>JAGDYQ010000014.1:9760885-9820885 GCA_021962125.1 Bulinus truncatus | reverse complement strand
CTCTCCCCCCCCCCCTATTGTATTAGCTATGTACATATGCCTTCTTCTCTCCCCCCCTTATTGTATTAGCTATGTAGATATGCCTTCTTCTCCCCCCCCTTATTGTATTAGCTATGTACATATGCCTTCTTCTCCCCCCCCCCTTATTGTATTAGCTATGTACATATGCCTTCTTCTCTCCCCCCTTATTGTATTAGCTATGTACATATGCCTTCTTCTCTCCCCCCTCCCCCCCCCCCCCCTCCCCCCCCCCCCCCCCCCTATTGTATTAGCTATGTAGATATGCCTTCTTCTCTCCCCCCCCCTTATTGTATTAGCTATGTAGATATGCCTTCTTCTCTCCCCCCTTATTGTATTAGCTATGTAGATATGCCTTCTTCTCTCCCCCTTATTGTATTAGCTATGTACATATGCCTTCTTCTCTCCCCCCCTTATTGTATTAGCTATGTAGATATGCCTTCTTCTCTCCCCCCCTTATTGTATTAGCTATGTAGATATGCCTTCTTCTCTCCCCCCCCCCCCCCCTTATTGTATTAGCTATGTAGATATGCCTTCTTCTCTCCCCCCCCCCCCCCCTTATTGTATTAGCTATGTAGCATATGCCTTCTTCTCTCCCCCCCCCCTTATTGTATTAGCTATGTAGATATGCCTTCTTCTCCCCCCCCCCCTATTGTATTAGCTATGTAGATATGCCTTCTTCTCTCCCCCCCCCCCCCCCCCTTATTGTATTAGCTATGTAGATATGCCTTCTTCTCCCCCCCTTATCTGTATGAGCTATGTACATATGCCTTCTTCTCTCCTCCCCCCCCCCATTGTATTAGCATATAGATATGCCTTCTTCTCTCCCCCCCTTATTGTATGCTATGTAGATATGCCTTCTTCTCTCCCCCCCCCCATTGTACCTCAGCCTCCTCTCTCCCCCTATTGTAGATATGCCTGCCTTCTCCTCCCCCCCTTATTGTATTAGCTATGTAGATATGCCTTCTTCCTCTCCCCCCCTTATTGTATTAGACTATGTAGATATGCCTTCTTCTCCCCCCCCCCCTTATTGTATTAGCTATGTAGATGCCTCTTTCTCTCCCCCCCTTATTCAAGTACATATGCTTCTTCTCCCCCCTTATTGTATTAGCTATGTAGATATGCCTTCTCTTTCCTCCCCCTTATTGCATTAGCTGCATATGCCTTCTTCTCCCCCCTACCGTATTAGCTATGTAGATATGCCTTCTTCTCTCCCCCCCTTATTGTATTAGCTATGTAGATATGCCTTCTTCTCTCCCCCCTTATTGTATTAGCTATGTAGATATGCCTTCTTCTCTCCCCCCCTTATTGTATTAGCTATGTAGATATGCCTTCTTCTCTCCCCCTTATTGTATTCCCCTTCCCCCTCCCCCCCCCCCCCTTAGCTACTGTAGATATGCCTTCTTCTCTCCCCCCTTATTGTATTAGCCATGTAGATATGCCTTTCTTCTCTCCCCCCTTATTGTATTAGCTATGTAGATATGCCTTCTTCTCTCCCCCTTATTGTATTAGCTATGTAGATATGCCTTCTTCCCCCCCCCCCCATTGTATGTAGCTATGTAGATATGCCTTCTTCTCCCCCTTATTGTATTAGCTATGTAGATATGCTCTTCTTCTCTCCCCCCTTATTGTCATTAGCTTCAGTGTAGATATGCCTTCTTCTCTCCCCCCCAAACCTATACCCCTTGCATTAGGAGCTATGTAGATATGCCTTCTTCTCTCCCCCCCCTTACGCTATGTAGCTATGCTGCTTATCCCTCCCCTCCCTTATTGTATTAGCTATGTAGATATGCCTTCTTCTCTCCCCCCCCCCCCCCCCCCCCCCCCCCCCTTCTCTCCCCCCTCCCCTTATTGTATTAGCTATGTAGATATGCCTTCTTCTCTCCCCCTTATTGTATTAGCTATGTAGATATGCCTTCTTCTCTCCCCCCCCTTATTGTATTAGCTATGTACATATGCCTTCTTCTCTCCCTCCTTATTGTATTAGCTATGTAGATATGTCTTCTTCTCTCCCCCCCCAAAAACTCTCTTCTCTCCCCTTATTGTATTAGCTATGTAGATATGCCTTCTTCTCTCCCCCCCCTTATTGTATTAGCTATGTAGATATGCCTTCTCTCCCCCCCTTATTGTATGAGCTATGTAGATATGTCTTCTTCTCTCCCCCTTATTGTATGAGCTATGTAGATATGCCTTCTTCTCTCCCCCCTTATTGTATTAGCTATGTACATATGCCTTCTTCTCTCCCCCCTTATTGCATATGTAGTATGTACTTATAGCATTCTTCTTCCCCCCTATTTTTATGAGCTATGTAGATGTATACCTTCTTCTCTCTCCCCCTTATTGTATGAGCTATGTACATATGCCTTCCCCGCTTCTCTCCCCCCCCCCTTATTAGTAGCTATGTACATATGGCCTTCTTCTCTCCCTCCCTTTATTGTATGAGCTATAGTATATGCCTCTTCTTCTCATACCCCCATATTGTATAAGCTATGTAGATAGTCTTCTTCTCTCCCCCCTTATTGTATTAGCTATGTACATATGCCTTCTTCTCTCCCCCCCCTTATTGTACTAGCTATGTAGATATGTCTTCTCTCTCTCTCCATCCCTCATTGTATTAGCTATGTAGATGGGATGCCTTCTCTCTCCCCCTTATTCTTGTATGACTCTATGTGATATGTCTTGCTATCCTCTCCCCCTTATTGTATGAGCTATGTAGATATGCCTTCTTCTCTCTCCCCCCCCCCCCTTATTGTATGAGCTATGTCAGATATGCCTTCTTCCTCTCCCCCTTATTAGCATGAGCTATGTAGATATGCCTTCTTCTCTCCCCCCCACTGTTATTATTAGCTATCCCCCCCCCCCCATTTAGCTGTAGATATGCCTTCTTCTCTCCCCCCATTAAAGCATATTAAGTAGATATGTTTTTCTTCTCTCCCCCTTATTGTATTAGCTATGTAGATATGTCTTCTTCTCTCCATTTTCCCCTTATTGTATTAGCTATGTAGATATGCCTTCTTCTCTCCCCCCCCTTATTGTATTAGCTATGTACATATGCCTTCTTCTCTCCCCCCCCCTTATTGTATTAGCTATGTAGATATGTCTTCTTCTCTCCCCCCCCCTTATTGTATTAGCTATGTAGTTATGTCTTCTTCTCTCCCCCCCCCCTTATTGTATTAGCTATGTACATATGCCTTCTTCTCTCCCCCCCTTATTGTATTAGCTATGTAGATATGCCTTCTTCTCTCCCCCCCTTATTGTATTAGCTATGTAGATATGCCTTCTTCTCTCCCCCCCTTATTGTATGAGCTATGTAGTTATGCCTTCTTCTCTCCCCCCCTTATTGTATTAGCTATGTAGATATGCCTTCTTCTCTCCCCCCCTAATGTGTTATACACATTGCTGCAGGTAAACAAGGACCCTGTCGGCCAGATTATTTTTTTTTCCCCCAAACACAAATCCGTGTCGCTTCCATTGTTGACTAATCTCTTAATGCAGGAGAAAGTAATCCACACGTTCTAACAACAATGGCCGTGTTCTATAAATCTTACTTGATGTCTCTCCACCCCTACCCTCCACCACCACCACCCCACCCTACCCCGCCACGCCTTCTACCTTCATCCCCCAACCCTTCATCACCCCCCACCACCACCACCACCACCACCACCACCACCACCATCACCCCCCACCATCACCCCCCCACCACCACCACCACCACCATCACCCCCCCCCACCACCACCACCATCACTCCCCCACCACCACCACCACCACCACCACCACCACCACCACCATCACCCCCCACCATCACCCCCCCACCACCACCACCACCACCATCACCCCCCCACCACCACCACCATCACCATCACCCCCCCACCACCACCACCACCACCATCACCCCCCACCACCACCACCATCACCCCCCAACCACCACCACCACCACCACCATCACCCCCACCATCAATCACCACCACCACCACCACCATCACCCCCCACCACCACCCCCATCACCCCCCCCACCACCACCACCACCACCATCACCCCCCACCACCACCACCATCACCCCCCCCCCCACCACCACCACCACCACCATCACCCCCACCACCACCACCACCACCCCCCCACCACCAACCACCACCACCACCATCACCCATCAGATTAGTCGACATTCTTTTTTTTATTTTTAACTGCACCGCAATAAATTAATTATTCACACAATAATTGCTTCTTGACTTTGCTTTGTTTTATTGCAACGGGGTGAAACGGAAGTTGTATGTGGAACGACCAGGAAGTGCTTACATGTGTGTAACAAGTTGTCAAGTAACGCTCCCTTAGCCCCCCCCCCCAAAAAAAAAATAGGGGGGGGGGCCCATCGGAGCAGATGAAAGTATAGAATTCATCTGTTTCTGTAACCCCCGGTATAGAAAGGGAATTGGTATGATCAAGCACAACGCCGTTTAAGCCATTTATTTTCCCCCCAATCAAAGGTACCCATTTTAATTAACTGCTGGGTGAACTTCGGGGGATATTCACTTTCACCTGGACCTGGAAAAAAAAAAATTAACCCCGGTTCTTGGCGAACCCGGGTCTCTCAGGTCGACAGTTGAGTTTTCTTCACCACTCGGCCATCTGTCCTTCTACGTACATGTGTACTTCTATTTTTGTTTATTTATTTTTTTTTTTTATAAATTGGAAACACCGCTTATAATCAACTGCTCACTAATACAAAGTGTTTCTCCATACGGTATTTACGTGATTACTTATTACACCGTCTGGAGGAGGATTTAACGGGGAGAGTGAGTGCCCTGGTATAGAAAGGGGGGGGGGGAGGGGAAGGCCGCACAAACCCTTTTACACTTGTAGCTTTAATATTTTACTATCTTTTTTTTTTTTTCGTTTTAAGGGGGGGGGGACATTTACTGCTGCGCACAGGCCCACCCCCCCTAATCGATCTTAATCCGCTACTACCAATGAGATTTTTAATATTTTTTTTTTATTTTTCTTTAAATGAATTCTTTGATATGAATAATAGTATGATAGACCAATAGATCTATTGACCTCAGAATAATGCTGGGGGAGGGGCGGGGGGGCTAGGCGGAGCTGTTCCTGGGCAGTAGAGGGATGTAGACAGGGTGGTGTTGGGGGGCTAGGCGTACCTGTTATATAGAAAAGAGAGAGAGAGAGAGAGAGAGAGAGAGAGACAGAGAGAGAGAAAGAGAGACTGCTCAACAGAATATAAACCATACATTAAATAACGTCATTTTTAAAATTTCTCTCCATTAATGACTTTTTTTTAAAAATGACATCATTTATATCAATTTCCTTTTTAATAGTTTAACACGAAAATATTGATAGGACTTGCACCTGTCATAAATACACAAATGTGCCAGCTTTTTGGGAAAACATTAATTTGAACTGACCATGAGCTTTCTGTGTGCTTTTAATGTCATCTGCTCAGTGGCGTCACTAGGGGGGTGCGGGGGGTGCGGCCTATATTCTTATTTTGTAATTTAAAATAATTCAAAGCCGTATTTAATTTTTTTTTAATAAATAAAAATATCTCCGATTATTAACAGCAAATGACTTTATAAGGCTTCGAAAAAAATTAATGCCAAATATAAAAATATCTCCGATTATTAACGGACACTGCGTACTTTTTATTATTAATTATTTTAATGAAATTATTGGTATTTATAAATTTTGCTAAGAATGCTGTATGTCCATGGGGGTGTCATGAGAGGGGTGACACCATGAGTTACCGCACCGGGTGACACCAACCCTAGTGACGCCACTGCATCTGCTCTTTGCGAGTTAAGTTTAATTTATTTTATTCAAGAGTGACCCTTATTTGACAATACATTGGATTCGAACTCATAACTTAACTCAATGCTGGTCGCCCATGATTTAAAAATTTACCTCGGCCAATATTTATTTTTTGTTTGTCTGGGACGGAGCTATCAAGTGTCAATCTGACATAAAGTGAACGGAAGACCAGGTGTTAGTCTTACTGCGTCATGTGATTGAACCCGTTAACAGAGTATGTACACTAAGGTGATGGCGTCTGTGGAGAACTTATCGGGTTAATTTGCTACACGTGCGTGAACGATTCGTCTGTCTGAGGAAAAACAAGCAATTAAGCCTGTTCCATTCTGGACACAGGACGTGTTAGCGCATTTTCGTGTTATGTATCAGTACGTTTGTTAGCTTTCAGTAAATATTTGTAAATTTTGGAAATGTTTATAAATTCAATTGTGTAATGCATATATCTGTAAAAAAAAAAATTATAAAGACGTTTCTTTATATTTGAAAAAAATTATTGTCTCTTAAATCTAACTACAAGTGGTTTGTGGTTACTGAAATAGGACTCATAATTGAAAACATTCGAAATTATAGTCATTTAATCGTCCGAAAACTCCGTCAATTGTTGCATAGCTCTGATACTTTCGATTAAACTCAGAACACAAACTTACTATTTCATTTGATAAGTTTCTTAATAAATCTTGGTGAAACTACGTGCTGCAGTATTTCGCACCAAATGAATGGGTTATTGAACGTACAAGGTGTATATATAATATATAAGCCCTTAGGAGCCCTGAAGCCCGACCCTCAGAGGTCCTATCGCGAAATGAACTTTTGATGTACACATGGCAGGCCAAGACCTACAAAATGATATATACATCATGGGTCTAGGACTTATAGTTGCTGAGATATAGGCGCTCCTTTATTAATATAGCTTATATAGTAAAAAACGGTACTAAGGCCCCTTTTACGGCCCTGAGAGGTCAAATCGCGAAATTGAAAAAAGTCATTTCTTGGCAGGCCAAGACCTACAAAATGATATATACATCATGGGTTGATGTTATTGAGATCTAGGGTGATGACGGACGGACGGACAGACAGACAAAACGGGGACAATAGAGCATTTTTTTTTCGAAAATGCTCTAAAAACTTTAATTGAAATAACAGACAAATACAACAACAATAAGATCAAAGGACGTTGTCCGAAGGCAAGGGAAAACAATATGCTAATAAAAACAAGCCAGTTATCGTTCTTTGTTTATTTATAGAATGCAGCGCGGTTAGACTTATGTTTTGTTTCGCAACAAGAGTACAAAAGTGGTGCGAGTTTTTAAAAATAAAGCAATTAAAAGACCGAAACAATAATTATTATTTCACCACAGAACATCAAATGGATTAATGAACGGATTAGAGAAAGAAGTGAAAGGATAAATAACTACAACAAAGAATTCGGGTTCCAGCCCTCCCTCCCTCCCCCCCCCCCAATCCCCGTGGGTGTGAACTAGAGTTTCTCGGCTATTTTTTTTTTCCGGCCAATGATCGTGATGATCATAGATGAATAGTTTTGAATGGCTGGTGTTAATTGCTCCCTGGTAAATATCCAGTTTCTCTCTTGTTGTCATTTTGATATACAACAAAACTTGTTGTATAGCTCGTGATGCTTCCCTACATTTATTTGGATATATATATATATATATATATATATATATATATATATATATATATCCAGTTATAGCTTCTTGGTTGGAATCTCTAGTGGCACTATGGCTGCTGCATCGCACTGTTGTTATGCTACATAATCGAATCTCTGGGGGCGATACTGTTGCAAGTCCAACTAACATTGTTCTGCTGGTTTTATTTTTCTTGCTCATAAAACTCGTCATGTAGGGGATATAGGATCCAGGCCCCCTTGCTGCTTCCTAACCCTCACGGCCACATGACAGCCTCGGTTAACTGTGGGGTGGGGGGACGGATGGTCGTGCGGTAAAGTGCTGGACTGTCCTTCTGAAGGTACCTGCTTCCATCTGCGGTAAGGACCAATAGATATTTCAGGTCATGGCTTGAGTCCCCGCTATATCTCCCGTAGTGCCTCCATGGCCATTGCACTATCGGCTATGGTGGGGATGAAAGAAGGTCACCATAAAGACGGTCCCATTAAGATAGTCTTTTTGTTGTTATTAATGGTGTATCTATTTCAAATCTAAATTGTGTCAAAAAATTGTGAATTAATTCAAGTAATTCTCTTGAATGTATTATTTGATAATGCAACAACATAAAACGACCTCCATTACAAAGTTTGTAAAGGATAAGAAATATTTCCATTTACTGTTCTTTGCTGTAATGGCCATTAAGGCACTGTGTCGGCTAAAAGCCAGTGTCTCACAAAGAAAAAAAAAAACCCGTAAAAAAAAGCCAGCAGATGTGAAAGATTCCTCTGGGATTTTTGTACCCATGAGCCAATGATCCCTCTAAGTTGTGGTATGAAGTGAGCAAAAAATTGTGTCTGAGCGACATTTTGCTTGAGGCCAAAATTAGTGAGCGATTTAAGCGATGTCGTCCGTCGGAGTGAGCGATCGTAGGTGTAGTATGAGTGACGCTCTGAATTCGTGTGTGCGATCGCTCACGCGCTCGGCTTAGAGGGAACATCGCCCATGACCCGTGCAATATCGATCTGGACCATGGGTAGGGGCGCATCTTATGTGTCCCCCAAGTAAGTGTAGCCCCTGTGATATGAACGGTTGGACGTGTAGTACTCTTGGAAATAACTTCTCATGTAAATAAGTATCGAATGTGTAAAAGTTACCGACTAGACCAGAAATGGACAAATTACTGCCCACTGGCCAGGCTGTTTATGCCGGCCTGTATAATAGCCTTCAAACAGGAAAACATAAAAGCTCTCAATTTTAGCTTAATCATTTGAGTGATTGTTTTGCTGAACATCAATATTCAAATAGAATTCGTCCGCCATTTTTCAGCACGTTTTCACAGCTTTGAGGGCTGCGTACAAAGCATGGTATAAACTGTAAAAAAAATGCAGTTTGGTGCGTGTTTCTGGTGAAATAGGTCTGGGTGAGTAACATCAAAGCTGCAACGTGGCCCGTTTCAAAGACACACACCGTCTTGTTCGTATTCCATTTTAATCTAAACTAGATGTGCTATATTTTATTTTAGATCTATGGGTCTCTTTTTGCTGTTGTTGATGTATTTGTTTCAAATGGTAGGAGCTGGGTCAGAATATTTACTTCCGGTTCACTTTTGACATGCGCACCATAGATGGTATTCATATAAGAAGTATGACACACAAAAGTTAAATTGATAAATTAAAGAATATATCAGACAAAACTGCAGCATATACGCACACTTTAGTAAATGATCCACGCTGATGTGCGTAGAAGCATTCATGTGTGTGTGTGAGAGAGAGAGAGAGAGAGGCGTAGATGCATTCATGTGTGTGTGTGTGTGAGAGAGAGAAAGAGAGAGGCGTAGAAGCATTCATATGTGTGTGTGTGTGTGAGAGAGAGAGAGAGAGAGAGAGGCGTAGATGCATTCATGTGTGTGTGAGAGAGAGAGAGAGAGAGAGAGAGAGGCGTAGATGCATTCATGTGTGTGTGTGTGTGTGTGTGAGAGAGAGAGAGAGAGGCGTAGATGCATTCATGTGTGTGTGTGTGAGTATGTGTGTGAGAGAGAGAGAGGCGTAGATGCATTCATGTGTGTGTGAGTGTGTGTGTGAGCGAGAGAGAGAGAGAGAGGCGTAGATGCATTCATGTGTGTGTGAGTGTGTGTGTGAGCGAGAGAGAGAGAGAGGCGTAGATGCATTCATGTGTGTGTGTATGAGAGAGAGAGAGAGAGAGAGAGAGAATGATAGGATAGATAAACAGGCTCCCCTATAAGGGCTCCCTTACAGAACAACCCCATATACAATCTGATGCTTAGGGGGGGGGTGTGGCCGACATGTACTTTAGCCCGCTCCCCCCCTCACTCTTAAGTCTATGCCTAGGATCTCACAAAAACAACAAGAAATTAAGCCTGTTCCATTCTGGACACAGGGCGTGTTAGCGCATTTTCGTGTTATGTATTAGTACGTTTGTTAGCTTTCAGTAAATATTTGTAAATTTTGGAAATGTTTATACATTCAATTGTGTAATGCATATATCTGTAAAAAAAATATTATAAAGACGTTTCTTTATATTTGAAAAAAAATTATTTTCTCTTAAATCTAACTACAAGTGGTTTGTGGTTACTGAAATAGGACTCATAACTGAAAACATTCGAAATTGTAGTCATTTAATCGTCCGAAAACTCCGTCAATTGTTGCATAGCTCTGATACTTTCAATTAAACTCAGAACACAAGCTTACTATTTCATTTGATGAGTTTCTTAATAAATCTTGGTGAAACTACGTGCTGCAGTATTTCGCACCAAATGAATGGGTTATTGAACGTACAAGGTGTAGAATGGGGCCATATATATATATATATATATATATATATATATATATATATATATATATATAATAATTAAGCCCCTTAGGAGCCCTGAACCCGGCCCTCAGAGGTCCTATCGCGAAATGAACTTTTGATGTACACATGGCAGGCCAAGACCTACAAAATGATATATACATCATGGGTCTAGGACTTATGGTTGTTGAGATATAGGGCGATCCTTTATTAATATAGCTTATATAGTAAAAAAAACGGTACTTTATAAGCCCGCTTTACGGCCCTCAGAGGTCAGATCGCGAAATGAACTTTTGCTGCACACATGGCAGGCCAAGACCTAAAAATGATATATACATCATGGGTCTAGGACTTATGGTTGTTGAGATCTTTGGTGATGACGGACAGACAGACAGACAGACAGACAGACAGACAGACAAAACGGGGACAATAGAGCATTTTTTTTTCGAAAATGCTCTAAAAACCCGATATTACATTTCTTGTGAGTGAGCAAGTACACAAGTGTATGTGTATGTGTGTGTGTGTGTCTGTTTGTCTCTTAGTTTAAGACAACACACACACTTTACACACGCACACAAATAAATCCTAATTTGTTAAGCTGTGACAAAAATTTTTTTATGCGCACTTGTTTTTTTTTTTAATGTTTTAATTTCAGCGAGCTAGTCATATTCCACCAACCCACACCTTTACATATCACACACTCACACACACACGCACACACACACACACACACACGCACACACACCCACACACACAATACAATACACACACATACCCCATCCCCCCCCCCCCCCCGCATTCGAACGCTATGAAAACAAACAACAACAATAATTATGGCATGTAAACTACCCCAACTGTTTGTTTCTCGTTGGCAAGTCGTTAATAATTGAACGGACATAATAAAAGTCCCTTCCCCCCTCCCCTCCACCCTACAACAGCTCCTGTTTCCTCAGACCCGCTGTGTGAAGACGTTGACATGACAGAAACAGCCCCCGGGGTCGGAAGGGGAGGGAGAAAGGGGGGGGTGGAAGCAGGGAAACCCTTTCTATGTAAACTTTAGCCTTGAACTATGCATCAAACATTCACTTGCATCCCTTCTCCCTCATCCCAACGGGGTCTACATACTCTAATTACTCTAGCCCCCTGACACACGCTGAATCATACGACCACACGTTTTACATACGGTTAGAACATAATATATATATATATACATATAAATATATAGCCTAATAGGGCAACGCATTAGATGCGTTTTGCTCCGAATAGCCTATATTTATCTCTATGCCATGGGTGGGCAAACTTTTTTGAGTCGCCGGCCAGATATGGGTCCGTAAAATTAGCGGGGACGGACCACTGATTAGATATATATATATATATATATATATATATATATATATATATATATATATATATATATATAAACATGTAATCTGTGGGACGGACGGATGTTGCGTTAGCATAAACTAATATAAATGAAAGATAAACGTCTTAACATACAAAACTACTGGCTGGCCAGATTAAACGGTCCCGGGGGGGGGACGGATTAAACCCCCGGGCCGTAGTTTGCCGCGCCCCCTTCTCTCTCCCCCCCCCCCCCACGGCTGCTCAAGGCTCCGCAATTGACACTCGTCCTAGACTCTGTACTTCTTTAAACCATAAGGGGCTTATTAAGCAGCCTCTGATGTAAATATATTATTTGAAAATATAAGAGGAATATAATGATCAAATTATATTGTGACATAAATATCAATACATGTATTTGGGTTTTTTATTGAGCATCATAGGCAATGTATTGGGTGCACACAATTCCCAACCCCCCCCCCCCCCGCCGCCCTCCTCTCCAGTGCTCGGCCCTGCATGTCATTTGAAACTTTCGAGCCAACGAAAATTAAATTGGTCATTGATGTATGTATGTGTTCCACAGAATTGTTATGGTCCAATAGAATTTGAAAACAAAAAACAAACAATAACAAAAAAAAAAACGTATGGCCTATCGGACGTCATGTGACCTCACCTTGGTTCACATTACCTTGTCTCACCTTTACACCCCAATATCATTTTATTTCACTTGACTTCACGTAACATCGCCTGGCCTTACCAACCCCCACCACCACCACCACCACCACCACCACCACCACTGCGCCTCACGTTGCCTCGACTAAATCACTTTATAATTTGCCTCCCTCACCCAGTCTTACTATTGTCACTGTCATAGTATTACGTCAGTGCTCTGTCAGTGTCAATGATTTAGCTGGCTAGCTGGCTGTCCTCTGTACATGATGCTATGACGGTCATATTCATTAGGCTTAAGTCATTGGTCTGCGTGCATGTATGTTCATGTGCGCGTGTGTGTGATTTAATCTCATTTTCTGTGTGTCTCTCCCCTCTAGACAGACTGCTGCTAACGGGTGAAGTCCGTGAGGCGTATCATCTTTACATTGCCTCTATGAGCAAGCTTTAATTACTTGATTGGTACGCGGTCGTGCACTGTCCTGTTGACATATTGGAAATTCCCCATTTGATATCCCCCCCCCCATTTAAATGTCAGTCGCTAGCTAATAAGATATATCATATTGCGATTATGTCGTAACGAGATGTATCGTTCATCAATTAAGGAGCTAGTAACATGATTTGGTAAGGATTTAAAAAAAACAATAGTTAACGGATATATCATTGGACTTGGATAGCATATTAAGAATGACGCAAAAGCAATGTTGCTGATAGACAAATGTAATCTATTTTAAAAGCTGTATTAATGAAATGAAGAGTACACCATCTTTTTTTTTTTAAATTTACCTTCCTCTATTTACATACCCTCAAACTCAACTTGTCTCAAAAGGATACATTAAATTTTCGGAAGCGAACGTTTTAGAGGTTCTAAGAGCTCAGAAAACAATTAATGAAATCAATATTAAACGTTTTATTTTTGTTCCCTGCCCTAAGTAATACGCCTTCTTCACAGATCAATCCCTCCCCCCCCCTTCCTTTCCCCCGCAGGCAAACGCCACGTCAATCAGTAATAAAACGATTTGACCTTATGAGGACATTTCACGTCTTTATATACCATGTTGTACCTCGTTTGATTTCAAATCAGAGACTGAAGTTTTTTTATGGAAGCCCTTTTTAAGAGTGGTTTTTATTTTTTTTCTAATGTGATTGATTTGACTTATGGGCTTATTTCATGCCATGTCGAGGTCACGAATTATTTCATTACGTGAGTATAAAAAGAAAGGGGGGGGGGGAGACTTGTTAAATGAAAACGAAAAAATCAATTTCTGTATCACATAATGTTGCGATGACATGCAGTTGCTTGCAGTTATGTTACACACACACACACATACACACACGCACACTTGATGGTCACATGATCATTAGTTCGGTAAACTACTGACCTAAGGCTTTATGTCACCCATTTCGATGTGGATGTAACGGCTAGTGTGCACCAGGTCCTATTTTCAGAAGGGCGCGCAACTCACATTATTTCCACTTGTTTTTTTTTACTTCCCCTTCTTTCTATTTAATGGACTTTCAAATTGTCCACTGCGTCTATCCGCCTCGCCCGCCATCAAATACAAATCGTATACATTTCTATGAGCTCCGCTATTTTAATAATTTTTTTTTAAAATCTTTGACACCATAAGCGCTGGAGGGGCGGCTTTAGATATTGCCCGAATACGTAAAACAGAACACTGCATCGTACCCACGACAGAGGCCCCAGACGACGACGAAAGACTGTATAGGTATCTTATTGCATCAGTGAGATTTGAACATATATGTTTTTATGTGAAGTACCCGTAATGATGAGATGAAATCTCTTAGATCCTATAAACAACATATGGGGCGGCTTTTGCAGTGCCCTTCCTCCATCCCCGCTATAGCCGATAGTGCAATGGCTGTGGATGCACCACGGGAGATATATAGGGGACTTTTAACTATGGCCCCTGAACAATTCCATTGGTGCTCACTATTCCCCTTAGTCGAGCGCTTTACCACACGACAATTCGTCCCCTGTTCGACTTTTAACGGTTGAGCGAGAATGGTGCACATGACCTGCATGATATATGTGGAAAAGACAGCACCTATACCACCAAGCAAGCCCCATAAGGGCTCATCTGGGGAGATGAAGTGTAGAATGCATCCGTTACAGACAGTAACCTCGGCATATAAAGGGAATGTGTGGTTAGCAGTTCCGCCGAAGGGGGGGCAGGGGGCAAATGCCCAGGGGCCCGGCGAGTTTTTGGGAGCGATTTTAAGGGCGGACTGGTATTAATCAACTTTGAAATTGTGATTATCAACACGTGGGGGCCCGTGACTGCTCTGCCCAGGGGCCCGAAATTTCTGTCGGTGGGCCTGGTGGTTAGCACAACGCCCAGTCGCCTTAAAGTCAGGACAGTTCGAATAATAATTTAGTGAATGTATATATAGATGTAGGCTATCGTTGCTTAATGTCGTGTGGGTTTATAGAAATAAATGTGGACTAGTTAACGGATAGATTGACTGATGTGTGTATAGAGGTATAGACTTTGCTATAGAATATGAAGGAGTGAATGAAGAGATTGATGGGTTTTCAGATGGATGGATGAACAGAATGTGGATGAGTGGATGGATGGGCGGATCGCTGGGTATCTGGGTGGGTTAAATGATAAAATGCGGAAATATGATTGAAAAATGGATAGAAGAATGGATAGATGAATGCATGGGTCAAGGGATTGCTGAATGGATTGATAGATTATTAGTTGGATTGATAAAGCCACCCTGTTAGCCACCATTCTGTAAGCCATAATATGATAATTCTGTAAGCCACTATTCTGGTAGCCACCATACTCTGTATTCACCACTTCTCAGTGCTCACGCACTCAACTCGACTATTGAAATGAACGACCGGCTTACTGGGTCACTGACCACTGACATCGAGCAGACTGGTCAATGGTCATTAGAGGTGTCAGGCGGGGCCCTGAGACACTATCAAGATACGCCCGTCGTCTGCTCGTGTCTCAGCAAGTGTGACGCCGAAAACAAAATAAGTGGGAAAACATTCCCAGTTTCAAAAAAAAAATCCAGTCTAAGTTTTTTATTTTCCCTCCCGAACCTTTGTTCCGTGTTTTTTTAGAAAAGAAGTGCAAACTATTTATAGCTACAGGTTTTTACAACAGCCGTGATTTATACTGAGTAGTGAACCCCAGTTATACACAATATGTTAACATATTATATATATATATATATGTGTGTGTGTGTGTGTGTGTGTGTGTGTGCGTGTGTGTGTGTGTGTTTATATTAAGCACACGTGACAATGTTCCCCTATTTCTTGCGTCAAAGTCAAGGGGATATGTTTTAGTGGCCAAGTAGTTCTCAAAATGTTTCTGTGGGCGACCCACTAAGAAACCTGTTTGGTTTTAGAAACCCAGCCGGGAAAGAAAGGAAGAAGAAAAAAATAAGAAAAGAAAGAAAAGATTAACTGAATTTTAAGTTTTCTCAATTAAGTAATTATTAAATTTTTTTGGCGACCCACTTCAAAATTAGCCCGTGAACAACTAAGGGTAGCAGCCAACACTTTTGAGAATCACATTTTTTAATGATTCAAAATGACACGAGTCGCACATGCTCGTGTTTTAGATAGGAGGACATCTGTTGCCAGAACTATGACATCTGTTGCCAGAACTATGACATCTGTTGCCAGAACTATGACATCTGTTGCCGGAACTATGACATCTGTCGCCAGAACTAAAGATGATGAAATTGATGACAGATAATAACCGCCATGTTTCAACCGAAAAAGATGATTGACCCATTTCAGAATAAAGATGAACATTAATTTAGATAAAAAAAACTTTAATTAAATTACTAGAAGCTAGTAAATGCTGCTTTATAAAGTTAGAGATTAGATATAGATAATTCAAAATAGTAACAAAGATTAAATACATAGATTGTTAAATATAATTCTAAAATTGTGCACATACCTATTCACAATTTTCATGTTAGATACCAAAGGTGTTCGAATGTGGCTCTTAAATGAGTTTTGTGTGGCTCCCAATTAGCTAGTTTTTTTTTTCTCTCTACTATTTCATGACTTTTGTTCAATGAAACAAGATAGAAATCTGAAGCGTGGCTCTTACCTCCCTGTGGTATATACCAACTCATTGAACATTGAAATATTCATCTAGCGCCAGCTGTAATGACCTTGGTCACACATGACTCGAATATCAATTTTTCCGATCCCGCAAACAGACGAGTCGTATATCATCAATTTACACTCATCCTCAGCTCTGTATACATTTTCTGGATTGTCACTCACGTTCACACCACAGTGCATGTGTATCGCCTTCTCATTGTATGTAGGGTCACGACGACATAACGTATGGCTTGTAAACACCAGACGGTGCGCTACCCCAGTGTTTCCCAAACTGTCAATCTCTGTTGACCCCCTTTTTCTATTTTCGTTATACTGAGTACCCATAGTAAATAAACACGTGACCATTGTTGTTACAGTCTTCGTTCACCCGATGTTTTCAGCCCGGTGCAGCGCGTGCCCACGCCCAAACTCTTCGCGAAACCCCCCAGGGGTACGCGTACCCCACTTTGGGAAACACTGTACTACACTATAGCAGTGGCGTAGTCGGGGGGTAGCAAGGGGGCATCATGCCCCGGGCGCTACTCACAAAGGGGCGCCAAATGGCATATTTTTTATATAATATTATATGGTTTTCAAATTGGGGGTGGCGCTAAAAAGGTATCGTGCCCCAGGCGCGAGTTAAGCCCGCTACGCCACTGCACTCTAGTGAAAGCCAGTGTCCCCTCCCCCTTCTCCGACTCAACCCCTCCTCCCCCAGGTGTAAGGTATGCACGCTATGAGCGGTTGTTGTTGTTTTTTCAATATTAAATTCATTAATGGAGAGACAAATTTAAATTGACATCAAACAACATGACTCACTGTCGATAGAAGTCAAAAAAAAAAAAACTGAAGACAGAAAATAAAATTAATTCTGCACGACCAGAAGAACAACTGAAGTCCATTCCAGAACTTTCTTTTATTCACACCGTGATGAATGTGGTTCCTGCTTCCCTGTATCCATGCACACACACACCACACAAAACTATTTCACTTTGAAAACAAAAATGAATACAAAGAGTTTGAAGTGTCGCGGTGTAACTGGCCAGAAAAAAAAAAATCCTTTCACTTTATGAGTGATGATGTACTGGTCGCATGCCTGTGTGACTCCCTTCCCCCCCCCCCCATTCTTCCGTAACCTCCCACCGATTTGTCTTTCTTTGTGGCCCCAGACATTGATGAAGGGGAGACAATTTCTCGGCCAACACCAACGTATGTTGTTTGTTTATCTGTTTGTATTAACAAAATATGTAGTAGAATCGAAACCTAGTAGAATGATGGTCATTTACTGTAGTAAATAAAGTAAAGCGTAATAAATAAACATACCATACACACAGACTTACATACACTCGCTCACAAACACACACAGGTCTATCGCGGTATGTATAGGCAATATGTAAGCCAGGATAGTAAGCCAGTGCTGTTGTCCACAATATTTCTCTACGTATCAGGAAAGCATATAAGTAAACGTAAAGCAATAAGACTATAATTATGAACGCCCTAAACTGCCCAATTCAAACACATTTAACCCTCACACTACCAATGCAATGGTCACTTTAAAAAAATGGTTTCCCCCATATCCACATAGCTGAATGATGTTGAGTAAAAAAAAATGGTCTTTAGTTCGTGAACAAGTTTTCTACAGTCTAACTAAAAAAAAAAGGAAAGAAAGGAATCTTGCTTCTTGAAATTCACTTATCGCGTTGGGGTGTTGAGCAAATTAACATCGTTGGGTCAGGATCGACTATGTATATTATAAGAGAGAGAGAGAGAGAGAGAGAGAGAGAGAGGGAGAGAGAGAGAGAGGGGGGGGGGAGCGAGAGGGGTATAACAATGTAAATGTAATCCTTACTTGCTCCATTTAAGTTTAAGTTCGGCTATCTCACTGGGTATCACATCAATCATCATTTTAATTCCTCACCGGGATCGATTTAAAACTAAATCAATAACACTTACAGGAATTAGTCCTGGACAAGATGAACTGAGTCGGCAGATCAAACATTCAGTTTGAACTTGAGTGGAACTGCTAATGGTGGGACAGTGCATATGTCCCCAAATTGCCATTGTTGTGACAGGGATGTTTTTGCCAACACCTTATTTGTTGTGACAGGGATGTTTTTGCCAACACCTTATTTGTTGTGACAGGGATGTTTTTGCCAACACCTTATTTGTTGTGACAGGGATATTTTTACCAACACCTTATTTGTTGTGACAGGGATGTTTTTACCAACACCTTATTTGTTGTGTTGGTGATGGTGTATTCGAAGACTTTTGTTCTGAATGTGTCTTTTTGGTAGACAGAGCTGTTAGTTCACATATCTTCTAGGTTATAAAAAAAAACAGCACTTCTGCTCTCCACAATATTTCCGTTAGTGTGACAGTGCTGTTGTCCACAATATTTCCGTTAGTTTGACAGTGCTGTTGTCCACAATATTTCCGTTAGTGTGACAGTGTTGTTGTCCACAATATTCCCCTTAGTTTGACAGTGCTGTTGTCCACAATATTTCCGTTAGTGTGACAGTGCTGTTGTCCACAATATTCCCCTTAGTTTGACAGTGCTATTGTCCACAATATTTCCGTTAGTGTGAAAGTGCTGTTGTCCACAATATTTCCGTTAGTGTGACAGTGCTGTCGTCCACAATATTTCCGTTAGTGTGGCAGTGCTGTTGTCCACAATATTTTCCTTAGTGCTGTTGTCCAAAAAGCTCACATAGTTTGACGGTCTACAACTTTCTATTTGGATAGTACACATGTCTACTAAAAAAACAGCGAAACTCGTATACCTATATTGACATCTGATAGAAATTTGTTTTATTTTTTAAAATTAGCATGAACTCATTTTGCAATTCATCAAAAAATTTCGTTTCGACCTGACCCAACTGGCTCAAACAGTCCAAACTGACTTAAACTGACTCTAACTGATTGAAACTGACTCAGATGACTCGAGCTGATTCAAACTGACTCAACTGACTCAAAATCAGCTGACTCAAACTACTCAAACGCACTCAAATTGATTAAAACTGGCTCAGTTGATTCAAATGGACTCAAGTGAATCAAACTCAACTGTCTCAAACTTACTCAACTGACTCAAACTCCTTTAGAAGAGTTAATAATGTTCCCTTTCATAAGATTTATTAATTTCTAGAATTCCTGATGGTGATGATAAAATGTAAAACAGTGATGACACAAACTGCATGACATTTTTCATTTCTTAAGCAGTTTGACACACGTTTTCCTAGGTGTAGAATGCAGAGATATTTCAGCATATGTAAATTGTGACAGGTAACTGGATCCAGTACTGGAAAATGTTCAACTTCGTCCTTTTTACCAACCATCGCCTAGAACTATAGTGCTACTAGATAATTTCTTGATTAACAAAAAGTACAATCTCATGAATTTGTCACAGGGAATTCCCTGTGTTTCTATGTTGCTAATTGAACACTTGTGTATCAGAAGAATCATTACCTTGGTCCTTCATCAAACTACAAAGTTTATGAACACATTTCATTAATTTATGAACTAACACTATTGAGAAAAGCCAGAGAAAATATCTTATACTTTCATGCAAAAGATTACCATCAAAACAACTTATGTTTTAATTGTTATTTTTATTCTAGTCTCGTTTAATTGCGCTCTTGTAAAGTGTGTAATGTTTTATGACCTACATTGCGGGCCGCATTTTAGCGTTGGAAGCCTCATTTGACCCTAGGGCCGCAGTTTAGACGCCCATGATTTGGTCTATATTTATGTTGAGTATAACTTGCATGGTGTGTAGATTGATCAATGTGAAATAAGAAGTAGAAACAAATTAGTGGCAATACTTATTCATATCCATCGCGAAATAGTAAGTACGAACACGTGGAAAGATAGAAAGAGAGAGAGAGAGAGAGAGAGAGAGAGAGAGAGAGGTCAATACGGGGGTCATATAATGGATCACCTTGGCGAAATGAGGGTTAAAGCGAGTGCTATCACCACAGAAATGGATTTATGTAAGCCCTCGCCACTGATGTGTTTAGATTGATTAAAGTGACAAAAAAATAAATGACCTCCCTTCCTTGCGTGACAAATGATGTAAACACGTTTTTTTTTCTTTAATTCAACCACTGTCCAGTTCAGTCAGGTGGGTGTAAACATTTGGATGAGCCCCCCCCCCCCTTCCAGGACATACACACACACTGGACGGGCTGATTCGAAAATAAGGCGAGAATAAAACAAAAAAATAAACGTTTGAAATATTAAAACATAAACCAATATTGAAACAGTGGTGATTTGTTGGTTGTATTATATTTTTTTTTAATTCAAAGGGGTGTGGGTGGGGGTGGGGGGGCGGAAGACCCAGTTCATGAATTTTGAAGCGGATCGATGATGATCGATGTAAATGATGTGAAAACTCACATATACAACCAATGGTGCTGTGTTCTGCTTTGTGTTGCTAAAAATAGACGCTTTATTTTTTTAATTTTTTTTTATTGGAGAATGACAAATAAAGTACTAACATCGTTTTCTCATGGCCGTTCATGTGTATAAGCAAAACTAGGCAATGGGCGCCCTTAACTCAGGGATGTAGCGAGCTTAACTTGAGCCCGGGGCACAATACATTTTAAGCGCCCCCCCCCCGGTCATTCGAAAACCATATAATATTATATGTAAAAAAATATACCATTTGGCACCGCCTTTGTGAGTAGCACCCGGGGCGTGATACCCCCTCTTGCCCACCCCTCACTACGCCATTGACTCAACTTTACACATTTCTGTCAAATATTAGGGCAGTAAGGGCCCAGCCAAATCCTTTTTTTTTCTTCTATGGGCCCATAAATTGCTGCCAAATAGGACCCCTCCCCCCCTCTCCCTCTCCAAAAACCTTATAAGGGCTCTAAAGGTTCTAAACTCTTCGATAATGACAAAACGAATGTCCTCCCTATTGAGTCATCAATAATAAATATATATATATATATATACTAGCTGTAACCTTTGTATAACTTTGCATAAAGTTATATCCCCTTAGGTTTGATCGGTAGGCTAGGTTATTTTTTGGTTTCGGGCAGATCCGACTTTTTTCATGATTGTATTTTAAACTGGAATCCTGGAGAATTAATTCTTTACTTTCGATTTAACACACACACCCAAAATCGCTATTATTCTGCAGCTAAGGCTGAACGATTGTAAGCTGAGTATGTAAAGAGAACAACTTTTTAGTATGGGAATGTAGACCCTATCAGTGTGGTGAATGTTATTGGTTTGAATCCAAGTCACCTCCCATGTCCTCCTTGCAGAGCCGAACTTGGAATTTAGGGGCCCGGGGTGCTTGGCCTCTTTGGGGGCCCCTGTTTGACATTCGACACATATGACATGAGATAATTTACTTAATATTTAATGTAAAAAAAATAAATTGAGGACCCCCCTCAAGCTGGAGGCCGGGGGATTTTCGAATTGGACCCCCTCCCCCTGTGCCTTCTTGTTGGCTGTATCCCGGCCATGACAACTTAGGCCAACGATAGAGTGAAGAGAGGCATAATTCCATCCCTAAATGGAATTCATGTACTACTGGATATAATAATAATAATAAAGAAGCTCTCGTGTTGGCAATTTTAAAACAGCTTTATTAAAGCTCCAAATTATACGAGCGTGAGTTGAACACGGAGGGTCTTATAATGAACCGCAAGACTGATTCAAATTGTACAACTAAAACATGCTAGGCAAACTAAAGACTGGAACCCTCACTCTGCGCCTATTGCCAGTTGGTCTTAACAATATACCTCGTCCATTTTAGCGATTACGTGTGTGTAGTGTAGTTCGTAAGGAAATCCAAAGCACATTTATAAAAAAAAAAATTACATTTTTTTTACGTAAGCAGACGTACCCCGATGGTTGCGTGAATTTCCCCTTGTTTTGTGTAAACGTTGTATGTGAACATCTCGTCAAACTCAACAGTCCATTACTGCAAGACTCTTGAGATACTTAGTTGCAGGTCGAAGTCGGAGAATGCAAAAAAAAAAAAAGACTCTATCGGGGAAACCCGATTCTATATTATCAACCATATAATTGAAATCATGGGCGGTTAAGTGGGAGGGGGGAGGGGGGATGGGAGGGGGTATGGAGGCGGGTCTGCTGGATTAATTGAAAACGTAAATGACTTCAGTGAATGTGACGGTCGAGAAGTTTATGACTTTTTTTTTCTTTTTTTAAACCCAACAACAACAACGCTGGCACTGCAAGTGGCAGTAGTTAAGTGTTGAACATATTTATGACAGGTACCAAACAGGCTGTTGCTGTTGTTGTTTATTGTGTGGGTGTCAACAGTGACACGTTTCTGCTGGCAGTTTTATTTTTTATGTCACCCCATTAAAAAAGTAAACTTTATCGAACAAATATGTAGAGTCGATTGAACATAGTCGATACATAATCGATTGAACACAGCAACGTTTTATGATTTAAAACGGCTTGGTAATTTGCTTTAAAGATAGTCATGATGGTGGACTAGCGTGGAAAGTGTATAGGCCCTATGTAATTTAATGTCCCTATGTAATGTAATGCTCCTATATAATGTAACGCCCCTATGTAATGTAATGCCCCATTTATTGTAATGCCCCTAAGTAATGTAATGCCCCATTTATTTTAATGCCCCTATGTAATGTAATGCCCCATGTGATGTAATGCCCCTATGTAATGTAATGCCCCATGTGATGTAATGCCCCATGTAATGTAACGCCCCTATGTAATGTAATGCCCCAGTAATGTAACGCCCCTATTTAATATAATGCCCCATTTGATGTAATGCCCCTATGTAATGTAATGCTCCATGTGATGTAATGCCCCAATGTAATTTAACGCTCCTATGTAATGTAATGCCCCATGTGATGTAATGCCCTGTGTAATGCAATGCCGCTATGTAATGTAATGTCCCATGTAATGTAATATCCTATGTAATGCAATGCCACATGTAATGCAATGCCACATGTAATGTAATGCCTCATGTGATGTAATGCCCTATGTAACGTAGTGCCCCCATTTATTTCAAAACTTCATTTGGGGAAACGGGATAATTTCCTCCGAGTTAATCCACAATACACGTTAATGGGCGTGTCTCTAGAGTGTCCGGCTTAAGGTGACTCTAACGCTAGCTGCGGCCCCCCCCCCACTATATAGGGAGCTACTTGCTCATCGGCACTCTATTAAGTGGCTATAAATAGAACCGTTCTTATGGTGGGCAAACTAGGCGGATGCCAACAAGCGCGCCCCCCCCAGAGGCGCAACTAGACCAAACTTTTAGGGGGGGGGGGCAAAAAAATCACCTGTATTAAAAAATCACATTATTTATGTATTTGTATTATATTTTAAACAAATTTTGGTCTAATCTTTTATTTTTTTTTTATTTCGGAGGGAGCAAATGCCCCCAACGCCCCATAGTTGCGCCACTGCCCCCCCACTTCCGGTCAAGATTTTTATTTTTCGCTCTTTACATGGAAGGGAAATCCAATAACTTGTCAGGTGCCCCGGTCTAAAATATTTTAACTGTGGGTGAGGAAGGGGTCATCGATGGGGACACCAATTTGTAAAAATGTATAAGGGCCCAATATATGCAAGCGGTGACCTTTGCACCGTTTTTTCCATGATTCCCCCCCCCCACAAAGAAATATAATTACATGACCCTAAATAAACTAAATGATTTAAGCCACAACTTGCCCCATATCCCACTCCAAAATAAAAATAAATAACAATAATAATAATTAAGAACGGTTCTAGTTATAATTAATGAAAATAAAACGCTAACAGTACATTTGCGCTTAAGATTCAAGGGGTGTCACTTTTACATGTTAAATACACATACACATTCCGTCACACACACACACACACACACACATACTTCCCATACACAGGTAAGTTATATGAGACTTCCGTGTGGAGCATGTAATCTTCAACCATATCAAGTGTAATTACACAGGCCATGATGTGTCTAACGAAGGACGGACGGACAACTTCCCTCAACCCCAGACGCTGTGCGACGAGTTTGACAAATCATACCCACTAATGATTGATTCGTATCAGATTCGGAACTACGGACGAAAAAAAATGTTTACTTTTCAAGTCCCAACAACTTCCGTTCACCAACCAATTTCACGTTTGTTGTCATGCGCTTGTATTAAACTTGCTTTGTCTGGCGAGTTTTAGATTGTGTACATTTCTAAATCTTACAATCAATTTTCAATCTACTTTAATGGTGTTGAAATTTTAACTTATTTGTCAATTGGTCAAAATACTTTTAGTCTTTCTAAGATAATTACTTCTTGGTACATTTTAATAAAAGTTTTTTTTTGTTTTTTTTTTTAATTTGCCATTGTTTTGGTTGAGTTTTATGTATTTACATAATTTAAACATTCGCCGGGGGGGGGGGACTTCTAATATCGGCATCAACGCGTCACAGGTTGAAATAAACGAATCTTTGCTTTTTAGATCAAACCAGTCCGACTTTTACATTGTGCATAATGTGTGTGAACATGTTGAGAATACAAATTTAAATTACAACTCTTTAAAAAAACAGGTAACGTTGACGATAAGTTTAAGTGCAAAGATGTATGGGTAAACATTAAACCTAACACTATCAATGTTTAAAAAAAAAAACATTTGAAAATTTTATGTCAAAACCCGAGGATAATTTCTCTTAAAAAAAAAAGAAGAAAGGGGGGAATCAATAGATTATATTGAGAGATAGATTCAGAAATAGAAAAAAAAACACTGTAACCATTACTTTTTGTTTTAAAATATTTTTGCTTGCTTTGTAAACATCGTGCAATTTCCTATGTGGGAGTTTGATTTGTATGGCTAAACTCTAAAGACATTTTTTTTTCCTTGCTTGTATTGGGGGATGTCGAAAAAATAACACACAAATATAAACCTAGCTCCCTGTGTGTAGGAAATCGACAATATGAATGAATCAAGTCAATAAAAAGTATATATATATATATATATATATATATATATATATATATATATATATATATATATATAATTTCTGAATCCATCCTTTGATAATCTATAGGATATCCGAAAAAAATTGACGCACAATTTTTTTTCCGCCTATATAATTATATTGATGGTTTAAAAAATGACCACTAAGGAATTAACTCTTAAGTTGCTGTTTATCAATAATCTTAGGTAATAAATAATACTACATCTAGTGGCGCCCCTAGCAAGGCGGTTCATTGCACGGGGGGGGGCCTAGGGTTAGTGTCAAATTAGGGATTTTGTAAATGTAACTGTAAGCTATATATCGTATCAAACGCTTCTATCGTGGGGCCACTCTTCAGAGCCTCGTGGGGCCCCTGATTCAGTCGACAAAGTCACCAACCCCCCCTTAAAGCCGCTACTGACCAGTGGCGTAGCGAGGGTGGGCAGGGGGGCATCATGGCCCCGGGCGCTTCTCACAAAGGGGCGCCAAATGATATATTTTTACATATAGTATTATATGGTTTTCGAATGGCGGGGAGCGCTAAAGAGGTATTGTGCCCCGGGCGTGATTTAAGCTCGCTACGCTACTGCAACTGCTACTGACGGCAATAATAGGCTAAAGTTACCCAAATCTGTACATGTTTTGCAGTTTGAAAAAAGGTACAAGCGACTTTCTCGTGTGCACAGCCCAGAAAATTGTTACAGTTAGATATAGTTTTGTCTAAAAGCTGGTAACAACCTTATCTTTACCGAACACAGAAAAAACTTACCAGAGCTAATGGGGATTTAATCCACTTCTCGACATATGCTGAAGAATGATAAGGAAACCGAGTTACCGCCCGTGAAATAAACTTGTGCTAGTCCGTCCGTCCTATACGTGGCAGGAAAGGCGGTCAGCTCACTCTCTCTTCGCTCGCCGGCGGTTATTTTTTTTTTAAAACCTGTCGTCTGCTATGCAATACGACAGACTGAAAAAAAAATTTTTTTCGTCCATTTTTTTAAAATCTATTATAATTAATGGTTATTACCACTTTTATAACTACCTCTGTAGTCTAACACAATTTCAAGCAAATGCGGTCCAGTCAGTGGCGTCATTTGGGAGTGGGGGGGGGGGGGGGCTTGGGGGGGAAAAATGAAAACCAGACGCTATTTGCTTCCTCCCCCCCCCCAACATTTTTTGCCCTCCCCCCCCCACCCCCAGCATTTTGGTGAAATGACGCCACTGGGTCCAGTTGCTAAAAAACAAAAAGGTGTCGCTAATTATTAGTTTCGAACTCCCAAAACATCGGTGTGGGTTATGTTGACCTTAACGTTTATCGCATAGAAAGAAAGTTTCGTCTATAATTGGAGATATCATGGGGTTAAACAAATAATTAAAGGGATTGGGCCGGGGGGGGGGGTACAAATAATGCTTTGTGATTGTTATAAATAGCTCGGAGTTTTATTTTAGGAAATCAGGATAAACATATATCATTTTGTTTTTTACGTGCAATCTGAAATAAAAAAAAAAACAAGAAGATGAGTGGATGCGTCAGCTTTGATAGACAACACTATAGTAGCTGGACAACTATATAACGACTGGACATTAAAGTGATGACTGGACAAGATAATCAGTCGACAGCAAGATAATTACTGGACAACAAAGTAATGACTGGACAACAAGAGTGACTGGACAGCACGATAATGATTGGACAGAAAGATAACGACCGGATATCACCACAGTAATAAATGCTTACAAAATAATGACCGGACATCAATTAATTGACTTGACAATGAGATATTGACTGGACAATGAGATAATAACTGGACAATGAGATAATGACTGGACAATGAGATAATGACTGGACAATCAGATAATGACTGGACAATCAGATAATGACTGGACAATCAGATAATGACTGGACAATCAGATAATTATTGGGAGGGGGGGAGCACAGTTTTAATAAAGTATAGTCAAATAGTTAACTATTTAAAACATTTTGGGATATTTTGATGATTACAGTCACAGGACTCGAACCCAAACCTGCTAAAAAAAACTCTGCATCCTCAATATTTAATTGATCTCTATTGACATCCTCGAGAATAATAAAAATATAGTGGAACTTTTTTTTAATCCCTAGATATCATGGTAGACTGATTTTTTCGACTTCAAAAGTTTAAAATAAGATAAATCATCTAAGAGATCAACCGCGAATATTTTCTGGTTTCCAAACCAAGCTTGGGTTTAACTGCCAGCATGCTTTCAATCAACCTATTAGATAGGACGATAACATTAGTGTTTAAATGTGTTTATTTAAAACATTCACAACTGTTTGTATACTCACTCAATAATTCATTTTAAAGAAATTTCAAATTTCTTTTGGCTACAAATGTTGCAACTAACTACTAAATTGTACAACATTAGAAATGATAACGAATCGAAAAATATTGATTTCGTTTTATTCAAATGAAACATTTACATTCTAATTACACTGTCCGTATAAAAGTGTTGTTTTTTTTCTATGATCGTAAACATTTTTTAATTAACCTCTTTCTTCTTACGATATAAATCTTTAATAAGCTGATTTGTATAACAACATTTTTTTTTCTAACCATACTAAATTAGTTCCCTTTGAGACGTCTTGTCTTGACATTTCTCCAGCTAACGATAAATTCCTATAGGTACCACGAAAAGATTGTCACTTCCAGGCGTGAACCTACTTGAGTCCGGCCCTTAAACTCACTCTCTTAATCAATTATTTTTCTTCCTTTTTTTTTCTTCTAAGTTTTTGATTGTCACTGGTGGGTCGAAACAAATGGCGACCCCTAAATAATTAGATTTTGAAATTAATACCAAACGCACTTTAAATTGTATCAAATAACAATCAAAACACTCTTTATATCAAGTACTAACATTTTTTACCACAAGTATCAATACATGCTTGGTCTTACAAAAAAAAAATACAAGTACACTAACATACAACAGGGTAATGAATACATTATATAATCAAGAGGAGATAACCAGTTATGGGACATTGTTTTTTTTTTGACAATTTTTCTTTATCATCAACATACAAGCATTTTTGTGTGTGCTAATATGCATATTTTAGAATATTTGTTTAACATGATCATTTTTTTCCCGTTTCTTATTGGCTTTGTTGTAATCTCTCCCACATCATAGGTTGCCGTGACACTTCCCACATCACACGTTGCCGTGTTTGTGTCTGAGTGTAACCATGTTACGGTGTTTTCTGTTCTTACATTCTACTGTCAACATATAGTGTCGTGTAATATTTTTTCCAGATGTAACATTCCAATACACTGACCAACTTCACACTGTAGCTGTCAATTATTGATCAAACTGTTCTTTTTATCTGTTCATTTCTCAATTAATCAATTACCCAATCAATCAGCAATTCTGAGTATTGATTAGCCGCCTGTCGTTTACCGGAATACTTAAACCTTTTTTCTCAGAATGGTTTGTTTGTGGAAAAAGGTATGTAGACGCCATGATAGGCGCTTTCTGTTACCGGAAGTAAACTTTCTTTATTTCTCACTTTGTTTACTTTGTTTCATTGAATTTTTATTTTTCGAAATAAATCAACATTAAAATTTCAATGAGCCATAAAATAATTTTGGTCAATATCCGTTTTAACGAAAACAGTAAATAAATTATTGAGCTGTTTGAACTCTAGTTTAAACGAAGGCGCATGTGCCCAAGAGGCGAATGTCAATTGATTAATTACATTTTATTCCTTTGAATATTTGTGGCTCAAGACATTATATTTGCTCACCAATCCATATCGCCGTGAAGGAGTCTCCAGCAATACCGTTTAAATTATTGCACAATAATATATAAGTAATGTATAAATGAAGACAGTGGCGCAACTGGGTGGGGGGGGCATTGGGGGGCATTTGCCCCCTCCGAAATAAAAAAAAATTTTAAGATTAGACCAAAATTTGTTTAAAATAAAATACAAATATATAAATAATGTGATTTTTTAATACAAGTGATTTTTTTTGCCCCCCCCCCTGAAAGTTTGGTATAGTTGCGCCTCTGAATGAAGATAAATATAGGCCTATTAGCTAGTTAAGGAGCTATTAGAATAAAAAATTGTTATACATTTCTAAAAGACGGGAAAGACGCCAAAACTTTATAACTGGTCAAGGACATTAACATAAAAAAGTAAAGAAAGAGGAAATAAAAAGAAAAGAGAAGAGAAGGTAGGTATTTTTTTAATGTTTCCCTTCACTAAATCAGCAAAAATTTTAGACATTTAAACATCTTTCTCATTTTAATTAAATTATACATTTTTTAGACAATGTGTTCAGCATTAAAATTAATTTCATTACTTTTTTTTTCCTTAAAAAAGATGAAAGCAAATTCATGTAATTCATGTTACCTTGCTTTGGTTTGAAATGAGAAAATGATCTGAGATGAGTAAAGATAAGAAATGAAACGATTTGAGGTAGGGAAAAGAAATCATTTTGTTTGTTACCGTCGGATTGAGATGATCGGTGTGTGATTGTTTGTGTGTGTGTGTGTGTGGGTGGGTGGGTGGGTGAGAGAGAGAGAGAGAGAGAGACAGAGAGACAGAGAGGGGAGAGAGAGAGAGAGAGAGCGTTTATGGTGGCCAAGGGTGATTACCCCGGTGTACCAGTACAATAGTGATCGTGTTCACTGATCTGATCCATGGGGTGCAGACATCCGTGACCTGGGTCATGTGGTGCAGACATCTGTGATCTGGTCCATGGGGTGCAGAAATCCATGTGCAGTGTAAATGTAGAAATATCACTGCTAAAATTAAACACCTAGCCCTACCCCCACCCCTTTCTAGTATTAATTCCTGTAACACGCGAACAAGTAATTTTGCCTTCTGATTCTTAATGCCTAATACAGTGTCTGCTTCAATTATTCAACACACCTACACAAATTTCTTCCTAGCCCCTCCACCCCCACCGCCCTCCCCCCCCCCCAGTATTTATAAAATTCTCTGCCTTCTAAGACTTAAGACCGTTTCTAGTGGGCCTTGATACATTTTTTTGTTTTTAAAAAAAAAGTTTCCTTAACCTTATATTGATTATACATGTACTGCACTTAATTTGATTGTACATGTACTGCACTTAATTTGATTATACATGTACTGCACTTAATTTGATTATACATGTACTGCACTTAATTTGGTTATACATGTACTGCACTTAATTTGGTTATACGTGTACTGCACTTAATTTGATTATACATGTACTGCACTTAATTTGATTGTACATGTACTGCACTTAATTTGATTATACATGTACTGCACTTAATTTGGTTATACATGTACTGCACTTAATTTGATTATACATGTACTGCACTTAATTTGATTATACATGTACTGCACTTAATTTGGTTATACATGTACTGCACTTAATTTGATTATACATGTACTGCACTTAATTTGATTATACATGTACTGCACTTAATTTGGTTATACATGTACTGCACTTAATTTGATTATACATGTACTGCACTTAATTTGATTACAAAGGCTCACAGCTTTGTTTTGTTTAGCTATTCGTCGAACACTTCAAATGCACATGTAATATGAGACAACAAGAAAACATGAACATACAAAACACAATGTTGCTTGAATTGCTACCGAGTCTGTATTTGTACAACAATTAAAACAAACAAGCAATTAAGCCTGTTCCATTCTGGACACAGGACGTGTTAGCGCATTTTCGTGTTATGTATCAGTACGTTTGTTAGCTTTCAGTAAATATTTGTAAATTTTGTAAATGTTTATAAATTCAATTGTGTAATGCATATATCTGTAAAAAAAAATATAAAGACGTTTCATTAAATTTGAAAAAAAATTATTGTCTCTTAAATCTAACTACAAGTGGTTTGTGGTTACTGAAATAGGACTTATAATTGAAAACATTCGAAATTATAGTCATTTAATCGTCCGAAAACTCCGTCAATTGTTGCATAGCTCTGATACTTTCAATTAAACTCAGAACACAAGCTTACCATTTCATTTGATGAGTTTCTTAATAAATCTTGGTGAAACTACGTGCTGCAGTATTTCGCACCAAATGAATGAGTTATTGATCGTACAAGGTGTATATGTAATATATAAGCCCCTTAGGAGCCCTGAAGCCCGGCCCTCAGAGGTCCTATCGCAAAATGAACTTTTGATGTACACATGGCAGGCCAAGACCTACAAAATGATATATACATCATGGGTCTAGGACTTATAGTTGCTGAGATATAGGCGCTCCTTTATTAATATAGCTTATATAGTAAAAAACGGTACTTTATAAGCCCCCTTTTACGCCCTAAGAGGTCAGATCGCGAAATGAACTTTTGCTGCACACATGGCAGGCCAAGACCTACAAAATGATATATACATCATGGGTCTAGGACTTATGATTGTTGAGATCTAGGGTGATGACAGACAAAACGGGGACAATAGAGCATTTTTTTTTAGAAAATGCTCTAAAAAGAATGTCATTTAAAAATAAAAAAAGTTAAACTAAGTTTCTATTTGGTCGTTTTTCTATAATTTTTTACAAGTAAATCGGAATAAATCAGTCATTAGTTCAATTGATTCATGATCCACAAGTTTATCTGAATAAATCAGTCATTAGTTCAATTGATTCATGATCCACAAGTTTATCTTCCTAAATCAGTAATTAGTTCAATTAATTCACGATCCACAAGTTTGTCTTCCTAAATCAGTAAATAGTTCAATTAATTCACGATCCATAAGTTTATCTGCATAAATCAGTAATTAGTTCAATTAATTCACGATCCACAAGTTTATCTGCCTAAATCAGTAATTAGTTCAATTAATTCAGGATCCACAAGTTTATCTGCCTAAATCAGTAATTAGTTCAATAAATTCACGATGCACAAGTTTATCTGCTTAACTCAGTAATTAGTTCAATTAATTCACGATGCACAAGTTTATCTGCCTAAATCAGTAATTAGTTCAATTAATTCACGATCCACAAGTTTATCTGCCTAAATCAGTAATTAGTTCAAATAATTCATGGTAAACAAGTGAACCCCCTCCCAACCCCATTTTTCACTGATGACGTCATTGATGAGTCATGTAAAATTATTGCGACGTTGTGGCCGTTCACTTATTGCGTAACTTCCTTTATCTTCTATCCCTATTTCTCTCTTAGACGTTACATAATCAATGAACGACTGACTCCATATAATTAAAGCCTGCATCTCGCGATCATCCATTATTAGAAAATTACAGGCATGATCCATTTCTAAAGTTCAATTCTAGAGCAATACTTCTATCAAAACCCTATCAGTTCTATCAGTTGTTAATTTTTTTTTATTTATTATTTTTTTTTTTTGCCAATTATTATTGTCAAATGAAGCTTATTATTTGATATTGTATACACGATGATAAAAAAAATGTTATCAGCAAATAGCAATATCGAGTTTATGCGTCAAAAACAAAAAAGTTGAAACAAAAGAAAAAATAAGAGGAACAAATATCAACAAACATCGGTTAAAGCAATAAGGGCCAGTCCCCTAGTTACTTGAGAGCCACTGGTCTAATGGATATCTCTCCCTCTCCCTTACAATTAACCAACAAAGACAATAATTCCGGCTATTTGGGAGATTTTATTTTGTTTTTAAAGGCCAAATGCATCTAATTGATGCTGCCCTAACGAGGCTGTAATTAGTAATTATACCGTGTCGATGGCTTGCAGGGTTTATTTAAAGTAATGGCTGTCTGTTTTACCCGAATCGTGGAACTAGATTCCGTTCGCTCGCCGAGATTCTGTTCGCCCTCCTCCCATCTCCTCTCATAGAGCACTTATTGAATCCTAACAGCGCACAAAACGAAAATAGAAATCCGGTTTCATCAAAGAGAGTTTATCTGGCCAGCCGGGTCGCTTATCTACGCCGTTTTTGTTTATGTTGTCAGATCTGTAATTTTATCAGATCAGTATTTAGTATTTCAGTTAAACTAAATTATTGTATTGTGTGATCATCAATTGTTTCAGAAGTGTATAGGTTCGTAAAGCAGGTTGATTTAAAGTGGGTCTCACACGAAGTTTAATAGCATCATATTGGGGCAATGAATAGGCCTAAAATAGGTGTGGTCTTAAATTTTGTCAGATGTGTATTAGAGTATTTCTGTGACACAATAATCGCGAAGTGCGGTCATCCAATTCCATGTGTAGATAGATCGGTCGATGTATATAGATGAGCCGATGTAAATAGGTTGGCCGATGTATATAGATGATAAGATGTAAATAGATGGACAGATGTAAATAGATGGGCCGATGTAAATAGATGGGCAGGTGTAAATAAATGAGCTGGTGTAAATAGATGGGCAGATGTAAATAGATGGGCAGATGTAAATAGATGGGCAGATTTATATAGATATGCCGAAATCCATTATATTCCCAATTCCAATAGAATCCCTTCTAAAATTATGATCTCATATCTATTACGATAGATAGAAATAGCGGACTTTAAAGAAACATTGAAAATAAGGGAAGTCGGTTAAAAGATCGGAAATTGTGTAAATCTTGTCACCCGATTCCGCTAATATAGCTCAATGAATTTAAACAAAGTTTCGAAAAATCGGCCCCAGTTCATGTAGCTATAAATAGATATTGAGAGATCAGTTATAGGAAGGGTTGAATATTTAGCGAGGGCACATTTTCTGAACAACATTTAGGAAGCCAACTGTCACACATGTTTCATTGTTGCTTCTATTTTTAAAAGGGACTCAAACATTTCTTCTGGGTTCGACTGGGTTCTCCACCGCATTAGTCCACCAAGTTGACAATTAGAACACCATTACACCATCAGTAGATAGACGCGTGGAACACCATTACACCATCAGTAGATAGGCGCGTGGAACACCATTACACCATCAGTAGATAGGCACGTGGAACACCATTACACCATCAGTAGATAGGCACGTGGAACACCATTACACCATCAGTAGAAAGGCAAGTTGAACACCATTACACTATCAGTAGATAGGCACGTGGAACACCATTACACTATTAGTAGAAATGCAAGTTGAACACCATTACACCATCAGTAGATAGGCACGTGGAACACCATTACACCATCAGTAGAAAGGCACGTGGAACACCATTACACCATCAGTAGAAAGGCAAGTTGAACACCATTACACCATCAGTAGATAGGCACGTGGAACACCATTACACTATTAGTAGAAAGGCACGTGGAACACCCTTACACTATCAGTAGATAGGCACGTGGAACACCAGTACACCATCAGTAGATAGGCACGTGGAACACCATTACACCATCAGTAGATAGGCACGTGGAACACCATTGCACTATTAGTAGAAAGGCAAGTTGAACACCATCACACCATCAGTAAATATGCAAGCTTAGCACCATTACAACATCAGTAGATAGGCAAGTGGAACACCACAAGCACTTTGACACACTTGCATCAGAAATACAAATAAGTTGAACTCCACCCGTAGATGAAAAAGCTGACCAGTAAATTTAAATAGATATAGAAGAATACACGACCGGAATTCAACAAGACCAGAACCAAATCTACAATGCTATCAGACGATAATCAGGTCAGACAGGACAAATAGGATGTCATCAACCAAGGTGCGCATTAATTCAATTTGAAAAAAAAAATTTGTAACAAACCCATATTGTGTAACAAATCCACCTTGTATCAAACCCATCACTTCGTTTTGGAAGTTTATGTCAACAGAAATAAAGCGTCGGGAAACAAAGACCAGTTTATTGTGTTACTATAAAAGATAATGGAGTTAATGGGACTGTTAGAGAACGTGTGACGTAAATGTAAATATTTAGACGATGCTACGATTGGGACTATCGGTTTATTGATTTAGAGGAGGAAAAGAAAGGAAACTGTTCATGATTGAGCGTATGATTGTTGTATGATTGTTGTATGATTGTTGTATGATTGTTGTATGATTGTTTATGATTGTTGTATGATTGTTTTATGATTGTTGTATGATTGTTGTATGCTTGGTTTATGGTTGTTGTATGATTGTTGTATGATTGATATATGATTGTTTTATTATTGTTGTGTGATTTTTGTATGATTGTTTTATGATTGTTGTATGGTTGTCGTATGATTGTAAGGTCTGTGGTGGAGAAGAAAAGTAATTTCGTTTCACTAATTCACTAATGCTGCTAACAGCAACGTGCGAGTGTTGAAGGTGAGGGGACAGATTTACATAAGAGAAGAGGAAGTTTCGGGGAAAGTGAAGATTGCACAACCCATTATTGACGATAATGAATATATGGGTAAACTAAATTAAATTCAACGGTTTGTAGTAGCCAGAGTATTATCGGACCAGGAGATGTGATTGTGGCTAGCACAATGTCCAACTGCCATTACTTTCTGTCTTTTGTTGTGTGGCTAGCACAATGTCCAACTGCCATTACTTTCTGTCTTATATTGTGTGGCTAGCACAATCCCCAGCTGTCATTACTTTCTGTCTTATATTGTGTGGCTAGCACAATCCCCAGCTGCCATTACTTTCTGTCTTATATTGTGTGGCTAGCACAATCCCCAGCTGCCATTACTTTCTGTCTTATATTGTGTGGCTAGCACAATCCCCAGCTGCCATTACTTTCTGTCTTGAATTGTGTGGCTAGCACTATCCCCAGCTACCATTACTTTCCGCTCAAGATTGTGTGGCTGGCACCCCAACCGCCATTTCCATAACTTATAGCCACCAACGTTTTTCAACCTGTGTCGAGTTAAGGGACGTCGGCCGAATCCGAGAATTCCCGTCACCAACCGGGATTTGAACACGGGTCGTTCGTCTTGACAGTGGTGCCTTCTTTATGGGCAATTAGCGAACGGATACATTTGAATAACTCAACACCCAAGCTGAGGCTTAAAACACATTATTTGGTACGAGATATGATTGTAGTTGATTGACGTCTACAATCATAATTATCGCCAGTCTGCCTTATAGGCCAATGTAGGACCTGCATGACTCAAGTTCCCCGGGCACGCGGGTCACCACACCCTCAGATCTCGGGATAACATGAAGTGAGTGCCAACGTGGTGAAACAAGGCACTCACGTTGGACAAACAGACACAGCAGCGCCGTTGAATTTTTTTGCGTTAGAGAATCAAGTCAACCTGCCGACTTGATATAGTCAACAACGTAAATAGCACCACCGTCACATAAAATAAACCTGACGACGTGTTATTATGACAGCGGTGTAAATAGCACCGTAACATTACATGATGGCCGAAAAAATAAATAAACGGGCGCGCTGTAGAGTAGCGAGTGATGGATTCAGAATTGTTTTAAAAGTATATTCCCCATCACCACCACTGTTTAGGAGAAATGTTCAGTTGTTTTATAATTTCCTACACAGGATTTTGTTTTTTATGGTTAAAATCTATTTTTCTTTCTTATTTGTAATTTTTTTCTGGCATCGCTAGTTTGTATACATTTTTTATATAGGTTGCGTTGTCCGGCGTCTTCAATATAGTATTGAAATTAGAAGACGGGTGAGGCCGGGGGTGGGGGGAGGGTTCCAAGGAAAAAGACCTTCAAAAATAAGGGAATTTCATTGTGATAAAAATGTTATTAACCTATGCACAAAAGTATAAAGTCTGAATGAAGATTCTAAATTTTCTTAAATAAATCCCTCGCTGCTCTACGGAGAAATATACCCCCCTCCACCCCTTTTTCCCATACAGGGGCGTCACCGAGAGCATGGCGGACACTCCAGAAAAATGTTTGAGGAAATTTCTTAAAATAATTTATCTTCCAATCCCCATCTTGGGGGTGGAGGTGGAAGGGTTGGGTATTGTTAGACTTTTAGTACGTGCTACATACAGAAACTCCGGCGTCCCCACCCCACCCCACCCCCCACGACCCTTTCGTGCTACTAGAAATAAAAATCAAGTGATCAACGTCGCCCCATCACCCCCTTCATTCCCCAGGGTCGTTAACGATACTCTTAAATTGTATCGTCAATAACGATACCAATACTTCATGAAAATAGTATCGCCAATACCAATACAAATGCTCATGTAAAAATGTATTGCCAAAATCGATACTAATACAATACCAATACTTTTTGAGAACAACAAAATATTTTTATTTAAAATATAATGAGTGCAATTTTTTTTTTTTTGCTAATGACAGCATTTCTGATTATTTATCTTCAAGATATCTGTCTACTTCAGCAGTGCTGTTACTATTAAAAGCAATTCGTCCTGGTTCTGCCGCCGTGCAGTAAAACAAGCAAAAAAATCCTGTAGATTCAGATATCTGTACTGCTGACTGTACTGAACCTGCACCACCCTGCCGAGTAAGTTGAGTTGGAACTGCACTCAGGGCTCTACAGACACGCTTTAAGGTTTGTACAACTACAGCCTTGATATCGAAGTTGTATTGGTGGGGAGGTGGGTGGTGTTAATATTGGTAGCTTTGATGATTATGATTACTGGTAGTGATTGAATTTATGTAGATTACTCTTAAAACAAGGTATTAAAATCAATATTGTTTTTCTGCAAATGGCTAATATTGCCAATAGAAAAGTATTGGTATCGAGTATCGAACATTGTTCGTTTAAAATCGACGATATACAAATCAATACTTAATACAAAAAAGATCGGCAATACACCAACCAATACTAAAAAAAGTATCGCCGATACTGTATTGTCCGATATCGATACTTCGATAGTAACAACCCTGTCCATCCCCTCCCAGAACAACCGTCATGGAAAGCCACATTAGATTATAAATAATCGTGCATTTTATTAATGTGATAAAATGTTTTTTTTAACTTACGTATCTCCCAAGAAGAAAAATAATTAATTTAAATCCATTGTTTGAACACAAGACAGAAGCTGTTATCAGGTGACTGACTAATTGAACTAATAATAACTGCAGCAAACGGACAGCGGAGTCTGTATTTTCTAATTTTCAAATCACTGACCTACGTCTTTGGTTGCAACCGTTGCCCCCCCTCCCCCCTGTTCACGTCTGCTGAGTATCAAACGTAGTAATGGTATTTCATTGATTAACAGTTGCTGCAAATTCCCCCCCCCCCTCTCCGCAGTAAATATGACGCTCAATGGGACTCGTCAATTGATCTTTATTCAAATCTGAGCTCATGAGAAGCAAAGGTCACAATTCTTCTCACATTATCGTCTGTATCAGGTTGTGTAGATACACAAGACGTAGATAAACCCAAGAAATTGATAGTAAAAACCCTGATTTACCCCTAAATCTACACACACGCAACTTTTTTGCTATGACTCTCTACTCACAATCGCCCCTTTATTAAATCAGTGTGTTGGGGCACCTCGAGAATGAAATGTCCTAAATCAGAAATCATTTGGCTTCTTGTGTGTCCTCAGCCAAGTGCCCAGGTGGTTCCGTGTGTTCAAACGACCCGTATCCCCACAACAGTCAATCTACCAGGGCCGCAACCAGAAAATATGGGGCCTTAGACAAACGATAATTATCTCCCCCCCTCCGGTCCACCTTTACCCCTATTTCGCAGCAAAATTAAATAACTGCAAAATAAATTTCGAAAGCGACGGGAGCCCACCCAAGGCTTTGGGCCCATGACAAGAGTTCGAGTCCACCTCCCAACCATTTGAGACCTGTCCTCACAATCTGCCGTACATGAGTGGAAACATTATTTCGCCTCCCCAAAAATATCTGTTTTCGTAGTAAGTTGCCGGGTCCTTAAACAACGACACCCCGAGCGCAGAATAAGATGGCACAACTCTGGTTATTTTTTTATTTTTTACATATCAATCACGACAACAAATATCGTCATAGTAACGTTTCATAACGTTTCACTGCTCCTGAACTTTGACATTACAATATCGCAGGTGCATTGCCCAACAATGGCGATGTAAATAACGTATTTTTAATTTCATCGCAGTCTACGTTTTTAGAGGGATCGAGAAATCTCTACGATATTTAGGGGAACATCATTGGGATAGATATCTGCCATCGTTATGAAAAGTTCGAATTTAATTTAAATTCATCAGAAGTGTTAACTACTTAGATCATAATTAAAATTAACAAATATTTATTTTCAAAAACAAATTTAACCGTGAACAAATGCAATTAGATCGTTGTTTTTGATCCATCCAAGATAATTGAATGTCAGTCCTATTCTTATCCAATAAAAACTGCGTAAAACCTGTGTGGTTATTTATGGTATTTTTTTTATTGATTTATGTAATGCTTTCGAATATCATATTTAGTATCTATCGTATTTGTATAAGGTGTTTTGTATCTCTGTTTATGCTTTGTGATTGAAAGTTATTTATATTGCCTATAAAGAGTTAAATTCGAAAAGTTGAGTTATTTTATATGCACACTGGTTCATTAATTTAAAAAAAAAAATAGTTTAAGCAATAACATATGCCATGGGCAATGCATCATTTCTGTCCACGCATACTAAAAAAATTATCAACGACAGAGTCACACAATAGTCGAGTCATTAAGATAATGTGAAAAAATGTTGTGAAATCATCAGTTAAAAAATTTCAATTGGAGCCGTACAGTAAAGCACAAAGAGCCTCATGCGCAGTGGCGCATCGAGGGTGGAGGGGAGGGGGGGCATCATGCCCCAGTAGCTACTCACAAAGGGGCGCCAAATGGTCCGCAAAACATATATTTTATGGTTTTTAAATGGGAGGAGGTGGCGCTAAAAGGGTATTGTGCCCCGGGCGCGAGTTCAGCTCGATACGCCACTGCTCATGCGGCCCTAAGAGTTGCATTTGGCAACCATGAGACTAGTAGCCTACAACTTGTGTCACAATAATGATATTTGAAGAGAGTCTCAATCTAATAACATATAAGCGATTTGGGTTATGCGTTAAATCGAAAGTAAAGAATTAATACAACAGTATTGCAGTTTAAAATACAATCATGAAAAAAATCGGATCTGCCCGAAACCAAAAATAACCTAGCCTACCGATCAAGCCTAAAAGGATATAACTCTATACAAAGGTTTCTCATCACTAAATCTAAATAATCTTTTTTTAAACTGTTTTGGTATGAACTATTTACTTCAACTTATATCAGTTTACAAAGTTTCAAAATGATTAGTTTAAAAAAGTTAGCTTGCACCTCTTCAACCGTGAGAGATTGATGAATGGCTGATTGAAATAGAAGAGGGGAGTTAAGGTCTGACTGAAAGACGGGCGGTCGTTTGTAAAAAAAAAGAAAACAACCTGCTCAGAGTTTCAATTTCAGTGGTTATGAAGTACAAATGACCAGTTGAAATTCAGTAAAAGGGGTTGAATGTGAATGATGTATACATTTAGGCTTTTCTTATTTTCTGGTTTATTTATAAAACATTGAATTTTTTTAATCGATTTTTATCAGCACTGGGGGGGGGGGGGCAAAAATTATTCATTTCCATACAACTAATAGTAATACATCGTTATCTATACGTCAACCTTTAACGGGAGTTAAAATGGCAGGATGAATTTAAAAGACGTGTGTGTTACTTTATATTAGTTTCAACATGAATTTAATTTTTTTTTAAATTTAAATTAAATCCGCTGAGCAGATGTTATCACTTCTTTGTAATCGGTTCATGCCACATAATTGAAATGTCTATCAATTCCCTCCTCCCCCCTGTGATAAAAACAAACAAAACAAAAACAACAGAACCGCGTGAAATCCTATTAGCATCAAGCTAGCATGGTTCAAATCTTATGTTTTAATAGTTTAGGCCTGCTTAATCACTAAGTTATTGCCTAATTGGAAAAATTGATGATGTGGCCCGGAGTGGCGGGGGGGGGGGGAGAGTGGAGGTTCCAAAACTTGATCTGTCATTTTGGGGAATCTATGGCATGTCTACTTTGCGGGGGTCGGTGGTCTTAGTGAGTGTCGTAGGCGAGGCCTCGGGTGAAAGTCATATATGAAGTCTGGAAAAAAACGTTTAGTTTTGTTAAAAGCTTATGCTACGAATTTATGTCAGCGATAGGCCCATTCAATCGTGTGGCGGTCGGCCCCCGTGGCCTCTCTGTAAGAGTCATTTCCGGTTGTCATTAGTAATGTGGCGATTGATTAGAGTCAGAAATATAAAAAAAAAATTCAGAACATCGGGGAAAAATTTTTTTTTAATCAGATTTATACCATATTTTCGAACATTCTATAAAGTCTGTTCGTTGTTTACATAGGAATTTGTAGTTGAGAGACAAATCGGTATTTGTCTCGGAATCGGTAAAAAAATAAATATCTGGTATTGTCCCATAACTCGCTGTCATTAATCATCAATAAAAGATCAGGTGTAAATAATGTGTTGGCCCGAAGGAAGAATTACCCCCGCCCATAACCCTCCACAAGCGTGGTGGCACTTCAAAGGACGTACTGAGATGGGGGGAAGAGGGCGTGAACCAATGCACCACAATCGTAAACTGTCTCATTGCGCAACAAAAGTAAAGCTAAGACGTATAAATCTAACAAGTTGTGGTCTGGACCTTATTTTTTTAATTCATATACAAATAATATAGACCAAATAATACGATTAAGTTATATGCGAGTTATTATTAAATCATTATTTAGTCATAAAATCAGTTTTTTGGTTTACATCGAAGTCCATAGTGGCCTCTGTGTGCCAGGTCAGATTCTTTATAATGCTGTTTAGAGCCAGTTAGGCTCTGCGTTTTAATTTTGTTAAGATCAGTATAAATCAATACATATTTTCTCTCTTCATCATTTTAGTGAATTGAATTTGATATATTAAAGTTTTCAACAGTTGAGATTTAATACTTCTATTAAGAGAGAATAGAATAAAATAGAATACTCATTGTATAAAAAGGGGGAATATAATTGGTGGTTTTAAACCTCCTCAAAAATGTACCAGCCTCTCAAAGATATCACTAGTTAAAGAGTTGTCAAAGATCAATTTAGTTTGATGGGAAATTTCAAAGGTTTTTTTTTTTGAAAAACAGATAATCTATTCGTGAAGATGTTTAGAACACTTCAATTATCCTATTACATGTATGATGTTTATCTGTTGAGTCTGCGACCACCACTTGGACAGTTTCTTGCAGTGCTTTTTTAAGATACTAAACATACCCAAGTGTCCCGACTTGGACAGTTTCTTGCAGTGCTATTTTAAGATACTAAACATACCCAAGTGTCCCGACTTGGACAGTTTCTTGCAGTGCTATTTTAAGATACTAAACATACCCAAGTGTCCCGACTTGGACAGTTTCTTGCAGTGCTATTTTAAGATACTAAACATACCCAAGTGTCCCGACTTGGACAGTTTCTTGCAGTGCTATTTTAAGATACTAAACATACCCAAGTGTCCCGACTTGGACAGTTTCTTGCAGTGCTATTTTAAGATACTAAACATACCCAAGTGTCCCGACTTGGACAGTTTCTTGCAGTGCTATTTTAAGATACTAAACATACCCAAGTGTCCCGACTTGGACAGTTTCTTGCAGTGCTATTTTAAGATACTAAACATACCCCAAGTGTCCCGACTTGGACAGTTTCTTGCAGTGCTATTTTAAGATACTAAACTTACCCAAGTGTCCCGACTTGGACAGTTTCTTGCAGTGCTATTTTAAGATACTAAACATACCCAAGTGTCTCGACTTGGACAGTTTCTTGCAGTGCTATTTTAAGATACTAAACATACCCAAGTGTGCAGTAGTCTTGGAGGCACCACAGAGGACATAGAGAGTCGAATTGAGTTGAGACTTGAGCCCGCATCACACTGATCGGGATCACAATCAAAGAGACAATGAGTCACTCGATTTAAACAGTCAAGCATTACTAGCCTAAATACTCATCATTGTCCATTGCTAGCAAAGAAACCATCTCATAGCGCCCCATTAAAATATTTTCATCAATTAAAAAAATTTGATGGAGAGTGTGTGCGAGTGAAGGTGTCTGACGACAAACACTGGTGGGTTTGGATGCTGTCCCAAGAGTCAACTTTCTGCAAACATTCTAAGGGCTGACTCTCAATCCACACAGATTTACTTTCAAAAAATAATAATCAAGCCTCTATAAACAACGTTTTATCATTTAATAGAAAAAAATTACACAACGAATAAAAAATCTGAGCTGAAAATAAAAATAAGTAAAAAAAGTAGAATATGGATTTATATTACAGGAAATTTTCAACATTAGACATCAAAAACCATAATACAGGTATACAAAAAAAGTCCAATCACTGGAAAGCTTTTTATAAATTCTACAAGCAGGATTCAGATTTAATTTTTTAAATCTACTATTACCTTCTACACCTCACTCTCCTACTCTGTTCATTGAAGTTGATTTATTAACAGTATTATATTTTATTTCGGAATAAAAATTGTTTGTTAGTTTGTTTTTTTTTTGAAGAAAAAAATGATATCTGACCCATTTTATGTATACAAGTTCTAATATAAATTTATATTTCATTCTTATAAGATCAAAAACCAAAGAAATTATTACAACATATTCAGAGGTACAAATATATTTCAAAGTTAAGGCATTTCTTTTCTTGATAAAAAATTTTGTACTTATGTTTAAAATGAAAGGCAATTCTTTAAAAAAAAAAAAAGAGTAAGTTAGCCACATCCATATAAAGGTGATCAAGAAATATTACAATACTGATTGACTAGCTAGCAGGTTATATGTAACCACTTGCTGATAGATAACTCACCAAGTCACCATCCTGAATGTACTTATGAATATTGAATAATTATAGCAACAACAGAGATGAATCTAAAATAAAACAGGAAATATCTTTCATTTCTTTTTTTTAACAATTAATTTTTTTTTAAAAACGCAACGCTTTTAAATAAATAATAATCAAATAGTTCAAACTTACATATTATTTGAAATAACACATTAGGAATTCAGAATTATTCCAGAAAAAATAAAAAATTACAACTGGTTAATAAAATGAATTAACTGTTCTATCTATTAATGTGAGTTAATTTAAAGATATAAACAATAAGAACAAAAAACTATATACGGCTGCCAAAAATAAACATCTTATATAACAGTGTCAACATCAAAAAAATTACATAACAACCAACAGCTGCAAAAAGAGAGTTTTATTTAACAACTTTTGTACTTAAATATTATTTTCTAAAACAACAGTTTAATTCTATGTCAGATTTATTTACAAGTTGTTAGCATAAAAATATGTGTGTATAAAGATTAATTTTTTTTTTCTTTCTAAATTACCATAAACAGTTGAATTTGTTTTACTCTCATTTTCTCGGACACATTTTCAATGCGGACCAGTCTGGCGGTTGGGCTTCCTGCTCCATATACTCTATAGATTTCATACTGACTCTTCTGTGCTAGAGCAAACTCCATTTGATTGGATGAAACATGGAACACTTCTTTGTCCTTGCTGACTGTGGTCTTGACCTAAGTAAGAACAGATGTAGTGTTTACTTTTTTTTTTATGGTTGATTAAGAAACCAAAACTGTTATTAAAGTGAGCCGTAAAGTGATCCGTGAAGTGAGCCATAAAGCATAAAAGTTTGAGAACCAGTGACCTAAGACAAAGTCAGTTGATGAAAATTTAGCTGATGTCCATTTGTAAACACCCTGGGCAGAGTAAAGTTTTTTTCCCTTTATTAATATAGAGTCTGGTGAACATGTTTTTGAACATTTAGCATGTACAGACATACCCTAACAAAAGACAGTGCTAAACTGAACAACGGATGGCTGGCTGGCACTTTGGTAGCGAGCCGGCTCTTCCTGCTGCAGCCCTACATGCATGCTGTGAGTTACGGGTTCGACTCCCAGCAAGTTCCAGTCACCCACATCTCCCATGGTGGTTCCCATGGCCATTGCACTATCTTGTATAGTAGGGATTAAAGAAGGACTCTCTGAAAATCGTAACTTATAGGAGCTAAGCTATAAACATTTCATCCTTTCAGGGGCTTGTAAAAAAAATGACACCCCTGAACAGGAAAATAGTACCTAGTACAAAACATAGTTACATGCAGCAAATTAGAAGAAATATGTGTATACATGTATACTCTACAAAGTAAGCTGCAATAAATTGTTCTAGTTAAAAGAACTCCAATAATTTATGAAAATGTTTTGTTTTTTTTAAACCCTTAAACCAGTATGGTCATTTTAGGGGATAACTAATGGGCACATCAACAGACATATATCTGTTGGCTTTTCATATGTCCTTTCTGAGGGCTTACATGCTTGGTGGCGCCCCATCTCCTCTCCAAGTGAGCAGTGAATATTTTTTTGGCTTCACCAAAGATAGAAACCTGCACCCTGTCCATATGAGTCAAGTTCGTTATCGACTTTGCTATCGAGCCGCCATGAATGAAGATAAATTATTTTCACTAAATATATCACTCACAATTATGACTATCCCACAATTCAAACAGCAACTTATAAAAAAAAAATTATGACTTTTTTTATTAAAGAGATCTCATACAACCTATAAAAAGTATAAAAATTGTGCGTTAATAAATTGAGAATGGCATCAACATTGAATCCCTATGTATTGGCAGACGGTTTGGGGAATCTTTTCCATGCCTTGTTGTGCATTAAAAAACCATTATGGGGATTTTTAACCCCCCCCCCCCATCTAAGCATTGATAGACCATTAGGACCCTTAGGATGACATGACCATCTGTCCACTTTCTTGGACAAAGTCTGTAGAAAACTACCACATTGCAAAATAGTTGAAGAAATATTGGCTTTAGAACTAATAATGGAAGTGGTAAGATGTGTCAGTGGCAGGAAATAGCAATCTCAAAAATCTTCACCAGTGGGTAAAACTATAATTCAGAGAATCATTCATAGAAAGTCTGCAATTAGTGACAGTTTGGAAAAAAAGGTGACGATACGTAATTCAGTCTCACCTCAACATAAAGACTAGTAGTCTTCTCTGGGTCTGGGGTCTTGTAGACGATTTCAAAATCAAATGGAAGCCCCATTTCACCAGTAGCGTTGACCCAGATCACAGAATGCATGTTGCTGTTTGACTCTCTCTGGTGCTGAAGGTAGTTAAAGACGAGCTGCTCCCCCCACAGACCAATCTCCTTTTCCTGTGCTCCTTGCTGCAGTGTCAGCTGAGGCAGTGTCAGCGACTCTGCGTGGGCCAGCTCAGAGTAGAGGAGATCTTCATTGTATTCATTCCAATTGGGAATGGCTGAAATCACAGTGATTCAGAAAACAGTTAATAAAATTTAAAAAAAAAAAAATTCGGTTAGAACTGGCAGAAAATGTCTACTCTTTTTTTAACTAATCTGTAATAATATTTTTTTTCCATTTTGTCAGCCTGGCACAGACTATCCTTATGCGCATGTCTAGGAATTCTCATTTCAGAAGTAAGAAATTAATGGTGAAAATGAAATATTAATTAACAAATACTCATAAACTAGCTGTACCCTGCAAAACCTTTGCATAGAGTTATATCCCCTTATGCTTGATCGGTAGACTAGGTTATTTTTTGGTTTCGGGCAGATCCGATTTTTTTCATGGTTGTATTTTAAACTGGAATACTGTTGTATTAATTCTTTACTTTCGATTTAACGCACACTGGAAATGAGTATTATTATATATGATGATTACTATAAAATTCAACCATTTTATTATTTTTAGCAAATGTCTTAAGAAAAGGATCTGTGTTAATGAGCTGACTGAATTTCACAACTAAGTTTTATGCATGACCTAATTATTATTGTAAACGCAAAAAACATTTTGTGATGACATATTTCTCTGTAATTCTGTAATGCTACAAAACAACCACAAACTTGTACCTCTGCATGGTGTTACGGTGAAATGGGAAATCCATGAGCAAAAGTATGGTCATGGATGTGGTTCAAAGCCATATCATTTCATCCCTTTTAATTTTAAATATATCATTTTTTTTATTTATTTATTCATAATTGATACATGTATTATATATTTTCCTAACTTTGTATTTCTTTATTTAGACACTCTTGCATCTTACAGAACTTAATAGATTAACAGTTATGAAAAGTTTTTGCGCTAGTTTAAACATTAGCTAGGCCTATGTTTGTTTTTTTTTTTGGATAAAAGCGGAATAAAAAATTCAAAGTTGCATTTTGTTACCAAAAAAATTATTACAATAGGAAACCACTATAAAAATAGAGTGAGTAAACAAAGAGGAGGCAATTTTCTCACTGAAATGTAACATTCCTCTGTGTTTGGTAGATTTTTTTTGCTCTTCATTGGTTCTAGAAGGGGTCGCTTCCCTCCCTGAACCCTCACTAGGGCTGGCATCTCTATTCGCATCTGTCACATGATCTTCCTGGTTGAACATTAGAAATAAAATATATTTTATTTTAGAAGGATGGTTTACATCTCAATAAAGAATATATATATTAGCCAAGTGAAAGTTCAGAAACCTCTAGATATTTTTGGAGCCATCTAGATATAAAAAAGGATTCTATCTAATTAATAGACTGATATATTTGTACCTTTATTTAGTTATTTTTCATTTATTTCTTTGGGGAAAAAAAATTGGCAGTCCTGCAAACAACATGTTCTATAAAGCCGGCCCCTTTAGATTAATATTTGTTTTCGCCAGAAATGTATCATTAAGATTCTACTTTTAGCTTTTTTTCAAAGAGCCATGCAGTTTGTTTGTAGGATGTAATGTTTTATTCGTGAGTGATACAATGTAAATATAATCACTCAATGTGGTGGTAATAAAATTATTAATACTTTTTTTTAAACCCAGTACATGTATACTATTCTGATCTTTATAAACCTCACTGTATAAGTCGGGAAGAAAGCATAGTGTTAATTTGTATAAAGAAGTGTTCTTTCTCACTTGACTTTGATGCTCTTGTACGGGCTCTTCTTGTGAGTTCACTCTCTTAAGAGCTATGAAATTGTCATCTTGTGAATTCCCTGTTAGTTTTCTCTTACCTAGAATTTAGACAGAAAATTTTTAATTTGATTTATGTTATGTATGACAATTTTTTTTTATTTCAAACTTCCATCAATCCCATGTATTTGAACCATGTAAAAAAAAAATGTATACCAGAAGAAAAAAAAAAACTGTTAACAGTTTGGAATTAGCCGGATCTTAAAGTAAGCATTTTTTAACAAAAATATTTAATGCATTGCATAAACCATGCAACAAGACAACAGATCATAAAGCAAAATAATTTTTTTTTTCCAAAATAATCAAAGATTGTTGGATACATCCAAACAATAATTTAACTGTAACAATACAGGTTTTTAAAATATTTACAGTCACTTAAAAATACTTTTAAATGCCAGGGAAATGTACTTGTTCTGTTTCTACTTTTCAAACTAGCAAGAAATTTGAAAAGTTCACATGAGGTATACTTTAGCTTGAGTAGTCTTAAAAGTTTTACATGTGCTATAGTTTAAGTTTCTAACAATGTAAAGCTATAAATGCTATAAATATTATTGAAGAAAAAGCCGACAGTTTAAAGTTGTTGTTTTTTTTTCCCATTAAAAATAAGTTAATTTTAACATAAAAGTAAAAAAGTTTAAAAAATATGTAATTACACGGATTAAGGGCAAACAGTTATGTAAATCCTTAATCAATTTTTTTTTAAGTCAAACTAAACTTAAATGGAGGAGGAGAATTTCAAAAAAAGAAATTTTGAAAAACTAGTGTATTACCACAAGTATTTTAAAGAAAAATCTGGTAAAAATAAAATTATATTATAGGATACACTACAAAAAAAAATTATTAGATTATTAATAAATGGGAGAAAAAAAATACATAGTTAAAGACAGACAATTGCAGCTTGTTCAACATTTAGTTTCACGGCAAATATCTTTTAAACATTATTGAATTGTAACTATTGTACACTTTTTAAAATGTTTTGAATGCTCTACCATAGTGGACACTGCCGCATTAGATTAATATCTGTTAATTTATCAAAATTTAGTTATTAGTTATATGATTCAGTTCTGTATTTTTTACCTGAAGTTGCTGCATAAAAATATATAGAGAGTATAATAATAAAATTAAGTTGAATTAAAGGGATTAAATGAAAAATAAAGTATACACATGAACAACGTACAACAATACACATGAACAACGTACAACAATATACATGTAGCTCTCAAAATCTTTAGGATTATTTTTTAGCGGATATTTGAATTTAAAAAATCTCTGTCATAATATACATTGCTTTATTCATATTCCAAGTTTTTTTTTAACTGTATTTTAAAGTTATTAAGACGTTATTAATTCTGTTCTTATGACGTTATTAATTCTGTTCTTATGACTTTTATTTTTTTTTTTTTTAAATAAAAAGAGCATATTGCACTGTAATGAAGCTACATCTAGCTAGCTAGGTCATACCAACAACGATCATTCCTTTTATTTTTTATGGGTGCAAATGGTAAGAAAATAAAATATATGAGAGGATTAATAGTAACTATGATAGTAAATAACGCAGCCAAAAGCAGTGCTCATACAAAGACAACGCTGTTCTTTTCACTTAGGTAAATAAAAGAGAAAAAACATGTGCTATATTATTTCACTGTGCTGAAACATCTAAAAGGTTGTCTTTGTATGGTGTGTGGAAAAAAAGCTAAAAGCAGGAACACCTACGTCTTCTTTCACCTGTCATGACATTTTCCCTTTCCCCGTTACTGTCATTTCTGGACAGCATGTCACCTGACTGAGACAACTCTTGATTCGCATCATTTGCTGACTTGGGGTCACTGCCAGAAACTGTGGCTGGGCCTCCCCAGCTCAGCCTGTCACCTTTGTGGTGACCTAGAGAGGAACTTTCCTCTGAATTACTTTGTTTGGGTTGGTCGCCTTCTTGCTGGCCCTGTTCTGCTCGGCTTATCCTCTTGCCTTCATGATCGTGTGAAACCTGTCTAGTGGTCAGATGACCAGTCACATGTCTTTCTTCATTTGACTGAGAAGACTGTCTAGATGTGCCTTGTCCACCTTTGCTCTCATACGGAACATGGCTATCATCTCTTGGAGACTTGGTATCATCCCCAGTTGACAGTTCAATTTCAGAGGGTGGATTTTCAAATTTAATATTACTCGGAAGTTTGCTGACATTTCTTGGGCCAGACGCTCCCTGAGGAGGTGGCCATAAAGAAGGTGCCTTGTTAGGATCTGAAATAAATTTTTTATAACTACAGTTTAATATGTTTTTAGTTTGAAAATGGAATTTTGCATGCAGGCTTATCAAGGACAAGAAGAAATAAATTAGGCCATAATTAAATTATTTATTTTTTTAAGATATAGAGATGTCAATATCAAATTTAAACAAATTACAACACTGCAGCCAGACAACCACAACACTGCAGCCAGACAATCACAACACTGCAGCCAGACAACCATATTTTATATACATAAATATCATTCAATCTTCCAAATCATTCAATCTTCCAAAAAAAAAAGTCTGAAATGTTTCATTTGACCTGATGATTAGAAAATAGAAGGCAGGAGGGGGGGGGGGAAATCATCCAACTGATGACAGATGTTTGAATTTAGAATAAATTTCCAAAAAAAAAAAAAACAACGTGAGTTTATTTGTTTTTTGTTTGTTTGTGTGTAAATCTTTGCTGCTAAGCTAAGTTTAAAAAGTAGCTGAATATCACTGCACTATCTAGAAATGGTTAACTATTTTCCCATTGAAATATTTAACTATTTTCCCATTGAAATGGTTAACTATTTTCCCATTGAAATATTTAACTATTTTCCCATTGAAATGGTTAACTATTTTCCCATTGAAAAGCTGTCAACCATCCACAGAAGAGTGATACGTTTCAATTAGTATTGTAAATTATAAACTATCTGGCAAGCAATTTTTTCAATGTTGCTATGTCTGAATAAAAAAACAAAGATTTTTAAGCTATGTGTGTATGTATGCTTTAATGTTACAGACAGTTAAGCAGAAAACTGGACAATTTATCTCGAAAAGTGTATATTTGTATTTTTTAATTTTTGCCTTCATTTTCCTGGTAATAAATTTCTATAACATACAATACAGCACAAAATGTATTAATTATTGGCCCTAGGTTATGAATAAGGGATGGTTTTGCTAAGGGTGCTTTAATTCGTATTATTATTGTTAGACTAGCTGTACCCTGCAAGACCTTTGCACAGAGTTATTTTCACTTAGGTTTGATCAGTGGGCTAGGTTATTTTTGGTTTTGGACAGATCCGATTTTTTTCAGGATTTTTATTACAGTTTAAAGATGCAATATGTTGTAGAAATACAAAAAAAAAAAAATATTTAAATGGCATTATTTCACATTTTGGCCTTTGGGTTTCAAGTTTAAAAACCCCAGAAACTATTCAAATCTGTAGATTTTTTAAAAACATTTATCTTGTTTTCCGCTTTAGATTTAACGCAGAACACAGACCGCTATAATAATATTATTTATTTATATATAACTCTGGTCTTGCCCATCTTTAAGGCTCTATCCATTACATAAGGCTGGATAGTCAACAGATAACAGCATCAATTCTTACAATCTTTATCCAACTCTTGAACTTTCCATTTCGTTTGTTAGCGATAGGAAATGAAACTGGCAATCCCCTTTGAAAGGGTAGTTCAGAGGTCATCCCAACATATATTTATAATTTATGACATTTTATAACAAACACAAGACAAGTTCTTGAGATTTAGTCATTCAATAAATCACATGGAAATTGCAACATTAAGTCAGAGCTTGGTTAATCTATGAAGAGACATTGAACATAGAAATGAAATGATTAACCTCGCTTTATTCGGTTGCCTTCCTCTTTATCAACAGCACTTTTTGGAGGCCAGGACTTAAGGCCTTGACTTTCTTGCTCTTCAGGTTTGAAAGGAATGAAATTCTCTGATGAAGATGCTTGCTGATCTGGAAAAAATATAAATAATTATTTTAAAAAAGGATAGCAGCTGATGTAAAGCTCACTGATTATGAAATGAAAGTTTACCAATAAAAATAAGAATTGGAAGAAGTGGTTTTCAGATTAAACCTTTCATTTAATCTGATTGTCTTAACAAAACAAAAAAATAGATCATTTACCATAAACCATAAAAGTTGGTTCTGGCTCAGGAGTAACTGGAATTATAGGAAGTGGGACTTCCCAGACTTCCTCATCATGAGGAAGTGTTGAGTTTGATGATGTAAGACTATTCAAAAGATCTTCTATTGTGCCCTTGGATTTATTTTCAAAGATGAAATCGGCTTCAATCAAAAAATTCCTAGAAAAAAAAAATATTTCTGAAATATAATTCATCTGGCAATATATTGAAAACATCCCTTTACACCAATTTAAACAAATATTTAAGCCTTCCTGTCTATTTAATGACTGACAAATCATTTTTAAAACTTAATATTTGGATAAGCTTTACAACGATTTTTTTAAAAAAAGACTAAATAGAAATTACTGGAGGAAAATCTGAAACATTTGATAACTGTACAATATTTGTATTCTCTGTAGCTGAGTTGAATAGCATGCGTGGAAGCCAATTCTATAGATCACAAAAGCACCAACCTTAATTCTCTCATGCATTTTTCATCTCCTTCTGAAAAATATCTGGCCAACTCTTTGTTGATTTCAAAATGGTTATCTACAAATTTTTCATGAAAGTAGAAGCATTTATCTGTAACAACACATCTCTCCTCTTTTATAACAAAAACATCAGGTAGATGAGCCAAATCATATCTGACCTGAAGTCGTTCAACCTGCACCATAGATACATGTATAGGGTATTTGAACCAATATGTAACATTCTATTTTATAAATTTTTACTTTTTAATATTTAATTATATTAAAAATATAATACAATTTTAAACTAAATAAAAATATTTTTTTTTTAAATTACATTTAAGTTTATGAAGAAAACAGCTTAAAAATGAACGTGCAAGTATTGCCAAATGTTATACACATATCTAAATGACTGCAATACATTTTAGATAAGATCTTTGGATGTAATTTAGGACATATATTTGTTATACAATAACCCATCATAATCCATAGCTCCAGAACTCAAACCGCTTAAAAAAAGAATTGTAAAATTTCAATCAATTCAGCCTTGGGAATCTAAGCACTGCTTAGAAATCCAAAATCTTCCTTCAATAACTGTGTGTGTTAGTGCATTTATCTTCTCAAAAGGTTCACTATTAAAAGAGCACTGAATGTATCTCATGTGATTTTAGATACTGAATATATATTTTATATACAAGTGTGTTCATCATGGGCCTGTTAGGTAAAGAACACAGAATCTAACAAAGCACCTGATGACAACAAGGGGCCACAACACTCATCTCCTAATAATCCTTCCCCCTTAGGGAAAAATAAATTGCAGATTTTATTTTTCTTATTTTACTTTAATGAATTTAAATTCATGGAACTCAAGGAAGCATTAATCTAGTTTTTTGATTATTATAAAGTGGGAACTCTACTTTAGAACTGAAATGAGATTTAAATTTGAACTGAACTGAGTTCTGGAAAGATTTAAGTTAAGATTCTTAAGAACAACTGTAGCAATGCTGACCTGACTGAAGATAAGTTCTTTCAATGACCCAGATTTCTTGGCCTTAAACTGCCGGTAGACACCGGGGAAAGCAGAGTACAAGTACCTCTGGACAGGACCAACAATGTTATGTAGGTAAGTCTGTCCTTTGTTGCACTGTTTGAATAATGATGTGATCTCTTCTGTTTTGATACATTCACTGAGTGGCTTGATCTCCTTGAACAAATGTATGAAGTAGTCCACACATTTTGGATCAATATTTCCTGTGGATACCAAATCAGGATTATATTCATAAAAAAAAAAGCTAATTTGTTCTACTTCCACAAAGATGTAAAAAAAATAATTTTTTAAAGCATGCTGAAAAATTTTCAGTTAGAATAAAACCTGATAATTACAGACATAAACAAACAGACATAAACAAACAGACATAAACAAACAGACATAAACAAACAGACATAAACAAACAGACATAAACAGACATAAACAAACAGACATAAACAAACAGACACAAACAAACAGACATAAACAAACAGACATAAACAAACAGACATAAACAAACAGACATAAACAAACAGACATAAATGTAAAATAAAAAAATCTCTAAATATGAGAATAATTTTAAATAATACAAAAATCATCTCTCAATACAAAAATTGATGAATACAAATAATATTTTAATCTATATGCAGCACTTAAAAAAAAACAAAAAAAACAAGAAAATGTGACATTCAAAATCATTAAATGTACATGTAGTAACTAAATACATCCAACAATCTAAGAAGATTATAAAATCAGAAAAATTAAATGTACCTGTGTTATCTTGTACATCAAGCCTCAGAAGGTGCACGCCAGGCTTTTTAGAAAACATTTCTTCATATTCTTTTGAGTCTGATATCATTGGTGAATCTGAAAGGCTGACCCATTGGCCTGATTTAGTTGGGAACACAGCAGACTTTGACAGCAGTTCTGTGACTTCTGGTAGATTACTTTCTGCTTTCATGGCTTCTATGGTTTTCACATCTAAAAAAAATATTGTTATAATTCAAATGGTGTTCATGAAAAAAACAACTGGTCACATGATGACGAGAAGACACACGGTTGTTCGCCAGTGGTCAGAGTATTTTACCAGCAGTGATGAGTGTAGATAGATGGGGTTACTAGGAGAGGCTGTGTTGTTTGGATGAGTTGTTTCATGTCAGCTGTAGTCGCAAGGGATGACAATGTATGAAGGCAAGAGAAAAAGGACAGAGCAATGGACAAAATTAGGTAAGATAGACGGTACTGCGTACCGGCACCTTTTTCAATGTGGGGAAAAAAATTATTACTTTTCTTGTATTGTAACATTTATTGTTAATTTATTATATTATTAATTTGATAAAATTGAATTATTTTAAAATTGTGCGCAATAAGAATAAAAATATAAAATGCGAAACTGCGAACCGGTAGAAAAGTTAGGCAATTGTTTGGATGAGTTGTTATATTTTTTTTTTAAAAACACAATAATTTCTTGTACATCTTGTAAATTGGCAGTAGTTGTAAAAAATGATTAAAAAGCTGCTCTTATTTGTACTGAGCCCAAACTAATTGATTAATATTTATTTCAATAAAAAAAAAAAAAATAAGACAGTAAATTGTAGAATTGAAAAATGTTTGTTTACAAATTTTGGTGGAGCAATTCATCAAAATTGTTGAAGCTTTTAGAGAAATGGATGTTAAGAGAGTTTTAACCCAATTCCCATATTTCTCAAACCACTCATTGGACCTGCAATCTAACTTATTTTTGAGCATTCCATAAAATCTGCTAATTCTATATATCTAACTTGGGAATCTTATCAGGTTCAGCACTTAAGAAATGAACAAATTACTGTATTAGATTTGGTAAAAATTTTGGCAAAGCCTAATCACTGATTATTATGCAGGATACTTTGACAATGAATCTGAAAAACATCTAATTCTTTTATCAGCATTAAAAAACATATAAATTTTGAGTCAACCATCTCACGTGCAACTATTGATGAGATTTTGCTGAGGTCATTCCCAATCTTAGTGAACAGACACATTGTATCATATAAAACACCCTCCTCTGCCAGACTACACACGGTGGCAATGTGTTTCAAAAGTTGGGCATAATGCATGGTGGAAGGCTCCTGATCAATTCTTGCTGTCTTACTAAAAAAATCTTCTAAATGACTGTAAGTATCACTCAACTGAAAATAAAAGGCGAATTTCACCTGTTGACTCAGGAAATGCATACATTAAATCATTAAAATCATGTCTAAAGTTAAATATGAATAAAAAAAATCATATACATGTACATGTATTTTCATTAACACAAAACTTGCACCAAGCAACTATTACACTCAATAAATGAAAGTGCTCATTAAGAGCTTTCATTCAACAAGGAAAAAAAGCTTGTAATCCTGTAAGTCCCAGAGGCTCAAGGTTTATTTTTTAAATACTGTATAATGAAAAAGTAGCCAAACTTCCTTAAATTTAATATCTCTACCTGGCAAAACCCATTTTTTTTTCTTATTACATGTATATTCATCCTGATAAGAAATAATACATTTGCCCATTAAATCTTGGATAGAAAGTAAAATATCTGTACCACTTGGTTTATTTATTAGTTTTGATTTTATTGTTGAGCCAATTCTGAATGCACATTCTGATTACACGTTAATTTTATTTTTTTAAGTTTATCTTTATCTAAAATTAAAGTATATTTCTTTTTTTGATCTATGTAAATATGTCATAAAACCTAAGAAAATGTCATTAACCTAAATAAAAGAAATATTATAATTTAAAATTTTATACAATCTAATTGTTCTATTTCCTTTCAAACTGAATTTCATAATTTTTTTTTTCCCCTTTCTTTCTTTCATTGACTTTTAAGATTTGAGGATTAATGAAATTTATGTGAAAACGACTTACAATTTTGAACTTGCCCAAAGGAGAATTATAAGTCACAAGTGATTTCATGTATTTTGTAAAGAGCCCAGTTGGATCTGACCACCAGACTTCATCACGTTTCATCATCCAACCGGCTAACATGTCACCTCCTTTAACATTCTGCTCTGGTATGGGTACAAATATCACAGGGTATTCATGGAACAATGCCTGACATTCTCTAGGCTTCATCTCATTTCCCAGATACTTGTAGATCTGTAAAAGTATTAAATGCAAACAAATATGCCATGACCATGAATGAGTGATGAACATTTCTTAGAATTAGGTTATAAAACAATAACAAAAATTTAAAAAAAAAAAAAAAAACTACCTCAAACATATGCCACTTGGCTGTACAAAATATTCTTGGCTTATCAGGGGAATCTTCTGTTCTATTTCCCCATGACATAAGGGATTCTGTTAGCGTTTCCTCGGAAACATTTAATTTAATCTGTTGACAAGCAATAGACTAATAAGAAACCGAACAAGTGGTTTAAAATTTAGCATGATCAGTATACAGAAAAAAAAAAAAAAAAAATGTGCAAAATAAACTAAAAATATTTCTTAAAAATATTACCTCCAGAAATTTAGAGAACTGGCTGTTTTTCTGCGGCACAACATTTAGATATTTTTTTACAGTGTGATGAAGGAGACTGACGGATACTTTGATCTTGAAAGTAAAGATCCACAGAGTGCTGGAGGCTCTGTGACACACGGTGTGTCCACAGTTTTACTGTGTTCATCGTAGCTTTGACAGGGACAAATTGCCGGAACCCAGGAAAGTGACTTAAGATGAACAGCAAAGGAACTCTAGAAAAAATTTAAAAAAATAAATAAATAAACAGCAAACTTATTTAAACATACAAAATATATAATTCTTATTTAGTGCTTAATGATCATTGCAATAGTGATACAACTGACAACAGTTTGCCTGCATTTCTCAGAAATTAATTTTCCTATTAAATCAAAAACAATGCTCAAGTTGAACTTGGGGAGAGCACATAGGAGAGGTCATCATACAAAAAACCCAACTTTTAACAAAAAAATGGACAAATTAAAAATATTTAAAAATCGCTACCTTGTTTTGAACTCACAATTAGTCTAAGTATGAGGCTTAATAACATAGTACATGTATATGTATTACTTTGTAAAATTTGTAAAAAAAAATTAAGCAGTAGTAAATTTAAAAATAATATGATAACTGAGAACTTCATTCATATATTGTAAATCTTTGCAGAAATACATTTTTTTTTAATTAGATTGACGTTTACAAAGAATTCTGTTTACAAAATTTGTTATAAAGAGAGGCTCTGCTATTTTGATCATCTGAGAATTTTCTAATAGTATGATTGTTTTTATTTGACAACTTTGAAATGCTGTTATATAAAAAAACTAAAATAATGTGAATGGTAATATTTTATTACTTTTTAAAATCTTAGACTTAACGTCTCATATTTAAAACCACAGAAACCATTTAGTTCTTTAGTTTATTTTTATAAGCATTTAGAGAGGGAAAGGAAACATGGGCAAGAAGCTATTAATATTCGAATAGGAAGCAGTTTTTTCACCACTTTCTATCTACAGGCAGAAAATATTTATCTTACGGTTGTAATGCTTAAATGTGGTACAGACAAAAATATAATTTATTACAAAGTGTATTTAGTATGATCAAAGCCCCACTAATGATGAGATGTTTTGTCTCTAGATCCTATTGGACACTAATGGTTCAGTTTTTGTAGCAGAACTCATTACATCCTCAACGCAAGCAAGTGTGGAAATGGCTATGGAAGGCACCATCAAAAATATAGGTAGGTGACTGGACTCATCAAGACATCAGCCTGAAGAAGTGGCTCAAGCAAATCACCCATTAAACAATAGCACGAAGCCATTCATCGGCTCACATGTATTGCATCTTTAAAGAAGATGTCCAGAGCCAGATTTAAGCAGAGTGCAGGTGCTGGATTTTTTCTTGCTCTCTTGTTCCAAGAGCATCAAATATTCAAACAGTTTAACCATCTGTAGAATGGCTCTACTGGAATCTGATTGGCAGTCACCAGTTAATGAAACTCTTCCACACTGAAAATCTGTGTTAAGTGTAAGTATCAGCCGAGTCTGGCCCAGCTTATCTTTCATTGAAGACTAAGAAGAATCGTGCTGAAATAGAGAAATAAAGGTGTTGGTTGAAATAGTTATACAAAAATCCTGCTTCATATGTAAATGAACTTGGATAAAATGTGAAGAAAATTAAAATATTCATTAAGATTATTTAACTTACATAAAAATATGTTTATATATTAAAAAAGATAAGTGGCTCAATAAAATCCAAATTTTGTCCATAAACAACACACTCTTGAGTATTTAAATAAGGCAAATACATGTACTGATGATGTACTGTTTATAAGCATATATAGTACTTAACAATTAAGTTCACATATAATTAGTTTTTCAGAAATCTGACTGGGCCAGTTAAATTTACAAACAGTTGTTTTATTATCAACTGCTGAACTAAAAAACTTTGGCTGTTAATATTATCCATGACTTTTCCACTTTGTGACTTTCAAAAAGTCCACAGCTCAGCCAGAAAATTTTATGCAAAGACTGTCTGTCTTGTGCTGGCTCAGAAGGAGAGGGGGAATAAAGCTGAGGTCCACAAAAGTCCAATCAAAGACTAAGATTTGTAACAATTTAGAAAATTACATTCACGTAACAATAGATGCCAAGGAAGTTGGATTTTCTATCTCAACACATGGGGCTTATTTCTAATACACAATTAGGCAAAGTTATTGGTGCTAATTTTCGTCAGTCATTATGTCTTTGAGAATGATGGCAAATATTGAATTCTGGTCTTTCCTTGTTGGCCATGGGTTAAAAAAAAACCTAAATAAGTACCACATTTAGAAATGCTTTTGTAATTAAAAATGCCAACATTTTTCTTCCCATTACAACAATAATGAAAACCTAAACATTTTGAGGAAAAAAATCAATGTTTACAAATTACACTCTTATTTAAAAGAACATTCTTCTTAATAAAAAACAATAATTTTCTGAAACAACCCAATCAATTAAAACAAAATGCCATATTTAACATTAGGTGCAAATAAAAATGTCAATCGACTTTGAAAATTAAATTACATTCACTGAAGTGACTTTGTATAATATACTTTTTGTGACATGGACTTAATTCTGATTGTATTGTGGACGTACCTTTCCCTGTTAGTTTTATTCCAAGAGAAATATATTCATTTGATGAATACAATTTAACGTGCAAAAATGCTTTTTTTATCATGCAAG
>JAGDYQ010000014.1:9743732-9760385 GCA_021962125.1 Bulinus truncatus | reverse complement strand
CAGTGCTCGATTTAAGAAAAAAACCAGTGCCGGGGTTGAAAAAGAATTTCGGCAGAGCCGGGGATAAACGTCTATGATTTCATCCCCGGCTGGTATATATTAGCTAAAGCAGAGCCGGGGATGACAGGTCTCAGTGCCGGGGATATCCCCGGCATCCCCGACGATAGATCTAGCCCTGGACTCCTATCTAATAGGTTGATTGAACGCATGCTGGCAAAAGTTTGGACAGTGCTTGGTTTGCAAAACGACATCACGAGAAAATATTCGCGGCTGATCTCTCAGATTATTTATCTTATTTAAAATTTTTGAAGTGGCAAAAATCAATCTACCTTGATATCTAGTGGTAAAACAAAATTTCCACTATATTTTTATTTTTTCTCGAGGCTGTCAATAGAGATAAATTCAATATTGAGGATCCAGACGAGTCAAGAGTTTTTCAGCAGGTTTGGGGTTCGAGTCCTGTGACTGTAATCATCAAAATATCCCAAATTGTTTTAAATTGTTAACTATTTGACTATGCTTTATTAAAACTGTGTCCACCCCCGCCCCCAGTAATTATATGATTGTCCAGTCATTATCTGATTGTTCAGTCATTATCTCATTGCTCAGTAATTATCTCATTGTCAAATCATTATCTCATTGTCCAGTTATTATCTCACTGTCCAGTTATTATCTCATTGTCCAGTCATTATCTCATTGTCCAGTCATTATCTCACTGTCCAGTTATTATCTCATTGTCCAGTCATTATCTCATTGTCCAGTCATTATCTCACTGTACAGTTATTATCTCATTGTCCAGTCATTATCTCATTGTCCAGTCATTATCTCATTGTCCAGTCATTATCTCACTGTACAGTTATTATCTCATTGTCCAGTCATTATCTCATTGTCCAGTCATTATCTCACTGTACAGTTATTATCTCATTGTCCAGTCATTATCTCATTGTCCAGTCATTATCTCATTGTCCAGTCATTATCTCACTGTACAGTTATTATCTCATTGTCCAGTCATTATCTCATTGTCCAGTCATTATCTCATTGCCCAGTCATTATCTCACTGTCCAGTTATTATCTCATTGTCCAGTCATTATCTCACTGTCCAGTTATTATCTCATTGTCCAGTCATTATTTCACTGTACAGTTATTATCTCATTGTCCAGTCATTATCTCATTGTCCAGTCATTATCTCATTGTCCAGTCATTATCTCATTGTCCAGTCATTATCTCACTGTACAGTTATTATCTCATTGTCCAGTCATTATCCCATTGTCCAGTCATTATCTCATTGTCCAGTCATTATCTCATTGTCCAGTCATTATCTCACTGTCCAGTTATTATCTCATTGTCCAGTCATTATCTCATTGTCCAGTCATTATCTCACTGTCCAGTTATTATCTCATTGTCCAGTCATTATCTCACTGTACAGTTATTATCTCATTGTCCAGTCATTATCTCATTGTCCAGTCATTATCTCATTGTCCAGTCATTATCTCATTGTCCAGTCATTTTCTCATTGCCCAGTCATTATCTCACTATCCAGTTATTATCTCATTGTCCAGTCATTATCTCATTGTCCAGTCATTATCTCACTGTCCAGTTATTATCTCATTGTCCAGTCATTATCTCACTGTACAGTTATTATCTCATTGTCCAGTCATTATCTCATTGTCCAGTCATTATCTCATTGTCCAGTCATTATCTCATTGTCCAGTCATTATCTCACTGTCCAGTTATTATCTCATTGTCCAGTCATTATCTCATTGTCCAGTCATTATCTCACTGTCCAGTTATTATTTCATTGTCCAGTCATTATCTCACTGTCCAGTTATTATCTCACTGTCCAGTTATTATCTCACTGTCCAGTTATTATCTCATTGTCCAGTCATTATCTCACTGTCCAGTTATTATCTCATTGTCCAGTCATTATCTCACTGTCCAGTTATTATCTCATTGTCCAGTCATTATCTCATTGTCCAGTCATTATCTCATTGTCCAGTCAACTAATTGTTGTCCGGTTATTATTTTGTCAGCATTTATTACTGTGATATCCAGTCGTGATCTTTCTGTGCTGTCCAGTCACTCTTGTTGTCCAATAATTATCTTGCTGTCCACTGATTATTTTGTTGTCCAGTCATCGCTTTGATGTCCAGTAATTATCTTGCTGTCCACTGATTATCTTGTTGTCCAGTCATCACTTTAATGTCCAGTAATTATCTTGCTGTCCACTCATTATCTTGTTGTCCAGTCATCACTTTGATGTCCAGTAATTATCTTGATGTCCACTGATTATCTTGTTGTCCAGTCATCACTTTAATGTCCAGTAATTATCTTGCTGTCCACTGATTATCTTGTTGTCCAGTCATCACTTTAATGTCCAGTAATTATCTTGCTGTCCACTGATTATCTTGTTGTCCAGTCATCACTTTGATGTCCAGTAATTATCTTGCTGTCCACTGATTACCTTGTTGTCCAGTCATCACTTTGATGTCCAGTCGTTATACAATTGTCCAGCTACTATAGTGTTGTCTATCAAAGCTGACGCATCCACTCATCTTCTTCTTTTTTATTCCAGATAGCACATAAAAAACAAAATGATATATGTTTATCCTGATTTCCTAAAATAAAACTCTAAGCTATTTATAACAATCACAAAGTATTATTTGTACCACCCCTCCCCCATCCCTTTAATTATTAGTTTAACCCCATGATATCTCCAATTATAGACTTCGAAACTTTCTTCTATGTAATAAACGTTAAGGTCAACATAACCCACACCGATGTTTCGGGCGTTCGAAACTAATAATTAGCGACACCTTTTTGTTTCTTAGCAACTGGACCGCATTTGCTTTAAATTGTGTTAGACTACAGAGGTAGTTATAAAAGCGGCAATAACCATTAATTATAATAGATTTAAAAAAAAAAAAATAGACGAAAAAAAGTTTGTTTTTTTCAGTCTGTCGTATTGCATAGCAGACGACAGGTTTTTAAAAAAAAATAACCGCCGGCGAGCGAAGAGAGAGTGAGCTGACCGCATTTCCTGCCACGTCTAGGACGGACTAGCACAAGTTTATTTCACGGGCGGTAACTCGGTCTCCCTATCATTCTTCAGCATATGTCGAGAAGTGGATTAAATCCCCATTAGCTCTGGTAAGTTTTCTTCTGTGTTCGGTAAAGATAAGGCTGTTACCAGCTTTTAGACAAAACTATATCTAACTGTAACAATAGTCTGGGCTGTGCACACAAGAAAGTCGCTGGTACCTTTTTTCAAACTGTACAGATTTGTGTAACTTTAGCCTATTATTGTCGTCAGTGGCGGCTTTAAGGGGTTGGCGACTGAAACAGAGGCCCCACGAGGCCCTAAAGAGTGGCCCCACGATAGAAGCGTTTGATACGATTTATAGCTTACAGTTACGTCTACAAAAATCCCCAATTTGACACTAGCCCTAGCCCCCCCCCCGTACAATAAACCGCCTTGCTAAGGACGCCACTAGATGTAGTATTATTATATTACCTGAGATTATTGATAAACAGTAACTTAAGAGTTAATTCCTTAATATGTCATTTTTTTTAACCATCAATGTATTTAAGCAAAACCAAAATTATATATATATATATATGGTCATTTTTATTCAAAAGTTTCACTTGTTTCATTAAATATTGTCAATTTCCTACACAGGGAGTTGGATTTTTAGTATCTGTTTTTTTTTTTCGACATCACCAATACGAAAAAATAGACATTGTCTTCAGTCACAGAAATTAAACTCCAGCGTAGAAAATTGCAACCGCAATTATATTAGGGTTGGGAAAAGGGTTAGGATTAGGGTTAGGATTAGGGTTAGGATTAGGGTTAGGGTTAGGGATAGGGGGTAGGGTTAGGGATAGGGTTTGGGTGTGGAGCAATATCTATTGATGTAACCCGGAAAAAAAAATACGAACTCCGTCTTGATGTTACTGTAGCCACTGCGTATTAATAAAGCAAGTAAAAATATTTTTAAATAAAACGTAATGATTACAATGTTTTTTTTTTTCTATTTCTGAATCTATCTCTCACTTATCTATTGATCCTCCTTTTCTTCTTTTTTAAGAGAAGTTATCTTCGTGATCTGACATAAAATGTTTCTTTGTCAACATTGATAGTGTTAGGTTTAATGTTTGCACAAAATTCTACATTAATTTATCTTCAACATTACCTGTTTTTTAAAATTGTAATTTAAATGTGTATTCTCAATATGGTCGCTGACCTTGTGCTCGGCCTAAGGCAAAGATTCGTTTAGTTCAACCTATGACGCAATGATGCCGAAATTTGAACGATTCCGATACAATCAGTGGCAAAGCGAGTGGGGGGGGGGCAAGGTGGCATCATGACCCAGGCGCTACTCACACAGGGGCGCCAAATGGTATGTTTTCCACATATTATTATATGGTTTTCCAATGGGGGGGGGGGGCGCTAAAAAGATATTGTGCCCCGGTCGCGAGTTAAGCTCGCTACGCCACTAGATACAATCACAGATTTTTCTCTAAATGTCGATTCAAATTTGATTTTATCCATACTTACGATGTTAATAGCTAACAGAGTTCATGAAATGCTTGAAAATATGTTATAATGTTACATTAAAGTCCAGTAAATTTTATGAGTATATCAAACACTGAGTCAACATTCTCCAATTTATACTCAGATTCATATTTTACCAATCTAGATGAATCAGCGAATGACTAATACTAATATGTTCCTCAGTGTAATAATGAATGCAGCTAATATCTCACATATATTAGTACAGGCGAGGACAAGCTTGAGGTCACTACGGATTAAAAAAAAAATGTAAAAACATACTTTATAGATCAGCGCAGTTAAAAGCTAGTAAATCTGAGTTTCTAGTTATGTTTTTTTTCCCTGGTGAAAGTTTAAATTATGTAAACACACTTTCACACATAAAACTCAACCAAAACAATGCAAAATTTAAAATAAATATACTCTTTCATCAAAGTGTACCAAGAGGTAATTAACACAGGAAGTATAAAAGAATTTTGACAAATCGATTGATAAGTTAAAATTTCATCATGATCGGACAATGGAAAGTAGATTGAAAATTGATTGTAAGATTTAGAAATCTACACAATTTAAAACTCGCCAGACAAAGCGAGTTTTATACAAGCGCATGACAACAAACGTTAGGTTGGTTGGTGAACGGAAGTTGTTGGGACTTTGAACAATAAAGATTTTTTCGTCCGTAGTTCTGAGTCTGATACGAATCAATCATTAGTGGGTATGATTTGTCAAACTCGTCGCACAGCGTCTGGGGCTGAGGGGAAGTCGTCCGTCCGCCCGACCGTCCTTCGTTAGACACATCATGGCCTGTGTAATTACACTTGATATGGCTGAAGATTACATGCTCCACACGGAAGTCTCATATAACTTACCTGTGTATGGGAAGTATGTGTGTGTGTGTGTGACGGAATGTGTATGTGTATTTAACATGTAAAGGTGACACCCCTTGAAATCTTAAGCGCAAATGTACTGTTAGCATTTTATTTTCATTAATTATAACTAGAACCGTTCTTAATTTTTATTATTGTTATTTATTTTTATTTTGGAGTGAGATGTGGGGCAAGTTGGGGCTTAAATCATTTACTTTATTTAGGGTCATGTAAAAAATATTTTTTTGCGTGGGTGGAAATCTCGGGAAAACGGTGCAAAGGTCACCGCTTGCATATATTGGTGGCCCTTATACATTTTTACAAATTGGTGACCCCCATCGATGACCCCCTCCCTCACCCACAGTTAAAATATTTTAGACCGGGGCACCTGACAAGTTATTAGATTTCCCTTCCGTGTAAAAGAGCGAAATAAAAATCTTGACCGGAAGTGGGGGGGCAGTGGCGCAACTAGGGGGCATTGGGGGCATTTGCTCCCTCCGAAATAAAAAAAAATTAAAAGATTAGACCAAAATTTGTTTAAAATATAATACAAATATATAAATAATGTGTTTTTTTTAATACAGGTGATTTTTTTGCCCCCCCCCTGAAAGTTTGGTCTAGTTGCGCCTCTGGGGGTGGGGGGCGCTTGTTGGCAGCCGCCTAGTTTGCCCACCATAAGAGCGGTTCTATTTATAGCCACTTAATAGAGTGCCGATGAGCAAGTAGCTGCCTATATAGTGGGGGGCCGCAGCTAGCGTTAGAGCCACCGTAACCCGGACTCTCTGGAGACACGCCCATTTACGTGTATTGTGGATTAACTCTGGAGAAATTATCCCGTTTCCCCAATGAAGTTTTGAAATAAATGGGGGCATTACGTTACATGGGGGCATTACATTACATAGCGGCATTGCATTACATAGGGCATTACATTACATGGGGCATTGCATTACATAGGGGCGTTACATTACATGGGGCATTACATTACATTACACATGGATTTGTTTTCCATAGGGCCTATACACAGTCCACTCTAGTCCACCATCATGACTATCTTTAAAGCAAATTACCAAGCCGTTTTAAATCATAAAACGTTGCTATGTTCAATCGATTGTATCGACTAAGTTCAATCGACTCTACATATTTATTTGATAAAGTTTACTTTTTAATGGGATGACATAAATATAAAACTGCCAGCAGAAACGTGTCACAATTGACACACACACAATAAACAACAACTGCAACAGCCTGTTTGTTACCTGTCATAAACATGTTCAACACTTAACTACTGCCACTAGCAGTGCCAGCGTTGTTGTTGTTGGGTTTAAAAAAAAAGAAATAAGAGTCATAAACTTCTCGACCGTCACAGTCACTGAAGTCATTTACGTTTTCAATTAATCCAGCAGACCCGCCTCCCTCCCCATTCCCCCTCCCCCTCCCACTTAACCGCCCATGATTTCAATTACATGGTTGATAATATAGAATCGGGTTTCCCCGATAGAGTGTTTTTTTTTTTTGCGTTCTCCGACTTCGACCTGCAACTAAATATCTCAAGAGTCTGACAGTAATGGACTGTGGAGTTTGACGAGATGTTCACATACAACGTTTACACAAAACAAGGGGAAATACACGCAACCATCGGGGTATGTCTGCTTACGTAAAAAAAAAATGTAATTTTTTTTTTAATAAATGTGCTTTGGATTTCCTTACGAACTACACTACACACACGGTACCGCTAAAATGGACGAGGTATATTGTTAAGACCAACTGGCTATAGGCGCAGGGTGAGGGTTCCAGTCTTTAGTTTACCTAGCATGTTTTAGTTGTACAATTTGAATTAGTCTTGCGGTTCATTATAAGACCCCCCTCGTGTTCAACTCACGCTCGTATAATTTTGGAGCTTTAATAAAGCTGTTTTAAAATTGCCAACACGAGAGCTTCTTTATTATTATTATATGCAGTAGTACATGAATTCCATTTAGGGATGGAATTATGCCTCTCTTCATTCTAGACTCAATACAGAGCCACATTTAACTATCGTTGGCCTAAGTTGTCATGGCCGGGATACAGCCAACATGGAGGCACAGGGGGAGGGGGGTCCACATTCGAAAGTCCCCCTGGCCCCAGCTTGAGGGAGGCCCCCAATTTATTTTTTTACATTAAATATTAAGTAAATTATCTCATGTCATGGTGTCGAATGTCAAAACCAGGGGCCCCCAAAGGGGCCAAGCACCCCGGGCCCCTAAATTCCAAGTTCGGCACTGCAAGGAGGACATGGGAGGTCACTTGGATTCAAACCAATAACATTCGCCACACTGATAGGGTCTACATTCCCATACTAAAAAGTTGTTCTCTTTACATACTCAGCTTACGATCGTACAGCCTTAGCTGCAGCTTCTGATATATATATATATATATATATATATATATATATATATATATATATATATATATATATATATAATAGCGATTTGGAGTCTGCGTTAAATCGAAAATTAATACTCCAGTATTCCAGTTTAAAATACAATCATGAAAAAAATCGGATCTGCCCGAAACCAAAAATAACCTAGCCTACCGATCAAACCTAAGGGGATATAACTTTATGCAAAGTTATACAAAGGTTACAGCTAGTATATATATATACATATATATATATATATATTATAGATGACTCAATAGGGAGGACATTCGTTTTGTCATTATCGAAGAGTTTAGAACCTTTAGAGCCGTTATAAGGTTTTTGGAGAGGGAGAGGGGGGGGGTCCTATTTGGCAGCAATTTATGGGCCCATAGAAAAAAAAAAGGATTTGTCTGGGCCCTTACTGCCTAATATTTGACAGAAATGTGTAAACTTGAGTCAATGGCGTAGTGAGGGATGGGCAAGGGGGCATCATGCCCCGGGCGCTACTCACAAAGGCGGTACCAAATGGTATATTTTTTTACATATAATATTATATGGTTTTCGAATGTGGGGGGGGGCGCTTAAAATGTATTGTGCCCCGGGCTCAAGTTAAGCTTGCTACGTCCCTGAGTTAAGGGCGCCCATTGCCTAGTGTCGAGGAGTTAAGGTTGATTTAAATATTCATTAATTGATTTAGTTTGTGCATGTGTGTTCATCACACTTTTTAAGTAACTCTAGAGAGTATTAATTTTTATATTGCTATGTGACGTAGTTTTTTCTAGTTGACGTCAATGAAGTTTTGCTTAGAGACAAGCTTTGTAGATTGAGTTAGTTGCTGTTTAGATTATGAAGATATTAGACACTTTATTAACTCTAGAAGAAGTTAATATATTTACTTTCACATAGCAACTCATGGATATTATTTGATCTTTCTAAGACGTGCCTTTTTCATTCAACATGTTTGCTATATTAATGTCTTCGTCAAATAAATGTACCAATGAATCAGCAACATTGAGTTGAGTATTAATTCAAGAATTGTTTGTGTGCGGAATAAGAGACACGCTACCACAGTAACGCCTCCAAGTTCAGTCTAACTGTAACTGCAGTCAGACCCCCATAACATCATTACACCTACAACCTTTACACCTAGTTTTGCTTATACACATGAACGGCCATGAGAAAACGTTGTTAGTACTTTATTATCATTCTCCAATTAAAAAAACAAATTTAAAAAGTAAAGCGTCTATTGTTAGCCACACAAAGCAGAACCCAGCACCATTGGTTGTATAGGTCAGTTTTCACATCATTTACATCGATCATATCGATCCAATTCAAAACTCATGAACCGGGTCTCCCCCCCCCCCACCCCACCCCTTTGAATAAAAAAAAATATAATACAACCAAGAGATCACCACTGTTTCAATCAATATTGGTTTATGTTTTAATATTTCAAACGTTTATTTTTTTGTTTTATTCTCGCCTTATTTTCGAATCAGCCCGTCCAGTGTGTGTGTGTGTGTGTGTGTGTGTGTGTGTGTGTGTGTCTGGGGGGAGGGGGGCGCACCCAAATGTTTACACCCACCTGACTGAACTGGACAGTGGTTGAATTAAAAAAAAACGTGTTTACATCATTTGTCACGCGAGGGAAGGGAGGTCATTTGTTATTTTTTGTCACTTTAATCAATCTAAACACCTCAGTAGCAAGGGCTTACATAAATCCATTTCTGTGGTGGTATCTCTCGCTTTAACCCCCATTTCGCCAAGGTGATCCATTATATGACCCCCGTATTGACCTCTCTCTCTCTCTCTCTCTCTCTCTCTCTCTATCTATCTATCTCTCTCTCTCTCTCTCTCTCTCTCTCTCTCTCTCTATCTTTCCACGTGTTCGTACTTACTATTTCGCGATGGATATGAATAAGTATTGCCACTAATTTGTTTCTACTTCCTTATTTTACATTGATCAATCTACACACCATGCAAGTTATACTCAACATAAATATAGACCAAATCATGGGCGTCTAAACTGCGGCCCTAGGGTCAAATGAGGTTTCCAACGCTAAAATGCGGCCCGCAATGTAGGTCATAAAACATTACACACTTTACAAGAGCGCAATTAAACGAGACTAGAATAAAAATAACAATTACAACATAAGTTGTTTTGATGGTAATCTTTTGCATGAAAGTATAAGATATTTTCTCTGGCTTTTCTCAATAGTGTTAATTCATAAATTAATGAAATGTGTTCGTAAACTTTGTAGTTTGAAGAAGGACTAAGGTAATGATTCTTCTGATACACCAGTGTTCAATTAGCAACATAGAAACACAGGGAATTCCCTGTGACAAATTCAAGAGATTGTACTTTTTGTTAATTAAGAAATTATCTAGTAGCACTATAGTTCTAGGCGATGATTGGTAAAAAGGACGAAGTTGAACATTTTCCAGTACTGGATCCAGTAACCTGTCACAATTTACGTATGCTGAAATATCTCTGTATTCTACACTTAGGAAAACGTGTGTCAAACTGCTTAAGAAATGAAGAATGTCATGCAGTTTGTGTCATCACTGCTTTACGTTTTATCATCACCATCAGGAATTCTAGAAATTAATGAATCTCATGAAAGGGAACATTATTAACTCTTTTAAAAGAGTTTGAGTCAGTTGAGTCAGTTTGGGGTCAGTTCAGTTTGATTCACTTGAGTCCATATAAATCAATTGAGTCAGTTTTAGTCAATTTGAGTCCGTTTGAGTAGTTTGAGTTAGCTGATTTTGAGTCAGTTGAGTCATTTTGAGTCACTTGAGTCAGTTTGAATCATTTCGAGTCATTTTTGTCAGTTTGAATCAGTATGAGTCAGTTTAAGTCAGTTTAAATCAGTTTTGACTGTTTGAATCAGTCGAGTCAAGACGAAACGAGATTGTTTGATGAATTGTAAAATGAGTTCATGCTGGTTTAAAAATTCTATCAGATGTTAATATAGGCATACGAATTTCGCTGTTTTATTAGACATGTGTACTACCTAACAAGACAATTGTAGACCGTCAAACTATGTGAGCTTTTTTGGCAACATCACTATCACCTGAGGGAAAAATTGTGGATAACAGCACCGTCACACTAACGGAAATATTGTGGACAACAGCACTGTCACACTAACGGAAGTACTGGTGAAGAGCAAAACTATGCTGTTTTTGTTTACAGCCTAGAAGATATTGAATTAACAGCTCTATCTACCAAAAAGACACATTCAGAACAAAAGTCTTCGAAAACACCAGAACTATCACAACAAATAAGGTGTTGGTAAAAACATCCCTGTCACAACAAATAAGGTGTTGGTAAAAACACCCCTGTCACAACAAATAAGGTGCTGGTAAAAAACATCCCTGTCACAACAAATAAGGTGTTGGTAAAAACATCACTGTCACAACAAATAAGGTGTTGGTAAAAAACATCTCTGTCACAACAAATAAGGTGATGGTAAAAAACATCCCTGTCACAACAAATAAGGTGTTGGTAAAAACATCCCTGTCACAACAAATAAGGTGCTGGTAAAAAACATCCCTGTCACAACAAATAAGGTGTTGGTAGAACCATCCCTGTCACAACAAATAAGGTGTTGGTAAAAAACATCCCTGTCACAACAAATAAGGTGCTGGTAAAAACATCCCTGTCACAACAAATAAGGTGATGGTAAAAAACATCCCTGTCACAACAAATAAGGTGCTGGTAAAAAACATCCCTGTCACAACAAATAAGGTGTTGGTGAAAAACATCCCTGTCACAACAAATAAGGTGCTGGTAAAAAACATCCCTGTCACAACAAATAAGGTGTTGGTAGAACCATCCCTGTCACAACAAATAAGGTGCTGGTAAAAAACATCCCTGTCACAACAAATAAGGTGCTGGTAAAAACATCCCTGTCACAACAAATAAGGTGATGGTAAAAAACATCCCTGTCACAACAATGGAAATTTGGGGACATCTGCACTTGTCCCGCCATTAGCAGTTCCACTCAAGTTCAAACATTCAGTTTGATCTGCCGACTCAGTTCATCTTGTCCAGGACTAATTCCTGTAAGTGTCATTGATTTAGTTTTAAATCGATCCCGGTGAGGAATTAAAATGATGATTGATGTGATACCCAGTGAGATAGCCGAACTTAAAATTAAATGGAGCAAGTGAGGATTACATTTACATTGTTATACCCCTCTCCCTCCCTCCCTCCTTCTCTCTCTCTCTCTCTCTCTCTCTTATAATATACATAGTCTATCCTGACCCAACGATGTTAATTTGCTCAACATCCTAACGCGGTAAGTGAATTTCAAGAAGCAAGATTCCTTTCTTTCTTTTTTTTATAGTTAGACTGTAGAAAACCTGTTTACGAACTGAAGACCATTTTTTTACTCAACACCATTCAGCTATGTGGATATGGGTGAAACCATTTTTTTTAAAGTGACCATTGCGTTGGTAGTGTGAGGGTTAAATGTGTTTGAATTGGGCAGTTTAGGGCGTTTATAATTATAGTCTTATTGCTTTACGTTTCATTATATGCTTTCCTGATTATAAGAGAAATATTGTGGACAACAGCACTGGCTTACTATCCTGGCTTACATATTGCCTATACATATCGCGATAGACCTGTGTGTGTTTGTGAGCGAGTGTATGTAAGTCTGTGTGTATTGTATGTTTATTTATTACGCTTTACTTTATTTACTACAGTAACTGACCATCGTTCTACTAGGTTTCGATTCTACTACATATTTTGTTAATACAAACAGATAAACAAACAACATACGTAGGTGTTGGCCGAGAAATTGTCTCCCCTTCATCAATGTCGGGGGCCACAAAGAAAGACAAATCGGTGGGAGGTTACGGGAGAATGGAGAGGGGGGGGTCACACATGCATGCGACCAGTACATCATCGCTCATAAAGTGAAACGATTTTTTTTCTGGCCAGCTACACGTCGACACTTCAAACTCTTTGTATTCATTTTTGTTTTCAAAGTGAAATAGTTTTGTTTGGTGTGTGTACATGGATACAGGGAAGAAGGAACCATATTCATCACTGTATGAATAAAAGAAAGTTCTGGAATGGACTTCTTTTGTTCTTCTGTTCGTGCAGAATTAATTTTATTTTCTGTCTTCAGTTTTTTTTTTTGACTTCTATCGACAGTGAGTCATGTTGTTTGATGTAAATTTAAAATTTGTCTCTCCATTAATGAATTTATTATTGATAAACAACAACAACCGTGCATACCTGGGGGAGGGGGGTTTAGTCGGAGAAGGGGGAGGGCTTTCACTAGAGTGCAGTGGCGTAGCGAGCTTAACTCGCCCCTGGGGCACGATACCTTTTTATCGCCACTCCCCCATTTGAAAACCATATAATAATCTATGTAAAATATACCATTTGGCGCCCATTTGTGAGTAGCGCCCGGGGCATGATGCCCCCCTTGCCCCCAACTCACTACGTCACTGCTATAGTGTAGTACAGTGTTTCCCAAAGCGGGGTACGCGTACCCCTGCGGGGTTTCGCGAAGAGTTTGGGCGTGGGTACGCACTGCGCCGGGCTGAGAACATCGGGTGAACAATGTCCGTAACAAACGATGGTCACATGTTTATTTACTTGGGGTACTCAGTATAACAAAAATAGAAAAAAAGGGGGTACACAGAGATTGACAGTTTGGGAAACACTGGGGTAGTACACTGTCTGGTGTTTACAAGTCATACGTTGTGTCGTCGTGACCTTACATACAATGAGAAGGCAATACACATGCACTGTGTTGTGAACGTGAGTGACAATCCAGAAAATGTATACAGAGCTGAGGATGAGTGTAAATTGATGATATACGACTCGTCTGTTTGCGGGATAGGAAAAATTGATATTCGAGTCATGTGTGATCAAGGTCATTACAGCTGGCGCTGGCTGAATATTTCAATGTTCAATGAGTTGGTATATACCGGAGGGCGGTAAGATTTCTATCGTGTTTCATTGAACAAAAGTCATGAAATCGTAGAGGGGAAAAAAACTAGCTCATTGGGAGCCACATAAAACTCATTTAAGAGCAACATAAAACTCATTTAAGAGCCACATAAAACTCATCTAAGAGCCACATTCGGACACCTTTGGTATCTAACATCGAAATTGTGAATAGGACTTTGCACAATTTTAAAATTATATTTAACAATTTATGTATGTAGTCTTTGCTACTGTTTTAAATTATCTATATCTATTCTCTAATTTAACTTTATAAAGCAGCATTTTATAACTTCTAGTAATGTAATTAAAGTTTTTTTAAAATTAATGTTCATCTTTATTTTGCAATCTACTTCGTTTGAAACATGGCGGTTATTATCTGTCATCAATTTCATCACCTTTAGTTCTGGCAACATATATCACAGTTCTGGCAACAGATGTCATAGTTCCGGCAACAGATGTCATAGTTCTGGCAACGGATGTCCTAGTTCTGGCAACAGATGTCATAGTTCTGGCAACAGATGTCGTAGTTCTCGCAACAGATGTCACCCTATCTAAAACACGAGCATGTGCGACTCGTGTCATTTTGAATCATTAAAAAATGCGGTTCTCAAAAGTGTTGGCTGCTACCCTCTAGTTGTTCACGGGCTGATTTTGAAGTGGGTCGCCCAAAAAAAATGTAATAATTACTTAATCGAGAAAACTTAAAATTTAGTTAATCTTTTCTTTCTTTTCTTATTTTTTTTTCTTCCTTTCTTTCCCGGTGGGTCTCTTAAACCAAACAGGTTTCTTAGTGGGTCGCCAACAGCAACATTTTTAGAACTACTTCCCCACTAAAACATATCCCCCTTGACTTTGACGCAAGAAATAGGGGAACATTGTCGCGTGGGCTTAATATATAAACACACACACACACACACACACACACACACACACACATACACACACACACACACACACATATATATATATACATAATATGTAAACATCAGTGCTCGATTTACCGCCGGGGATGCCGGGGATATCCACGGCACTGTCATCCCCGGCTCTGCTTTAATTAATTTCATCCCTGCCGGGGATGACATTTATCCCCGGCTCTGCAGAAAATTTGTTTCATCGCCGGCACTGATTTTTTTCTTAAGGTTAGTCTAATGTATGGAACTGATTTTTTAGTATTACTACAAATATTAGATGAAAAACACAGACAAAATCAGCTGATTTGAACTACGCAACAATATTTCTGCTAAAAACTCTGTAAATAACACTCGTCCGGTTGTTTACAGATAGTTTTATGTAAAGCAAACTGGCCGAAAAAAATCTGAAGAACTTATGTTGTATGTAGATCATGAAATTATAGAACTTCGCAAATTTTAAAAATTGAAGCATGTCATACTTTAGCCATAGTACAACAATTGAAGCATGTCATACTTCAGCCACAGTACACCAATTGAATCATGTCAAACTTCAGTCATAGTACAACAATTGAATCATGTCATACTTCAGCCATAGTATACCATTTGAATCATGTCATATTTCAGCCATAGTACACCAAATGAAGCATGTCATACTTCACCCATAGTACACCAATAGAAGCATGTCATACTTCAGCCACAGTACACCAATTTCGCATGACAAAGGATGGCCATGATGCTGAGACAGAACTTAATGATTTTTATAATCGATTAGATGTTCTGCCAATATCTAGCGCAGAGTACGAGAGAGGATTCAGTGCAATGAATTTAACACACATCTCTTCGCAATTCATTAGAAGTCAAAACCATCAAACATTTGCTGTTTATTAAAATTAATGGTCCACCACTACAATATTTTGATGCAAAGTTGTGTTCCACAATGTGGTTAGAAGACGGAGGGCATTCTGCCTGCGACGTACCTTCTGGCAAACCAACAAAATAATTAGTTATGGAACAGCGTCATAATTTGTTTAAATAACTGAGACAAATATGAATAATGGAATATTTGATTTCAACAATCGGAGAATAAATACAAAAATTGCATTTTTTGTTAAAAATAAATTCATTACATGTCCTATTAATGTGCCGCTTCAAATTTGTTTGAACCAACGTGAACTATGTTAATTAAGATTCACCAGAATTTTCTATTATTTTTGTTGGTTTTGTCTAAGATGCAAATCGGAGACGCTATGAAAATAAATTAGTTACTTGTCCATGGTTTGTAAATTGAAGATCCTAAAAAAAAAAATTGGTAGCATCTCGCCGCCGCTGGGGATACTGTGGATATCCCCGGCACTGAGAATGGTCTTCCCCGGCTCTGCTTTAGATTTTTTCATCCCCGCCGGGGATGACATTTATCCCCGGCTCTGCAGAATTTTTTTCATCCACGGCACTGGTTTTTCCTTAAATCGAGCACTGGTAAAAATATTGTTTATAACTGGGGTTCACTACTCAGTATAAATCACGGCTGTTGTAAAAACCTGTAGCTATAAATAGTTGCACTGCTTTTCTAAAAAACACGGAACAAAGGTTCGGGAGGGAAAATAAAAAACTTGGACTGGATTTTTTTTTTGAAACTGGGAATGTTTTCCCACTTATTTCGTTTTCGGTGTCACACTTGCTGAGACACGAGCAGACGACGGGCGTATCTTGATAGTGTCTCAGGGCCCCGCCTGACACCTCTAATGACCATTGACCAGTCTGCTCGATGTCAGTGGTCAGTGACCCAGTAAGCCGGTCGTTCATTTCAATAGTGGAGTTAAGTGCCTGAGCACTGAGAAGTGGTGAAGAACGAGAACATGGCTAGCAGAATAGTGGCTAGCAGAATAGTGGCTAGCAGAATAGTGGCTAACAGAATAGTGGCTAGCAGAATAGTGGCTTACTGAATTATCATATTATGGCTT
>JAGDYQ010000014.1:9710784-9743232 GCA_021962125.1 Bulinus truncatus | reverse complement strand
ATATATATATATATATGTATATATTTTTATATATATATATATATATATATAGAGAGAGAGAGAGAGAGTAAGTGAAAGAGAGATAGAGAGAGAGAGAGAGAGAGAGAGATTGAAAAAAGAGAGAGAGAGAGATAGAGGGAGAGAAAGAGAGAGTGAGTGAAAGAGAGAGAGAGAGAAAGAAAGGGAGAGAGAGAGAGAGAGAGAGAGAGAGACTTTATATATATACTATATCAGAAATAAAATAGTTTAATAGTATTTGTTATTTTTTATTGAGGGGGCGATGATGTTAGGCAGAAACCAGGCCATAAATAATAAGTCGACTGGTCAGTAGCCATGACTACTCCACTATGCACACATTGGGCAATGTCACGGTTGAGTTAAACGGTCGTACCCTGATGTCCATGCTCGAACCAGGTCATGTTTGATGGAGATGAGGGGGAGGACGGGTAATCTTGACCAGGCTGCTCTCACGATAACTGGACATGACAAAGTGGTCAACAAATGCTTTATCCAACAGGTGTAAAATGACCCGTAATGATGATAAAAAAGAAAGCAGTTTTTGTTTTCTGTGGTCAAACCTTACTTCATATTGATAACAAAAATGTATAAACAGGTAGGACATTTGGTCATAACACAAAATGCCATGTTCAAAATGTTATCATAACGCTGATCTCCGTGAGGGGGTGGGGCACTGGCGTGGCGAACTTAACTCGCGCCCGGAGCAAAATACCTTTCAAGCGCCCCCACCATCATTCGAAAACCATATAACATTATATGTACAATCGACCATTTGTCGCCCCTTTGTGAGTAGCGCCCGGGGCATGATTCCCCCCTTTCTCCCCTCTCTCTACGCCACTGAGGTGGTGGTGGTGGTGGGGGGGGGGGTGAAGTCATAGAGTCGCACACGGTAGTTATTGGTTGTATTTAGTACCAAATACTTTTAAAGAGCCGCATCCAAAGGGAATTCGTGAACATTAAAAAAAACAAAACTAAAGTTATTGCACAATAGAAAATAAAAGAATTTTAAAAAAAGACTGTTCTTTATAATTGACTTTTTTTTTGGGGAAGGGGGGGGACACCACATTTGGAAAAATTGGGCAGCACCAGTTTTAGGGCAGCATTGTGTGTAGGGGCTGAATAGGTCTTGCGCATCTCACTGGTTTTTTTTTTGTGTGTTATTGTTGCTATTGTTGTTGTTATTGCTGTTGTTGTTGTTATTGTTATTGTTATTGCTGTTGTTGTTATTGCTGTTGTTGTTGTTGTTATTGTTGTTGTTGTTATTGTTGTTGTTGTTATTGTTGTTATTGTTGTTGTTATTGTTGCTGTTATTGTTGTTGTTATTGCTGTTGTTGTTATTGCTGTTGTTGTTATTGTTGTTGTTGTTATTGTTGTTGTGTTATTGTTATTATTGTTATTGTTGTTATTGCTATTGTTGCTATTATTGTTGTTATTGTTTATGTTATTGTTGTTTTTTCCATCCCATCCTTTGGAGTCCCACGAGTTGCTTCTTCCGGAGCAACTGATTAGGGACACACAGTGTTTATTGGTGGACCACCAGGCTTTGGGCACCGGCTGGGTTCGGTGCACATTCAGGTCCATTATCTCACCAAGTAGGTCATCTATCTCAGCCTTATCTCACCATTTAGTACATTGGTACTACCTTCCCCCCTCCCCCCCCCCACATCCCATTGTCCTATAGTTTATACCAGAACTTCCTTATCCCAGAATCTCTTTACCTCAGCACCAGGAAAGTAAAGACAGTTCTCAAGCTGTAAGCTCCCACCCACCCCCACCACCACCACCACACACACCACAAGACACGCACATCAAACGTGAGCCAGACAAGTGATTATCTGCCCTTCTTTTTTTGAGTTGATTTTCAAAGCTGTGCTGATGAAACATTGGGTTGTCCTTCCATCCTTTACTTTTATTTATCTATTTTTTTTTTTAATTCTAAGTTCAGTCTATGAAAGAAAATATTTAAGAAATACAAAAAAGAAAGGAAACTAGGAATTAGAAAGAAAAAAATGGATAAAACCAGAAAGTCGACAAAATAAACTACTGAACCACCTCAAAAAAGATATGTTTTCAAATAAAAAAAAATAAAAAAAAAATTGAAAAAAAAAATTACCTCCCTTTATTTACATGAGGTTATAGCCCTTGAATAAACGTCATTTATTTTTACGAATTTCTTTAGTTTCACGTGCTGCGTGCCACGCCCTGTCATATGATTGGACGATACTGATGTAGCAGACGAGATTTTGTTTTGGATTTTTTTTTATTTTTTTTGGAAGATGGAAGAATTCGGTGTTTCATCTGAATCTAATCTAGGTGTATCATAGCGTAGATTCATGTCGAATCTGTTCATCATCTTGACTTTAATTCGAAACTCCACCAAACCTAAAGAAATAATTCAGAAAATATATATATATATAGGCCTATAAATATATACTGTGGAGTACGCGTTATACTGGAGTATGTGTGCAAGAGAGAAAGAACAGGAAGGGAGGAAGAGATAGAGAGATAGTGTGTGTCTGTCTGTGTGAGATTTAATGAATGAGAAGTATTTATTTACATGGCTTTGAAAATGATACACCATTGTTGTTTGGGTTTTTTTTTGGGTTTTTTTGGGGTTTTTTTTTGCTGACGGGGGCGTTTATTTAAAGGTGGTAATGGGGTGTGTAAAGAAGGCAGTGGGGGGGGGCGGGGGGGCGAAGGGAGGACAGTAAAAGAAGAAAGTAAACGATCATTTCATTTAATAATCACTGTCCAAACAAACACAGCCCGTTTCAATCCACGGTAGAGTCCTCTCATCTTCAAACAAAAATGGAGTTGAAGGGAAGATGCCCCGGCTAATGTGAGCACCCTCTCCCCCACCCCCCACACTTTTCTCTCCTTGTACTTTGTCACTGGAAGTTTTGATTTCCTTGTGAAACTGTATCATATCTCACTCCCCCTCCCCCCTTCTCTCTCTCTTCTCTTTCTCCCTCCCCCTCTCTCTCTCTCACTCTCTTTTCTCTCTCTTTCTCACTCTCTCTCTCCTCTCTTTCTCCCCCTCTCTCTCTCATTCTCTCTTCTCTTTCTTTCTCCCCCTCTCTCTTTTCTCTCTCTTTCTCCCTCTCTCTCTCACTCTTTCTCTTTCTCCCTCCCTCTCTCTCCCTCTCTTCTTTATCTTTCTCCCTCACTCTCACTCTTTCTTTCCTCTTTCTCCCTCCCTCTCTCTCATTCTCTCTTCTCTCTCTCTTTCTCCCCCTCTCTCTTTCTGCCCGCACTCCCTCTCACTCTCCCCCTTTCTCTTCTTTTCTCCCTTTCTCCCTCTCTCTTTATCCTTCCCTCTACCCCCCCCTCTCTCTCTCTTTATCTCTCTAGCTCACCTTTCCTCGCAATCTTACGCATCTATCTACACACACACGCACAAACACGCTTCAAGATATTTATCAACAAATTTGTTGAATAAAATCAACAAAGAAACATTTCATTTCATTCTTAAATCTTTCAAACAATGTCTGAGTGAAGCACTGTCATGATGGTAGCAGTGACAGACTCACCGGCAGACAGACAGACAGAGAGACAGATAGTGACGCAGAAGGCAAAGATACAAATTTAATGATGGACAGTTTGAAAGAGCCATAGACAGACTGATAGTCTGATGGGGAGACAGACAGACAGACAGACAGGTAGGTAGGTAGGTAGGTAGGTAGATAGATAGATAGATAGATAGATAGATAGATAGATAGATAGATAGATAGATAGATAGATAGATAGATAGATAGATAGATAGATAGATAGATAGATGGATGGATGGATGGATGGATGGATAGGTACAAAGATAGATAGATAATGTTTTGACTGCGCTGCCACTGCATATAATGACTTATCATACTATTACTCCTCCCTCCCACCCCCCCACCCCCTTTTCTCCCCACCCCCCCCCCGCAAGTCTTTTTTTTTTTTATTGATTTTATCTTTCAATTCCCGGAACTTTGTCAGAAAATCGGAGTTTATCAAATCAATGTGAACAAACGCCCTATAGGTGCAAATAAAACTTGTCTAAATAATGAAATATCAGGAACTCGGTTTCCAATTGATACCTTTCCAAAAAAAAAAAAATTAAAGAGATCTTTATATTTCAGTAGGACGGAAGATGCAAGGTCTATTACACCGTGCAGGCTGTAAAACAGGGGCGGTGGTCCAATGGAGGTGGAGCCATCTGCACAGGCACAAACGCCGCAGCCCTCCCCCTCCCCCGCGCCATCTTTTGATGTTTCTAATATCTAATGATGTTGCGACTTATGTCTCAGGGGTCGTCCATACTACAGCTTAAGAAAATAAACATTCCCCTTACCCCCTTCCCCTCCCCCCCCCGCCCCCTTCACACTCACGTGGGAGGTTCGGTTCTTTCAATATTAGCTCACCGCACTGCTTCCTGTCCCTTCCCCCCCCACACCCCCCCTCACCCACACCACCATCATCACACGAGCCTCGTTTTGATCTGTCTACGTCACCCATGTCTCACTTTCGTTTGGTTTGTCTTTCTCTCTCTCTCTCTCTCTCTCTCTCTCTCCATCTCTATTTGTCTGTCTCTTTATATGTATCTCTATCTTTCCCTTTTTATTCTTTACATTCTTCTTCTTCCTTTTTTTTTAAATCTTTCTTTTCATCATCTTAATCGTTAACCAACACACAAACCCACAGAGTTTAGTATTTGTCCATGTATCAACTTCCACATATCTCCACTTCACTGATATCAATAAACAATGAACAAAGTGAACTATCATAGGCCAATGCTCCTCAAAAACTCTTTCACATCGCTACCCACCACAAGTACTATTTTATTTTCGCGACCCCCACATTAAAGAAAAACTTCCACAAGACAAAAGAAAAAGTAAACAATGTCCAAAGTTGTATAGAGCGATTTTTCTCTTTTACTTAGCAGGATAATAAACTTTCATATTTGTATCATATCGAGAAATTGGGTTTTTATCAAGCTAATAAAATAATATTAATTTCGCCCCTTAATATATTTGGACGTCTTGTCTAGTGCCCCTTTATATATTTGGACGTCTTGCCTAGTGCCCCTAAATATATTTGGACGTCTTGCCTAGTGCCCCTTAATATATTTGGACGTCTTGTCTAGTGCCCCTTAATATATTTGGACGTCTTGCCTAGTGCCTCATAATATATTTGGACGTCTTACCTAGTGCCCCTTAATATATTTGGACGTCTTGTCTAGTGCCCCTTAATATATTTGGACGTCTTGCCTAGTGCCCCTTAATGTATTTGGACGTCTTGTCTAGTGCCCCTTAATATATTTGGACGTCTTGCCTAGTGCCCCTTAATATATTTGGACGTCTTGCCTAGTGCCCCTTAATATATTTGGACGTCTTGCCTAGTGCCCCTTAATATATTTGGACGTCTTGCCTAGTGCCCCTTAATATATTTGGACGTCTTGCCTAGTGCCTCTTAATATATTTGGACGTCTTTTCTAGTGCCCCTTAATATATTTGGACTTCTTGCCTAGTGCCCCTTAATATATTTGGACGTCTTGTCTAGTGCCCCTTAATATATTTGGACGTCTTGTCTAGTGCCCCTTAAAATATTTGGACGTCTTGCTTAGTGCCCTTAAATATATTTGGACGTCTTGTCTAGTGCCCCTACATATATTTGGACGTCTTGCCTAGTGCCCCTTAATATATTTGGACGTCTTGCCTAGTGCCCCTTAATATATTTGGACGTCTTGTCTAGTGCCCCTTAAAATATTTGGACGTCTTGCTTAGTGCCCTTAAATATATTTGGACGTCTTGTCTAGTGCCCCTACATATATTTGGACGTCTTGTCTAGTGCCCCTTAATGTATTTGGACGTCTTGCCTAGTGCCCCTAAATATATTTGGACGTCTTGCCTACTTGCCAGTGCCCATTAATATATTCAAATGTCTTGCCTCGGGTCCCATAGACCTTAGTTTATCCATTTCCACATTTCCAATGTATTTTTAACCTTTCCCCTATTTGCACACATCATTTTCCCCCTCTTTTGTTGTTTGCTCAGACGACAGTAAACATTATAGTAAGTAAGATAGCACAACATCAAATAAGTATTAAACCAAAAGAACTGATTTTAATTTTCTTTAATATAAAACAAAAAGTGGAATCATCACATTGGTATAGTTCTAGGTTTTGTTCTATTTTTAGTCTATTATTTTTGTTATTAACAGCACTCAGTGTCTCAGCTACTTTGTACTATCACAGACAGACACAAACTGGGACGACGCAGAGCTATACATCACTAAACTAATCGATAAAAGAATATCTTCCTTAACAGCCAAGAGAAAAGGGATTTTGTGTGTGCTCTCTGTGTTTGTCTCTGAGACTTACACACATTTTTGTGTGTGTGTGTATGTTTATGCTCGGTTGTGTCCCTTCGCATTGAACTTTTGTCACCAGCAGGCCTTCAGAAAAATAAAAACAGAAAACATTCTTATAAGATGTCTAATGTAAGGTGAAGATGTGTTGATTGCAGCAATAAACAAGTTGTATGTAGTGGGTTTTAAAAAGAAAAGTAAAATTAGAAAACTTTTTAGAGCTATGTTTTATTTAGCTTTGTATAGGATTTGATCCTTGCAAAAAGGGAGGGGGGGGGGAATGAAATGCAAGGGTCGCGGCTGGGAATTCTGTGGACACAGGCGAAACTATGACATATTGGGCGCCAAACAAAACTATGACATATGGGGCTCCAGGCAAAATTATGACATATGGGGCCCCAGGCGATACTATGTAACATTTGGGGCCCAAGGCGATACTATGTGACATATGGGGCCCCAGGCGATACTATGTGACATATGGGGCCCCAGGCGATACTATGTGACATATGGGGCCCCAGGCGATACTATGTGACATATGGGGCCCCAGGCGATACTATGTGACATATGGGGCCCAGGCGATACTATGTGACATATGGGGCCCCAGGCGATACTATGTGACATATGGGGCCCCAGGCGATACTATGTGACATATGGGGCCCCAGGTGATACTATGTGACATATGGGGCCCCAGGCGATACTATGTGACATATGGGGCCCCAGGCGATACTATGTGACATATGGGGCCCCAGTCGATACTATGTGACATATGGGGCCCCAGGCGATACTATGTGACATATGGGGCCCCATGCGATACTATGTGACATATGGGGCCCCATGCGATACTATGTGACATATGGGGCCCCAGGCGATACTTTGTGACATATGGGGCTTCAGGCGATACTATGTGACATATGGGGCCCCAGGCGATACTATGGGGCCCGTCTAAAACCACTTAACCTCATTTTTTTCAGACCAAAACCAAAATATTTCAATAATTGTAAAATCTTCCAAGGATTGAGGGCCCCTGACAAGTGGTCGCATGGTTTCTCCCCTCGGGGTGGCCCTGTTGACTGTTGCAGGTGACATGGCGCGGTGGAGGGGTGTCTTTGAAAACTTTCTCTTAATAGAACCATTTGACACCCTACTGCTCAGACTCAATTGTTATTCAAACGTGACTATTTGTGCGTGTTCCAATGTTTATGTATTTGTGCGTGTTCCAATGTTTATGTATTTGTGCGTGTTCCAATGTTTATATATTTGTGCGTGTTCCAATGTTTATATATTTGTGCGTTTCTATATTCACGTGCATCTTTTTTTGCTTTGGGACATTAGAAATCAATCATCACCAGCTTCTCGAAGCCTAATCGATTTGAAATTTTGATCCTATGTCTATTATCGATCAGAAGGCACTATTTTCAAATTTTCATGTTAATTAATTAAATTCTTATAGAGCCCGAAGTTAATTACCCTTTTTATAATATTTATATAAATAGGGAAATTACAGCAAGATACTATATAGCGACTCAAATTTAGGCGCGAGTTCATACCATGTGCTGAGTTCTAAAGGTCATTTTGTTGTTGTTGTTGTTTGAAGTCTGGAGAGGTATTTATAAATATTGTATAATATCAACATTACCAACAGCCGCAGGTGAAATTCTTTGAACAATATAAAGAATAAGAGAATATAATACAACCGATTTTTTAAGTCTTTCGTATTCATACAATGTACAGCACTTAGTAGTTTCTATTAACTATATATTATAAACAAATCAACAAAGATAAATACTTTTGACAATAAAAACTACACAATAAAACTTTAAAAAACAAAATTTGGCTTACATCATATAAATATTTATGTACATTTTATTGACTAACTAAAAGCGAGGGCGACAGAAAAAAAATTAATCTATATTTGCACTCACGCGTTTTTTTTAGTCAAAAGAATTATATAAAATATTTGTATGATGTAAGTTATCCTGATAAAAGTCTGTATTTTTTTTTTTAAGTTTGATTTAATTGTAGTTTTTATTCATTCATTCACGTTGTTTTGTGGGTTTTTTTTTGTTTATATGTAAAATGTGTATGTCTGTTTGTATGTAAATGTATATGTCTGTATGTAAATGTGTATGTCTGTTTATGTGTAAATGTATATGTCTGTATGTAAATGTGTATGTCTGTTTGTATGTAAATGTGTATGTCTGTTTGTGTGTAAATGTATATGTCTGTATGTAAATGTGTATGTCTGTTTGTATGTAAATGTGTATGTCTGTTTGTGTGTAAATGTGTATGTCTGTATGTAAATGTGTATATCTATTTGTGTGCAAATGTGTATGTCTGAATGTTTACAAAATCTTTCATCTGTAATCTGAATTTCATGTTTGTTAGTATGAGTCATTGTTATGTTTATGCATGTATCCAACTGTCTTGCCCTACATAATGTTTTATGTAGCCGGAAAGTTGGATTTGTACTTCTATCTATATATATATATATATCATCCGGATTGTTATATATCAACTGGCGATATATATTTATATATAATCCGTTAAGATTGTGTTTATATCAAAGCAAAATAAAATTAAAATTGTGATGTAGAAATTTACTTATAATGTTTTAACATTTTGAAACCCTGTGCCTATCTAAGTGTCTGTTGGGGTGAACAGGTGTAAGAAACCTAACGAATTTCAATGTCAAACATTATAATGAAAATAAAATAGTTTGAACTTTTGGAATAGTAAATAGGGCTTCCGGTGACTGTTTGGTTTAATTATCTTCTGTTTACAAATAGTTAGGGAAAAGGAATTTATGTATGTCATTGTGCGTGTGATTGTATATTAGTGTATATCTGTGATTGTTACTATGTGTGATTGTTTACATGTGTGATTGTTTCTATGTGTGATAGTTTCTATGTGTGATTGTTTACATGTGTGATTGTTTATATATCCAACTCTTACAATGCGTGATTTTTTTCTATATGTAATAGCTGCTATGCTTGATTGTTTCTATGTATGATTGTTTTTATGTGTGATTTGTTTCTATGAATATATATTCAAAAGTTGTTTGTGTGAGTAGTTGCAGTCCATAATAGTGACGGTGTGTGATTGTGTGTGATTGTGTGTGATTGTGAGATGTACATTTATAAGTACTGAGTAGTGAGTGTACGAGTACACATGACGAGTGAGTGTGAAAGTACATATATTTGTGTATGAATATGTGTATATAAATTTATGAGTACATTTTGTTTGAGATATCTGATGCACATTTAGGAAATTTAGGAAATTATTGCCTAATAAAATATAAACATTTTTTGTTTAAATAGTGATGGAAAAAACCCACTTTTGTAATGAAACTTGAGCTATGATGCCTTCACAACGACATCCTTACGCTATTACTTCCCACTCCCTGCTGTTATCTCAGATAATATCAAGGCTAAATATTCCGTAATGGTAAAAGTCATTTCTGTGATAATTACCAATTATATATCAGGTCAGCAAAGCGCGGCTTTTTATAACGGCATAAAGCAAAATGGCAGCCGTAAAAAATGATACAATCTGACGTCAAAACCGGGCCAGACATTCCCGCTCTTCGAAATTTTGTTTTAATGAATGGAATATACAGAGAGAGAGAGAGAGAGAGAGAGAGAGAGGGAGGGAGGGAGAAAAAGAGAAGGAGAGGGAGACGGAAAGGAGGATGGAATGGAAGAGCGGCGTTGGGATGGAGAGAACGCGGGCATTTCGGCCGAAGTTTTGTGAGCAAACGAGGACAGTAATGACAAGATGGCAACCTCACTATAAAAATCTGGTCAGGAAATATTGATACGGCCCGAAGAAGAACGACACCCAGTGGAAATCAACTATTCCAATCAAACTTTGAAAGTGGAGGGGAATGTGGGGGGGGGGGGGCAGGTCTTCATACACGGGGATAAGATGGCGGTTTTCCAGCGTGTGTGTGTGTGTTGGATGTAAGATGTATCATTATTTGTTGATATTTATTTTTCAGGGCTAGCTTCCATAAATGTTTTTTTTTATAGACGACAACAGAAAATAAAGTTTTTCTTTTTTTTTTTGGGGGGGGAGGGGGCGCGGGGTCATTGGGTTCACCTGGCACATGGAAACTTGCTCCTTTTTTTTTTTAAACAGATGTAGAGCCACTCTCTCCCCGGGCGCAAACACACACACACACACACACACACATCTCAGCAATGTAGATGGAAGGATTATCACTTCGCTAGACCATATTTAATAGGGACCGTTAGCTAATGGATCTGTGTTGTTGGCCGCTGTAGTGATAAGTTAAATGAAAAGCTGTTCAAATTTTACTGAGGTCGCACAGGCATAATAATTATATATATATATATATATATATATATATATATATATATATATATATATATATATAGACACACAATTCAACAAATTTGAGGGAAAAAAGATGTTTGGACACGTCACGTCAAGTTCAAGTCTGGTGTGTTTAATCAAAAGACTTAATAAAATAAATATAGGCTGAGACGTGTGAACAGAAAGTATATCCAGTCATGTGTGGGTCTAACACAGGTGCAAAGTATGTCAGTCTGCAGTCCAAGATAAGTTATGACTGGAGGGGTGGTTCATCCAGACGTCATTATTTGTGTCCTTTTTTTTTGTATTACATGAATTACATGTGTATTGAATTACACATTCAATCAATTTTATTACATAGTATAGAGTTTTTGCTGACTGTATGAATAGATGTATGGATATTTGTATGTATGTATTTATTTATGTAGTATGTCATGCCCGTAGCGTGCGGGGGTTCCAGGGGGGCTGCCCCCCCCCCAGCGTTTTTTCTGTCCTCCCTGCTTATTTGTTCTACCTAATAAAATGTATTACATGCGACCCCCCCCCCCTGCTATTGCAAGGCCCCTACTGTAGAATTTTCATGCTACGGGCCTGATGTATGGATGGATGGATGGATGGATGTATAGATGGATATGTGTATGAATGTATGGAATGATGAAATACTTATACTGATATCGTTTGAGCATTGTGTTTATGATGCACATATTTATTTTAAGCATATGACATCGGAAAAGGTTTATGTCTGGACATCTAGTTTGAAAAATAAGTAAACATTTTTTTTTGTGTTTTAACTTTTGTTTACAATCCACGAGGTACAGAACTCGACAGTTTCCAAAGTCTCGACAAATTTAGGGCCCTGTGTGTGTGTTTGGGGGAGGAGAGGGGGGTACAACTCTCAGTCAGCTAAAATGATGTACCCATTTATGAGCTAAGTTTACCGAACAATAAGTAATCATCAGTAACCAGATGTAATTGAAATCATCAGTAACCAGATGTAATTGAAATCATCAGTAACCAGATGTAATTGAAATCATCAGTAACCAGATGTAATTGAAATCGTTTAAATGTGGGGAAAGGAAGGGTGGTGAATAGAAATATTTTGAAGCAAAAGATGATTACATTTTTCTACCTCCTGTTATTATTGGAATTATAAAACCAGAACCCTATTATAGATATAAACAATGAGTATAATTAAGGAGAAATACTATTTTATCATGTACTAGGTCTTACCGTTCACTTGCAACAAATTATGATACTTTCGATCTCACTGTATATATATATATATATATATACATGCCTGTAGATTTAGGCACCTGCCGGTACAGCTGTTGTGTTGGTTTGAGAGTACATGTCGATGAAAATGTGAAAGGTTTTGGTGCTACAAATGTGTAGTTTAGTCTCACCTTTCAATATTAGTCATTACATGATATAGTGAAGATGAAATCCGTTCCACCTCCCCCCCCCCCAACAACCCCTTCCCATATTTAAAAATTTCAGTAAGAATCAGTTCTAGAAAAAAAAAAAACTGAGATCTCCTCTGTCTATCAGTGTCACATCTCCTCTGTCTATCAGTGTCACATCTCCTCTGTCTATCAGTGTCACATCTCCTCTGTCTATTAGTGTCACATCTCCTCTGTCTATCAGTGTCACATCTCCTCTATCTATCAGTGTCACATCTCCTCTGTCTATCAGTGTCACATCTCCTCTGTCTATCAGTGTCACATCTCCTCTGTCTATCAGTGTCACATCTCCTCTGCCTATCAGTGTCACATCTCCTCTGTCTATCAGTGTTTCCTCTAATATTCCGAAGACAGGGTGAGGCAAAAAAAAAAATTGACTGTGACCAACCCTGGAAGGAAATCTATTTTTATTTCTCTTTGTATTTGTGTGTGTGTGTACAGAATATAGGCGTACAAAAAACAACTTTGTACGCTTGTTTGTAATGTACTAGTAAACAAAGGCCCGGTACCCGGAAGGGTTTGTATGTACGCATTTGGAGTTGAAAATAGTGGATATAAATTTAAGTGCGTTAACAATAAGTCTACATACAAAAAAAGATCATGTTTATGTTCTCGAAGTGGCCTCAAAGGACAATGAAGAGATTATTGTAGCCAAAATGGATTGTAGTATGGGATACTTAATAATACATCAAATAAAGTTCATATGTCACATAGTTCATCCCAAAGAAAATAATCCTCATTATGGGTTCACAATCTCAACAAAAACAACCCCCGATGATTGAACTTTGAATCTCACATGACGTACATGTATTTAAAAAAAAAAGAGAGATGTGAATGCCTGCCAGTTAAGCGATTTGCAACATGTTTAGCATATGGTTTATTTACTGTTCTACACATTGTAGTATAGTACGATATGTCGTACCGAGAATAAGCTATGAAAATAATGCCAACCCGTAGCACTTTTTATAACAAACAAAAAAAATATAATTGAAAATGTAACATTCTTTTTACCTTCATTTTTATACTTGACAGACATATCATTTTGAATAACAACAGAAGGCAATACTTTATTGATATAGTATGTTGTAAAGTATAACGTATCGAAGTACACAATAGAAATACATAGAATGCCCTTCAATTTATAAAAAAAAAATAATCCATCAATATTCCATCAATATTCCATCAATATTCCGTCAAGACAGTCATGTATTAGTTGAGGCCGCAGACGCATAAGAAAATATCAGGCCTCTTCAAAAAGAAAGAACTATCAAAAGTTTAGACATAATTATTAGGGAGCGACCGATATGCCTTTTTACCGATAGTCCGATACCGATATTTTCCCCCAGCATTTTTACCGATACCGATATTTTCTTTGTAGGGGCTGTCCATTATTTATGTCAACAAATTTTTGGCGATTTTTACCTCCCCCCCCCCTCCCCCTTGTCAACAACTTGCCAAACTTCCAGAGACCCCCCCTATAAAATTACGTCAACATTTGATTACCCCCCCCCTAAAAAAGGTGGCTTCCAAAATGTTTATGTGGCAAAATTAGTAGGAATATAGTTAGTTTAATTAAAATACTGAATGTTAAGCGAGTGTGTAACACAGAACTACAAACGCTGCTTAATTTTCTTATTTATTAAGTATTTATATTAAATTTTAAAAAAGTAACATTGTTGACGTCAACTTTTCTTGACCTCCCCCCCTCCCCCTTGTCAACAATTGTCAAAAATTTTCTGACTCCCCCTCCCCCCTATTTTGTTGACGTAATTAATGGACAGCCACTTAAGCAACAACAATGCCAAACACGTGTTTTTGTCGTGCTGTATGACGTATGTCAACCCATGTTCACATATTTTGTAACACTTCGCCCACGCGTGTCTTGTTTACCCCCCCCCCCAACTTCCCATCCCAAAAATAAATACACACAGATGTTCACTAATTGTATCATTCAAGGTCATACATTAGAATTAAGAAATGCCAATCCTATTGTTTCAAGGTCCTATCTCTGATGTAGACGTGACAATTTCTGTGTACGGGTTTTTTTTTTTCCTTTTTTTAAAATCTTGTCTGATCTGGTTATAGAATTGGTTTATTTACTGATTTTTTTTCTGCAACTCTGTTGTGAAAAAAAAAACAATGTATCGGCAGCCAAAAAAAACGGCCGGTCCGATAGTTAACCCATAGTGCCAATATCGGTTCGACTATCGGTCGCTCCCTACAACAATCGGCTGATCCGATATTAACCGATAGTGCCAATATCGGTCCGATACCGCTACCGATCCGATTATCGGTCGCTCCCTAATAATTATACTTCTGTGAAGCCCCCCCCCCCCCAACATAAATGGGTTAGTCTGCAGTGTCTACATTGTGTACGGCGCTACTCAGACTCCAACCTTATACAGTTCATTCATGTGACGTAAAAATAAAAATAAAAAATGAAAAAAAAAAATTGTGACGTTTCGTAGGTTAGTGTTAAAGGGAGATAATTGTACATTAGATATATTCATTTTATAGAAATAAAAACAAATTGAACACCATAAATACTACATTATCTTGAAGTATACATACAAAATTTACCCTCCATTAGGTAATTGTGTTTTGTAGATATGTCGAAATTTAACAAGTTATGTTAACACATAGCTTTTATGAGTAATTGTTTTCCACACTACATCTTCTCATTCAGTACACAGAGAGCCATTAAAATCAAACATACGGCTCCCAAGTTAGGTAACCGATGAACTAGCCCCCGTATTTAAATGAGGTGACTCAGTTGTCAACTAGTCACTCGACCATCATGCGGTTCGCTTTATCATCCTTATTATAAAAAAAAAACAACAACATATATTTTGCATGCGCAACCCGCCCCCCCCCCGCGCTCGTCTTTCCTTACCCCACCAATTCTATGTCCATACCAGATCTTCCTTATTCAATGTCCGTACCCTGTCACCACCATATTGCGAGGAAAGTTCTTTTCTATTGTAGTGAATTTTATGTTCTCCTGGAGCCCAACCAGATTAAAATGGAAATTTCCCTTTCCCTAGCCCCCCCCCCACTTACCCCCCCCCCCACTCCGTCCCTCCCCCCACCCCTCTCAACGTTTTCTGCCATTAACAAGGCGTTTGGTAGAAAACATTAGATACATGGAGCAGCCTCAAAACAAGAGACCAAGTTAAGAACAATGTTTAAAGTTTTTTTGTGTTTTTTATTTTATCTTGTATAAAAAGGGGGGGGGGGAGACAGCAACATTTACACGCGCCCCACCCCTCTTTCACTTCTCCCCCACCCCCACCCCAACCTTCCTCTCGCTGTGTGGGTGTAAGTGTCATTGATAGATCGACATTAATAACTTCAGCTGCCTTGGGGACCCACAAACCCGATATGTCATTCTGGTATAATCTGCCGCAGCTGTTTCTACGATTATGTTATTACTTACCGGTGTTATTAGTGTTACACCTGTATTGCGTTCATCATAATAACACTGGTTACCGGTGTTGGAGGGAGGGGGAGGGAGGGAGGGAGGGTAGAGGGATGGATGGGTGGATTTGTGGCAACAGAATGAATAAACCTTGTGGCGTTTTGTTTAGATTTAAACATCAGGTTGCCCAACATTTTTTTACTTTTGTCAAGAGGACATTTTTAATTCAATGAAACAAATGTCATGCCTACTTCTGGTCTCTTTCTAAATGTATCTTTGAACGTAGGATTCTAACTTCGAATCCGAATTGGACATGGTCATTCGGAGCACCTGCGGTCATCTATATGGAAGAAGGGTCAAGGGCGCCTACGTGGAGGGGTGGGGGTGGATTAATTTAAGTTGATACCAGGGGCAAAGAAGATAATTTTAAAAAAAAACAGAACTTAAAATAAGAAATATGGAGGGCGACGTGCTCTACAAAAGATATCAGTACATAATCGTCAGGACAGAGGTTTGTGGTTTGTCACGTTAGAGAAGAGTCGGATTGGGCCCTCCGTTATATCCGCCCCTGCATCAATGGCTCCGATGAGAGTAAAGAAAAAGCACCAGAGAATATATATATATATTAGTGAATTATTTGTCTTCTCGGAGCCCCCACTGCATCTCACACCAGACAACGGTCCTCACTATTGGTTTCCATTGTACTCCATCTATGGCTGTAGTAAAGAAATTGCGAGAATCAAAGGCTGTACCATGTATGACTGTAGTAAAAGCACTGCCAAATCTCAAGGCTGGCCCATCTATGGCTGTAATAAAGCCAGAACTAACGATACTGTTTTAACACGGACATTCAGACACATACAATTATGAAAGGTTTGGTTTATCTCAATATCTATGCAAAAAAATGACTACATTAAAGACCCTTTCAATTTTTTTTTTGTTCCTTTAACGATTGTTTCGTTTTTTGAATATATGTATTTATGTTTTATTGTCTTTATTTGTTGATGCTTCTGTTGTTTATGGTTGGTTTTTTTCTCAAGTTATGTTAATTTCCAAGTTTTTGTTAATTAAAAAAAAAGTGAATTGTTGTAGCTGGTCCGTTTGACAGGTCAAGTTTAGGGAAACTGGGCGGAATGTAAAAAAAAAAATAAATAAAAATTTGAATGACGATTAAAACGAAACAAAACATTTTTTTTTCCTTCCCGCCGATTTTTAAAAGAAAACAAAAAAAAAAAAACAGGTTTTGCTAGCGACCATAAACGACAGATGCCAAGCGCATTCTGTTCCGTAATTAAAACGACCGCTACCTCTTTCTGCAGGCATTTGTGTGAGCGTTGAAGATGAGGGAAGGGGGAGGGTAGGAAGGAGCTGATGGTGTCTGTGTATGTGATGATGCAGATGGGTGCTGGGGGGAGGAGCGGAGGGAGGGGGAATGGCGTCATTTGTATGTGTGTGTGTGTGTGTGTGTGTATGTGTGTGTGTGTGTGAGAGAGAGAGAGACAGAGGAAGATGTTTATGTCTAGAGATGTTAAAAGGGATGAATCTGAAAGATGGGTTTTTGGAAAAGGGGGGAAGGGGGGAGGGGGTGGGGGGTGAGGCCAAGGCATGGGTAGGGGCGCTATGTAGCTGTGGATGGTGTGTCATTAAAATGTAAATTTTTTCTAGATGTATTTGAATAAAAAAAAAAGCAGAAAAAGAAAGTAAAGGTTCTTATAGAAACATTTTTGGATGGTTAACTGATATAAAAAACAACAAAATACTCGACATTACAATACTAAATACGTTTGACATTACAATACTAAGTGCGTGCGACATTACAATACTAAGTGCGTGCGACATTACAATACTAAGTGCGTGCGACATTGCAATACTAAGTACGTGCGACATTACAATACTAAATGCGTGCGACATTACAATACTAAGTGCGTGCGACATTACAATACTAAGTACGTGCGACATTACGTGCGACATTACAATACTAAATGCGTGCGACATTACAATACTAAGTACGTGCGACACTACAATACTAAATGCGTGCGACATTACAATACTAAATGCGTGCGACATTACAATACTAAGTACGTACAACATTGCAATACTAAGTACGTGCGACATTACAATACTAAATGCGTACGACATTACAATACTAAGTACGTGCGACATTACAATACTAAATGCGTGCGACATTACAATACTAAATGCGTGCGACATTACAATGCTAAATGCGTGCGACATTACAATACTAAATGCGTGCGACATTACAATACTAAGTGCGTGCGACATTACAATACTAAGTACGTGCGACATTACGTGCGACATTACAATACTAAATGCGTGCGACATTACAATACTAAGTACGTGCGACACTACAATACTAAATGCGTGCGACATTACAATACTAAATGCGTGCGACATTACAATACTAAGTACGTACAACATTGCAATACTAAGTACGTGCGACATTACAATACTAAATGCGTACGACATTACAATACTAAGTACGTGCGACATTACAATACTAAATGCGTGCGACATTACAATACTAAATGCGTGCGACATTACAATGCTAAATGCGTGCGACATTACAATACTAAATGCGTGCGACATTACAATACTAAGTGCGTGCGACATTACAATACTAAGTACGTGCGACATTACGTGCGACATTACAATACTAAATGCGTGCGACATTACAATACTAAGTACGTGCGACACTACAATACTAAATGCGTGCGACATTACAATACTAAATGCGTGCGACATTACAATACTAAGTACGTACAACATTGCAATACTAAGTACGTGCGACATTACAATACTAAATGCGTACGACATTACAATACTAAGTACGTGCGACATTACAATACTAAATGCGTGCGACATTACAATACTAAATGCGTGCGACATTACAATGCTAAATGCGTGCGACATTACAATACTAAGTGCGTGCGACATTACAATACTAAGTACGTACAACATTGCAATGCTAAGTACGTGCGACATTACAATACTGAATGCATGCGACATTACAATACTAAGTGCGTACGACATTGCAACACTAAAACAAAGTAAATAGATCAACGTATGGCCGGCGAGATAGTGAGGCAGGTGGTTGTCACGAAAGTGGCTGGTTCGAGCCGCCTTGATTGTCACGTTGTCACGGTGGTGATTTAGGTCAGATACCTATTGTGTACTCTGTAAGTAACGGGTCAACTCACAGCGAGGTGTACTTAGGGTGGGAGAGGAAAGGGGGGAGGTGGTCTAAATTCGAAAGTCCCTCGGGGCTCCAGCTTGTGGAAGGTCCCCCCCCCAAAAAAAAATTTTTTTTTACATTCAATATTAAGTAGATTATCGAATTTAAAAAAGCAGGGGCCCCCCAAAGAGGCCAAGCCTTCGCCCCCCCAGTACGGTACTGGTTGCAGTTACTAGCCTTTCACCCCGTGGCGCCTCCATGGCCATTGCTATCTCGGAAATGGTAAGGGGCGGGGTGGGGGGGGGAATGCACACTAAAATAGACATGCACTTCAAAAAGCCGTCCCATCAGTACATACGCGGCTGACATAATCAGGAGAAGACAAATCTCATCCTTACAGGGAATGTAATAGTTAACTTCCCTTACTGCATCCATAATTACGCCTCGCGCAATAATGATCTGTCGATACATTTTATTACATTGTCTTTCTCCTCAGTACTAAGTAGTTTAACTTGACTCTATTAATTTAATAGATATATCATGCTTTGGACAATACTCATTTACTTTTTAAAAAAAAAACAACATACAGTTCATAGGTCATCTCTGAATGGCTGTATTCTTAATTGACAGCTTTATTTTGGGTTTATTTGTTTGTTTTTTATTGGCTTGATATTCAATGATATGGGTGAAAACACATTTATTAGAAATGAAAATGATTTAAAAAGGTAAAATAGAAGTTAAGAAAGTGTGAGTGTTTTTTTTTTTTTTATTAACATTAAAAGCCCTATAAGGACCTACCATCGTTTAACTTGATACCTTTGTGTACGGGGTACACGGGAAGTGATCTATGAACGACACCTTAAGGATCAACGACCATGACTACTTAAGAGGATGACACCCAATAACGGTTTAATTACTTATCCCCACCCCACCCCCCCTCATCTACTCAACCCTAAACAAAACAGATTGACAATGTTTTTCATCAAAAACTCTGTTGCTTTGTTGTATTTTGTAAGGCGGGACCTGATGTGAACGTCGAAGGATACCAGTTGGTATCGAGTATGTGTGGTGACAGACCAGTTGATATCGACTATTTGTGGTGACATACCAGTTGGTATCGAGTATGTGTCATGTCATACTAGTTGGTATCGAGTATGTGTGGTGACATACCAGTTAGTATCGAGTATGTGTGATGTCATACTAGTTGGTATCGAGTATGTGTGGTGACATACCAGTTAGTATCGAGTATGTGTGATGTCATACTAGTTGGTATCGAGTATGTGTAGTGACATACCAGTTAGTATCGAGTATGTGTGGTGACATACCAGTTGATAAGGGGACGGATGGTCGTGTGGTAAAGTGCTCGACTGTCGGCCTGAAGGTACCTGGTTCGATCACCGGTGAGGGCCAAGGAAATTGTTCACGTCTTGGCTCAAGTTCCCGATATATCTTCCGTGGTGCCTCCATGGCCATTGCACCATTGGCTATGGTAGGGATGAAAGAAGGGCACCATAAAAAAACCGTCCCATAAATGGTTTATAGGATCTAAGAGATTTCATCTCATCCTTACAGGAACTTCACACACATACCAGTTGATATCGAGTATGTGTGATGTCATAACAGTTGGTATCGAGTATGTGTGGTGACATACCAGTTGGTATCAAGAATTTGTGATGTCATGCCAGTTGATATCGAGTATGTGTGATGTCATGCCAGTTGGTATCGAGTTATGTGATGTCATATAAGTTGATATCGAGTATGTAATGTGTCTTTTCGCGATTCTTGAAAAAATAAATAAATTATGGTAGCCCTTCCGGGGACATAAACGTGCGAGTGGACACCCAGAAAGTCCAGCAGGCGCGTCCGGCTGTTTACTTCAGAGGGCAACAAAATAAAGGGCGCTGGAAGATATCAGAAAGTCAATTTGGTTTCATAAAAGGGGAGTTAATCGAGACTAATTATAAAGAATGCGCACGATGAGATAGAGTGATCTTTCCTTTAATTTCTCGTACCCCTCCTGGAGAGCTCTGGTGGAGGGGGTCAGGCTACAAGAAATACTGAACGGAGGTTGACCCGGGGGACGGGGAGACGTCCGTTGGTAAACTGACCCTGCACAAGATGAGAGCAGGGAATTTTTTTTTCTTTCAGGCTCCTGGCCCAGTGCATTGATTGGTCTCACATGTGAGTTAATAACTTGGTCATTTTAGAGACTGGACTTGACCTGGAATTACCTTGAACTTTGAGTCACCATAGTCCATGCACACAGAGACCCGATGCGGCTAATGATGTTGATTATAAAAAATTGATCATCTTACGAAGTTCAATTTATTTTACATTTAATTAATCGGTATGGGAATGCGAGTCGTATTCATGAATTATCTAGCCTGTAGAAATGCTGAAGTTGGTGGCTATATATCATATAACACTGTGAGAGAAACACAAATATATACAATGTCAGGAGGCTATAATACGTACAGTGGGTATGTGACAATAAAGTCTTGTATAATGTTTGGTTCATTTGTCGGTGACAAAGTCGTGTTATATACACAAACAATATCCTGTATTATTGACTGTGTCACGTCACACTGATAGAGACTAGCTTTAAGAATACATCAAAACACGCAACAAAATCGTGCGAGAAAATCAGCACATTGAACTATGCAGTGCCAGCCTTAGACATTTTTGTGATATAGGCAAGGAGAGAAATGCCGCCCTTTTTAGTTTCATTTTTCTAAGAAAACTCTATAAATGCTATTTATTTTGAAGTAAATCCAAATTATGAAAATAAAAATATGATGTATTTATAGTTGTATTGCTGGTCTTCATTCTTCATAAAACTTTTTTAAAATTTGGCAATTTTATAAAAGTTAAAAGAGTTTTAAGTATACGTTGTGAATTTTTTGAGAATTTTTTTTTTTTTGCTAAGTTAAAAAAGTAATGAAAAATTTAAAAAAAATGAAATTTCATCATTATTAAGCATTAAAAAGATTGAAGAGAATTCAAGAAAAAATATGCTTTTCTAGCTTTTGCAGAGGCAAACTCTTCACTTACTTCGGTCAGATCCAAATCTTCTGCAATCGTTTTCTCTATAGATATAGTAACTAAACCAACCAAACGATCCTGAGACATGGTAGAACGAAGATATGTTTTTATGAGTTTGAGCACTCGCCACTGTTATTGGGAGTGTAAGTAAAATTCGCAATGCCGAGTACACATTCGGAAAAAGAGCAACCAAGCCCATTCCACATATATAGTCTAATATAACTCTAGGCAACCAAGCCCATTCCACATATATAGTCTAATATAACTCTAGGCAACCAAGCCCATTCCACATAGATAGTCTAATATAACTCTAGGCAACCACACCCATTCCACATAGATAGGCTAATATAACTCTAGGCAACCAAGCCCATTCCACATAGATAGTCTAATATAACTCTAGGCAACCACACCCATTCCACATAGATAGTCTAATATAACTCTAGGGCTTGATTTTTCTGTAATTCTCCTTGTATAAGCTAATAATTAATCGCACAGTTCTGTTGCATTCATGTCTGCTGAATCTTTGTTTTCAAATGTTAAAGCTAATTGAAGGTCCATGCAATCTTTGAAAACCTCTCTTTAATCCAATAGTTTCATTATTTGTTATCCTCATTTTTAGTTCTTTCCAATCATGATACCTGGTTAAATGATCTGGAAATTTTTCATGATGCTGCAATATACTTGACATATTTTTCCAGTCACAACTGCCATGTGTTGCTAAGGCAGATTTATCCGGTTATATATTCTGCAGCAATAACAATATACCTTATCTACTGACGTAGAATACATCAACCATTTCCTTTTTAATGTTTCTCCTTAGGCCAGTTTGCGTGTATAGTGGTAATTAGAAAATTGTCTCCCACTTTCATCTTTTGGATAACCAGACTCAAATTTGATCTGCTTTGGATCATGCTGAATATGAAAACAACGAATATTATCACTTATATCTGGCAATTTAGCAGGATCCTCCACTATATCTTAATCTAATTTTGTTAACTGCAAAATAAGAGAATTATTTTGAAAATAGTGATGTCATAATAGTGATGTAATAAATTAAGACCGTTAATCCACGTGACTTATTTGTTGTCGCCATTCTAAGCAATTTTGTGCTCTTATTTAATTCTACACTTTCTCAATTTCATTTATTTTATTTTTAAATTTTATATTTTTGATTTGATTTTATTTTGCTGGGATATGCCGCCCCTTGAAATAATGCCGCTCTAGGCAGCTGCATATATCGCCTATACCTAAAGCCGGCACTGGAACTATGTAAAGATTAACCCAGTGCATCAACACATGCAACAATGTAAAGATCATCCGAGTGCATCAACACATGCAACAATGTAAAGATCATCCGAGTACATCAACACATGCAACAATGTAAAGATCATCCGAGTACACCAACACATACAACAATGTAAAGATCATCCGAGTGCATTAACACATACAACAATGTAAAGATCATCCGAGTGCATTAACACATGCAACAATGTAAAGATCATCCGAGTACACCAACACATACAACAATGTAAAGATCATCCGAGTACATCAACACATACAACAATGTAAAGATCATTCGAGTGCACCAACACATGCAACAATGTAAAGATCATCCGAGTACACCAACACATGCAACAATGTAAAGATCATCCGAGTACACCAACACATACAACAATGTAAAGATCATTCGAGTACATCAACACATACAACAATGTAAAGGATACTCATTTCTGAAATCTCAAAATGTATATTTCTATTGTTGTATTAAACTCAAGTCCTTTAAATGCTAGTTTTTTTTACTTTTCTGCCCAGACGTTCTGTAATTGAAAATATTTGTATAATTACACTTTAAAATGTCTCGATACAAAATCTGAATTATTTAAAGGTTTAATCGGAAATACAAACTATTATAAATGTATAAAGTCAGATATCAATGCCAGTTTAGAAGGATAAGGGGATAGGGGGGGGGGAAACAGCAAAAAAAAAACAAACAAAAAAACTAGTTTGCACCCCGGGGGGGGGGGGCGGCAGATGGGGTAGGCGCGGCTCTGTCTAAGTATATCGAAACTTACGACCATGTAAAGGATCATCTGAACACACGAACAACAAGTGAAACACATCTGAACATATGAACAAGTGAAACACATCTGAACACAGGAACAACAAGTTAAACACATCTGAACACGCAAGTGGAACACAGCTGAACACACAAACAAGTGCAGAAACACATCTGAAAAAAATTCAGTTAGCAAACAATCTGTTGTCATCATGTAAACATACGAACACACACACACACACACACACACACACACACACACACACACACACACACACACTACGTCATCAACTCTAACAAAATATCAATATCATATATAAATATATTCAGTACTTTTTTGAGTGTGTATGAAGACAGACTCCAAAGTTATCCTATACACATTGAACCATCAAACTGGGTGATAGTCGTGGTGTTGGAAAATGGGGGGGGGGGGGGGGGGTTGAAAGAAGACAGGAGTGATAAAATTAGATGAAGATGAAGAAATAATGCCACGGAATCATTGGACTTTTCTTTTCCTCTCTCTCTCTCTCTCTCTCTCTCTCTCTCTCCTCGGGGGTACTGAAGTGTGAGGGAGGGGGGGGGGGTGAGAGGAATGGATCTGTGCGCATGTGCGTGTTGTGGTGACGAGAAGAAGGGGTGGTGGCTGGTTGGGGGGGGAGATGAAAGGAGGAAGTGGGGTGGGAAGGTAGGAGGGGGTGGGGTCAACTCTGTTTATTACAGTTTAAATTCCAGCGATGGCCATAAAATCCCGGGCCTCTATGGCCATCATAAATCCCCCGCTATAATAATCTAAGAGCCACAAGGGGGATAAACCGTGCGAGGAAACGGCGTAATAATATGTGAGTTTATTCGCGTATGAGCTCCCCTTTGCGAGAACGGTTGGGGGGGGGAGGAACAATGCAATATAAGGTGGGTGTGTGTAGGGGTGGGGGTGAGAGTTATAAGTTGGTGGAGACGGTCTCTGGAGATGCCCCCCCCCCCTAGTCACAGAGCTCATGTCACACGGCGGGTCCTCCATTCTGGAAACTTCCATATGCCCGTTGTAATCAAGACATCAGAAATAATGGTCATTTTTTATTCTCTCTTTCTCTCTCTCTCTCTCTCTCTCTCTCTCTCTCTCTCTCTCTCTACCCCCAGGGTCACGTGGTGTTTCTGGCTAGTGAGGGAGGGAGGGGGGGACAATAGGAGGTGGGGAAAGTTAAGTGAGACGAAGGTGTGGGGATATGGGAGGGGGATTGGGGGTGGGGGGAGGGGGTGTAAAGGGATATGGACAGGAATGAAGATGATGTAGGGGTAGGATGGGGTGGGTGGTTGGGTGGGTAGACGGCGCCAGGGAGAAAGGAAAAAAAAATAACGGGAGAGTTGGGGCGGGGGGGGGGAACAACAACAACAGAGAGACTTTTAGTTTTCTTCAAGATTGTAATACCGGAAGTGACATTGTTTCACGTGGCGGTGGCCATATTTCGCATTTTTTATGAGCCCATCACCGCGGGAGATTTTTTATTATTTTTTTTTTGATCGTGGAAACGCGACGTGAATAAGAGCTCCACCGTTATGAGTTATGAGCTAATAGTGTGATGTACGCCCCGCACTGAGGGGGGCCCCCTGGGGGGTTAGGAGAATGGGACGTTGGGTGGTGGGGTAGGGTAGAAGGAGGGGGGAGTGAGAGAGAGCTATTGCATAGAAGACCAAAAAAAATTATTGTTCTCTGATGTGAATGAGAAAATTATGGGATATTGTCTGTGGGGGATTTCATATGCCGATGAAAGATGAAAATAAAAAAAGTAATTGCAACCTCCCCGCCCCTCACCCCCCCACCCCTTCACACACACACACACAGACAAACACACCCCGTACTGCAGATTCTGACCGTTGACGCTGACAGTTATTGCGTGATCATAATAATGTACGGGGACAGATAGAACTGGATTGTGATTGGGGAGCTCTTGACGTCATTCGTCATCGGCGCGTTACTGTTGACTTATTTTGTTTTGGAGAGGGTGGGGGAGTGGAGGAGGCGATTTTACTTGACTGGTTGCTGGGTTGTTTAGGGGGTGGGGTGAGGGAGGGAGAAATAGTTGGAAGTAGACTTAACCGAGGGAAGGGGGGTTAATTATAAAGAACTTTACGTGGAAATGAAGTCGAAAAGTCAGCAATGAATCTTGTAGATAGACAAACAGATTATGTACTGTAAGACACTTATTAAATGAGCGCCAGTTAACAAGATCCCATATTAGCAGGTCTGATTCCAGGGTTGATGTAAATTTTTCTCCCTAACATTTGACTTTAGTGTGTCCATCCAATAGCCAACCATGGTCTCATTTGCAGTGTCCATCAAATAGCCCACCGTGGTATCATTTGCAGTGTCCATCAAATAGCCAACCATTGTCTCATTTGCAGTGTCCATCCAATAGCCAACCATTGTCTCAAACTGCCCCGACTCAAGTGATGTAAGGATATATAGCTATACAGGGCGATGAACAAACCACTCCGACACAAGTGATGTAAGGATATATAGCTATACAGGGCGATGACAAACTGCCCCTGCCTAAAGTGATTAAGGGCTCAAGAGATTATAATCTCATTCTCCCAGGGGCGGACCTCAGAGGACACAGGCCAGGGGATCCAATCTCCGTCAACGACCCGGAATTTCCGTCACTTTTTACAGACCCTAGGGAAACGTAGCGTGCAATCAGCACCGCCGCCATCGCAATTCAGAGCCACTTGGGTGCGTGACAGGGGGTGGGGGGGGGTCTTAAGTGTCAACAGAAATAAAAATAAAACAACGGTAATATCAGTATGTAATATGGGCCAGATACTACTCACAAGAAGTTGTATACATACTGACAACCATATCAACATGTATCCACAAGAATGTTTCAATTAACAAATGGAATTCGATAGGGGTTACATTGAATTTAACACACAAACCACTTTATAATATTTAATGTTTATTTAAAGATGCACTGAACTTTAGACTTTAAGTTAACGTAGAAATATGGAAAATTTATTCAATATTTTGGAGAACTGTTAAATATATATATATATATATATATATATATATATATATATATATATATTTATATATATAATACATAATCGTCTAACCTAGGCGGTAGACCGACCGTAAGTGTGATCCCGGCTAAAAATAGTCTGGGGAATTAACAAGCAAGTGTGAATTCCAAAATTTTCGTCTCACTCAAGGGGAGTTAACCCGCAAGCTCGGCTAAAAATAGTCTGGGGAATTCCAAAACTGGAAATCTAAACACAACAAGGATTTCTTATTATTATTTTATCGCAGGTAGCAAGCAGCCAGCGTCACCATGCTTTTCAACTAGTATATATATATATATATATATATATATATATATATATATATATATATATATATATATATATATATCTACTGTTTAGAATACAAATGGAACATAAACTTGGTCTATTTTTCTAACATGGTACTGTGATTTTCTTTTTGTTTTTTGTACTATTTTATACCGGCATCATCCGGATTTACTGTTTAATTTAGGTTGCGTTGTCCGGCAGGAAGTGGCGGGTGGGCGGGTCTCTTGGATCTAAGCAGGTTTCTGCAACTTATTGGTTGCTGGTTTTTTTTGTTTTTGGCCCTAAATGGTTTAGATGTTTATCTCTAACAAACCAGCAAGGGGGGGGGGCGTTTAAATAGCGCCCTAGTTACTTCTCCACCCTGGCCGTACTTGCAATACCCATGGGGGGGCGGGGGGGCACAGCGGGATGTAGGGGATTAGACACCCCGGGAGTTGAACCCATAGCATGTAGATCAGGCCCATAGCATGTAGATCAGGCCCATAGCATGTAGATCAGGCCCATAGCATGTAGATCAGGCCACTGCATGAGGATTCCACTCCATACCATACGGCAGCATCAAACCAGCCAGCCATCAAACCAGCCAGCCAGCCGGCAAACCAGCCAGCCATCAAACCAGCCAGCCATCAAACCAGCCAGCCATCAAACCAGCCAGCCAGCCGGCAAACCAGCCAGCCATCAAACCAGCCAGCCAGCCGGCAAACCAGCCAGCCATCAAACCAGACAGCCAGCCGGCAAACCATCCAGTCATCAAACCAGCCAGCATCAAACCATCCGGCCGGCTAACCAGCCAGCCATCAAACCAGCCAGCCATCAAACCAGCCAGCCAGCCGGCAAACCAGCCAGCCATCAAACCAGCCAGCCATCAAACCAGACAGCCAGCCGGCAAACCATCCAGTCATCAAACCAGCCAGCATCAAACCATCCGGCCGGCAAACCAGCCAGGCATCAAACCAGCCAGCCAGCCGGCAAACCAGCCAGCCATCAAACCACCCAGCCATCAAACCATCCGGCCGGCAAACCAGCCAGCAAGCCGGCAAACCAGCCACACATCAAACCATCCGGCCGGCTAACCAGCCAGCCATCAAACCAGCCAGCCATCAAACCAGCCAGCCAGCCGGCAAACCAGCCACCCATCAAACCAGACAGACAGCCGGCAAACCATCCAGTCATCAAACCAGCCAGCATCAAACCAGCCAGCCATCAAACCAGCCAGCCAGCCAGCAAACCAGCCAGTTATCAAACCAGCCAGCATCAAACCATCCAGCCGGCAAACCAGCCAGCCGGCAAACAAATATTAGAGGATTTAATTTTTATCAAATGATATTCACTGATTCTGAAATAAATAAAGTTTATTTTGATTCTGAGCCCGTTCATTTACACTGCAATATTTATTCGATATACTATTAGCATAAAAGCTTCCGAAATTGCTTTGTTGTTTTTATGTTCATTTCCCTATTTATTAATTTTTATTTTCCTTGTAAGTCTTTGTCGTCATTGTTGTCTTTGTTGTCATTGTTGTCATTGTTGTCACTGTTGTCATTGTTGTCATTATTGTTTTTCTAGTTTGTTTGTTTTGATTGTGGTTAATTAAAAATCATGAAATCTTAAAGTTGTCGTCTCAAATCAAACTTGTAAAATTAATAAATGTTGAAAAAAAAAATGGGGGGAAAGGGGGAGGGGGGGTAAATGTGCAAGTTCACTTCAGTTCACATACTATGACGTCATCAGGAAAACAGGTCAGTTGGTCTGCTGCTGTTGTTGTTTTGTGACTTTCCTATAGTCAGGGCCTTCGCTATTGGGGTAAGGGTGAGGGGATGGGGGGGGGGGTACACCGTGCACCATAGTCATGGGGGGGCCAATCTCTCGTCAAATTTATTGGTTTATTTAAACTTCAGTTCTTTTTTTTTTTGGTGGGGTGGGGGGGAGAGGGGATTGAATTCCTATAGTAATAGTCCCCCCCCCCCATTCTTTCTGGCTACGGACCTGATAAATTGGCATCTCTTTTTTTTAAACACGATATAGCCAGTGGCGCAACCAGCTAAAAATGCTGGGGGGGGGGGCTCACATATAGAAAAAAGACAGTTTGGACAGTCTTTTTAGTAACTCTATATAGTAAAATATGTATTGATGATTTGGTCTGGGGTGAAGCTCAAGCCCCCCCCCCGGCCCTTCCCCTGGATGCGCCACTGGATATAGCTTAAAAAAATGATATAAAAACTATTACAAGAAAAATGTCGGTATATATTTTTGGCCAATAATAGAAGGTGGCGTAACAAAGACCTCAAATTTGATAATATTGATCTAAAACAAAATGTTTGATTTCTCAGCATTGAACGTTCAACTCTTGAATAATGGATCAATAGTATTCAGTGGATAATTAGTGTTCAATGGATAAATAGCGTTCAACGGATTAACAGTGTTCAGTGGATCAATAGGGTTCAATGGATAAAATAGCGTTCAATGGATTAACAGTGTTCAGTGGAGCAATAGTGTTCAATGGATAAATAGCGTTCAATGGATTAACAGTGTTCAGTGGATCAATAGTGTTCAGTGGATCAATAGTGTTCAATGAATCAGCAGTGTTCAGTGGATCAATAGTGTTCAATGAATGAACAGTGTTCATGGATCAACAGTGTTCAATGAATCAACAGTGTTCAATGAATCAACAGTGTTCAATGAATCAACTGTGTTCAGTGGATCAATAGTGTTCAATGAATCAACAGTGTTCTATGAATCAATAGTGTTCAATGAATCAACAGTGTTCTATGAATCAATAGTGTTCAATGAATCAACAGTGTTCAATGAATGAACAGTGTTCATGGATCAACAGTGTTCAATGAATCAACAGTGTTCAGTGGATCAATAGTGTTCAATGAATCAACAGTGTTCAGTAAATCAATAGTGTTCAATGAATCAACAGTGTTCAATGAATCAACAGTGTTCAGTGGATCAATAGTGTTCAATGAATCAACAGTGTTCTATGAATCAACAGTGTTCTATGAATCAATAGTGTTCAATGAATCAACAGTGTTCAATGAATCAACAGTGTTCAGTGGATCAACAGTGTTCAATGAATCAACAGTGTTCAATGAATCAACAGTGTTCAATGAATCAACAGTGTTCAGTGGATCAACAGTGTTCAATGAATCAACAGTGTTCAATGAATCAACAGTGTTCAGTGGATCAACTGTGTTCAATGAATCAACAGTGTTCAATGAATCAACAGTGTTCAATGAATCAACAGTGTTCAATGGTGCAACATGATCCCCGGAAAAACGGCCTTTTACTGCTGTGCGGGATTTCAACCCTCTTGAGACTTGACCGCATGTGACCCATTGTGAGGGCCTCGCTGCAGCGAATGGACTGTGAGAAAATCCTCATTTTTCGGCCGGGCACTGCCAAAAGGCAGAAGAGGAGGAGATAGAAATTCGTCCCACGGGCACTGGAGACGTTTCACAAACTGCCCCAGCCATTTACCGTCTACGCCCCTGTTTTCGAGCTTAATTAATGCATCCGCGGCTCTTACATTCAGGACCGAAAGGCGGGGGTCGGGGGGGGGCCGGGGGGGGGGACTCACGAGGTTAAAATTTGTCCGCCACTTTGAAAAACCATGCAACGCATATGAGCGCAAATCAGAGAGCGATTTCGTCTCACTTTGTACAGTATGGTTTAGCAAGTTATGCTATTAGCTTTTAGCAACTCTTCGATTCCTTCAAGTGTTACACGTCTTTTTGAGAAACCTCCGTCCATCTCGTCCTTTAGCTTTAAACTGGGAGGTGGGGGGAGGAGTTAAGAGGTTTGACACTTTAAGGGCGTTTTTTTTTTTTTAGGGGTAGTTTCAGAGCACAGCCTACCTACCACCTTCATTGACTTCGCCCCTGGTATCGGAAGATGTCTCCGCCGAGTTGAGACGGTATAAAATTTTTGCTGACTGGATTAAAAAAAAAAGAGAAAAAAAAAAAATGTCTGTTGGAAGCTTTGATAGATCGATACGATGTTACGTCACAATGTGATTTTGTCTGGTCTGAGGTGATAGGAGAATCAAAATGCTGGGGGGGGGGGGGAGGGGAGGCCAAAACTAGATTTGTCTGGTCTATTATATGATGTCAAGCATCTGGGGTGTAAGGGGGGTGGAAAGGAGGGGGGGATTTGTATCATGTTTGAAGACATGTTTGAAACGTAAACAAAAAAAGGTTGGGTTTAAAATAAGGATTACATAAATATTTTTTTTTAAATTTCAGCTCTAATTGTGTCCAGAGCCATCCTTTATGCATATATTAATTAAGTGGATGCGTCCGGAAGGGGGGGGGGTGGTGGGTAGGGGGAGTGGGGGGAGGGAGGAAGACTTTAGTCGACTGAGCAAGCCCCGATAATTCATCATATATATATATTGATCTGATTAAAAGTCATCCATAAACATTTTCATGTCCTTTAAAATAAAAAGGGTGTGGGGTGGGGGGGGGCATAATGCTACAGACGTTCACAACTACTACATTGAGGTTCTGCACGGGGTCCAATGACGATGACATCTGGAGATCATTACATAAAGATTCACTTTTTATACAGTTGGACGTGTGTGTGTGTGTTTGTGTGTGTGTGTGTGTGTGTGTGTGTGTCGGCCATATTTACCAAGTCTACGTGAAGTAGTAGTTGTCGTCACGCACCTGATTATAGATGGGTCAAATAAACAGACCTATTTAAAAAAAAACATGCGCAAAATATGAAAAAATATAGTCGTATTGATTTATTGATTAGATGGATAGAGATACAAGTAAAGATAGAGAATTAGATAGATAGATAGATAGATAGATCGATAGATAGATAGATAGATCGGCAGGCAGACAGACAGGCAGAAAGATAGATAGAAAGATAGATAGATAGATAGATAGATAGATAGATAGATAGATAGATAGATAGATAGATAGATAGATAGATAGATAGATAGATAGATAGATAGATAGATAGATAGATAGATAGATAGATAGATAGATAGATAGATAGATAGATAGATAGATAGATAGATAGACAATCAGACAGATAGATAGATCGACAGGCAGACAGACAGGCAGAAAGATAGATAGATAGATAGATAGATAGATAGATAGATAGATAGATAGATAGATAGATAGATAGATAGATAGATAGATAGATAGATAGATAGATAGATAGATAGATAGATAGATAGATAGACAATCAGACAGATAGATAGATCGACAGGCAGACAGACAGGCAGAAAGAT
>JAGDYQ010000014.1:9427249-9710284 GCA_021962125.1 Bulinus truncatus | reverse complement strand
CAACTACGCACATTACCCGCACGCCCGCAATTAACAACAACAATAACAATAACGCTTAATAATAATAATAATCCACACAATAACAATACCAATACCACACACACACACACACACACACCCTGGCGCCACTAATGTATCACTCTTAATAATAATAATAAATAAAATTACCCAATAATGGGTCGGGCAAACGCCCGGGCCGCCCCCACTACGCCGTTCGCCGGGCGCCGCAATAATAAATAAATAATAATAATATTCCGGGGTTAATAATAATAATAATAATAATAATATAATAGCAATAACAATACAGTCACTTCACAATAACAATACCAACAACGCGCACACACACACACACACACACACACACACACACACACACACACCCCCACGCACACGCATCAACAACACGCACGCGTTACCAATACAATAATAATAATACACACACACACACATTACGCGCAGGTCATCAATACACAATACATGCCCGAATCGCAGGGTCTCAATGTAAAAAATTACAAAAAGGGCATTTAGTATAACTGAATGTTCTTAGAACATGTATTATTTTAATTTTCTTCTATTTCATTTTTATTCCAACTGTACATAATTTGCGCACACTACTCCTAATCATTCAAAAATTTTAATTCATTAATAAGTAATCCTTGTTGTGTTTAGAATTCCATAGCATTTCATTTTTATTCAAGAAAATAGGTCGTCTCTTTTCAATTTGTATAATTTTGGAATTCCCCAGACTATTTTTATACTGACGATCGACGCGCGCTGTATTTTTTTTTAACTTCGCGAACGTGTGACGTAGAACCTCTATTCGTTTTTAGCGATATTTGTAACGTACAGACATGTGGCTGTTAATGCCATGAAAACGCCACTACACCGCACGGTGGAGGGAATCGTTTCAAGTCAACGGTCTACCGTTCCTTATGTTAGACGATTATGTGAGTGAAGAACATGTATTTTGACCTGGCCATGTGTTCCCCCAAGTATGATGATGATGAACCACGGCATATAAAAGTTTTAATGGCAGGTATCTTTTTAAAGCTGGATATATTTTGGTGGACTTTACACCAAATTTCACTTGGGAAAATTCCATTAATTATCATCGAGTATCGAACCCGGGATTCTATGGTCGACAGTCAAGTGTCCACTAATAATAACTTACAGAATTTACCTTTAAAACTCGGAAAGATTGGTACATCAGGTTCACTGTGGATATGGAAATGGAATTTTACCACACTACCGATCTTAGGTGGGTTGCGGCGATCTTCATGAGTTAGTCTAGAAAATAATAGAGATGTTAAAGTTTTAATTCAGTCCATTCTGGCATATTGTTAGTATACATGAATTAAAATAAGCCAGGTTTTTAAAACAATTGATGATAAATTGACTTTCCTACCCCGAATAAAGCAAGAACTGTACTCCATTTTCCATGAGGCACACCAAAGAGCTACACGTATTTCTATTTCTTTTACTGTACCGGTACCCTACAACAACAGCCTGTGGAGTAATAAGAACCACATTTTACACTTATTGTCAGCCAAAGAAACTTTTTTTTAAAAACTGTAATTTTTAAAACACTGCGACATAATCTAAAACAGAAACTTTACGGAAATGTTGTGCAATCATAAATGTCTTACTTCAGCACTATACAACTTTTTAACTTTCAGTAATGTTTTTGATCTGCAAGTTTCATAAATTGATTTAGGCTGTCTTAACATGAGTCCTTCTCCACCACGGAGTAGTACCCGATTCAACTCTTGCTGTAAATGTTCCTTGCCTTTGCATATCGTCTGCTCTACCAATGTGGCGTGTGGTGGCCTACAAACGAAAAGAAATCGGATAAACATTTTACTTAAGATATACATTCAGTAATGCAGAACAGTTTCGCAGGCCAAATCATCAATACATAATTTACTGTTATAAAGTTACAAAAAAAAAAAGACTGTCAAACTGTCTTTTTTCATAATGTGAGCCCCCCCCCCAACATTTTTAGCTGGTTGCGCCACTGATTCAGAATGCGGTGTGCACTTATGTATTCCGTAAACTGTGTTTTTTTTCTTAACTTTGATTTTTATCTTAAGTGAAATACAACATAATACACACACTTGACTTTTTCAAAATATTTCTCCAATAAGTGCATTCTTTTTTCAAACGGTTCTTTGCCTTTATGTGGACAATCAAACACCTAAAAAGAAAAAAAAAAAGAAACCATTAATTACAAAATAGTTCTTTAACAAAAAAAAAAAATACCTATAATTTAATTTAAGAAAAGAAGAAAAAAAAACTTACGTGATATTTCGTTTTTTTCCTTTTTGGATTTTGTGGACAATTCATGAGAATAAATGTTTTTTTCCCGTATTGTAGTCCTTGATAAATAATCTCTCCGTCTAAAAACATATCTCTAGGTAGATCCTATGATACCTCTGCATTAAATCGAAAGTAAAGAATTAATACAACAGCATTCCAGTTTAAAATACAATCATGAAAAAAATCGGATCTGCCCGAAACCAAAAATAACATAGCCTACTGATCAAGCATAAGGGGATATAACTCTACGCAAAGGTTTTGCAGGGTACAGCTAGTATTAAATAAATGTAAAAAATCTAAACACTTATACTAGGCAATTTATCGAGTAATGTAATCGGGCCAGTTTTTAAGGATAGGCAATTAATCAACTCCTTAGGGCACAATCCCCGACAGGTAGTTTTGCTTACGAGGGTATCCTTCTTAGAGCTCTAAAAAAAAAATTCAATTTTTACCTAGCCCCTAACCCCCCTCCCGAAAGGGCACATAAAATCACATCAATACAGTGGCGTCATTTCACCAAAATGTTGGGGTGGGGGGATGGGAAATTTGGGGGGGGGGCAAATAGAGTCTGGTTTTCGTTTTTTCATCAATTAAGTATCAAAATCCATTGAATGAACCAATTAATTTAATTATTTTAAGAATCTTGGGGGGGGGGGGGCGCCCCCCCCCAAATGACGCCACTGCACCAATGGCCCTGATACGTTGATAGGTAAGCTCGAACAGTTCATGAATAACAGTTTTTTCACCGACATCTATCGAACGATGCTTTTCCTTTTCTGAACACTCTATGTAGCGCACTAATATGCCACATGAGCTGTTTCTTGGAAAGGATAGTTTAAATAAAGAGCAATTAATTAATCTTTCTAAAAAATAATACGAGAGAACGAGAAATAAAGATTAGGGAAGAGCATTTTTTTTTACGTTTTCTTGTAGCTCAATATTTGTTGGCTAGCTAATAGACCTTGCCAGATTTACTCTTTATTAATTTAGTATTGTAGAGGAAAAAAACAACTTACTTTGGTAAAAAAATGTGGTGCACGTATCTGATAGCAGTTTCTTGTGTGTAAATTTCTAAAAAAAAAATTAGTGAAATATTATTCACAGTAAAAAAATATAATTTACAAAACGATGAAACAATTAAATTATTATTTTTTGGTTCGTATAAAGATGAAAAAATAAAAACTACTTGCAGGAAGAAGTGTAATCATGTTAAAGAGCTAAAATAAAGTATTGAAACTTGTTGAGAATTCCACGACTTTGTATAAAAAAATGTATTAAAACGAAAAAAAATAATCCGCCCCCCATTTAGTTACATTACCGCAATAAATCAATAACTTTATACCAAAGTTTTCATTTCAGTATCTGCTTTGCTGCAACTGGTTTCAACGGGGTAATTTATTACGGATAAGCAAAATGGGAAACTGCCTAAAGGCCACTTTCCAGAACGAATTCCTATGAAATAGATGCCTCGAGGTGCCCCTTAGGTTCTTTTTGTCTAGCCCCCCCTCCCCCTTGTGCAGGATTTACGTATGAGCTATAGTTATAGCGCACCCACTTTCTTTTTGTCCGAGTGAGCAATTGTCTTATATACTTAAATATTTGACACGGACATATATATATATATATATATATATATATATATATATATATATATATATATAACATGTGGACTTATAGAGGGCCCCAATATCTCAAATAGGTGAGGGCAATTATCAAGTCTAAATCTGCCTCCCTACCCCCCACCCCATTGCTCAGTAAAGACATTGAAGGATGCCATGCCATATAGAGTTTTCTACCTGCCCAAAGATGTTAGAAAAAAATCCTGGCCTCGCAAAGACCTAGAAACCGTAATACTGTAAAAATAGATTTTTGTTTATTGAGTAAATAGAAACCATTGAAGTATAGTAAGGAATTGAGATTTATTAGGGGAAATATACACACACACATGTAAATGAGGTAATCTAATTTAGACATTAAAGTCGGGGTGGGGGAGGGGAGGTATTCGAATCTTCCTTGAGACCCAACAACCTAAGCCATCGGCTTTTAATGATTCCAGGAAAATGTGAAAGTACTTGGCTCAACATGCGCGGAGTCAAAGGGTGAATAAACCGGTCGTTTTATAGACTGCTGGGTGGGTGGGTGGATTATTGTTTTACTTTAGGAGCTCCTTGCCCAAATTACGTCAGGGGTCAAAAGTAACGAGGAAGTAAAAAAAAAAAGAGATTAAAAAAAAACTGAAAGAAAAAATTGGGACTATAACTTCTTTTTTTAAAAATATATCTCACTTTGCACTGAGCGAATGCAACCCCCCCCCCGGGTGGCGGTAAAGTAGGTTCCTCTTGGAGAAAACCAACCCCCACACTACCGCCTTGTAAAGGGGGTGGGGGCGGATAATCGTGCGCTTAAGGGCTCGATAGTCGACCTGAGGGTCCCAGGTTCGATCTCCGGTGGGAACCAATGGTTATTTCCGGTCTTGGCTAAAGTCCCAGCTATATCTCTGATGGTCTCTTCAAGGGTATTGGACTATCGGCTATGGTGGGGATGAAATGAGCGGAACTATAAAAACAGTCACATTACTGGTTATAGAATATGAGAAATTTCATATCTTCCTTCACACACCGTCTTGCAAAAAAAAAAAAACTTCAACAGAAATTGGTAAGTGCAACTTGAAGGATAACATGAAAATATGTATATAAAAATTCACCTTCCATCCCAGAATGCTCTAAATCCATCGAACTTTTCACTTATCCACCAACCGGTAGGGTCATGAACACTAAAATAAATATGAATGAAACAGTTGATATCAGTATAACGGAAACTGGAAAGTCATTGCAAACAGTGCAGGATTTACGTTAAGCTAACAAGCTTTAGCTTAGCCCCTCATCCCAAGTGAGGGAATAGGGATAACTACTTTAAATATTTGGCACTGCCATGTAATGTATGGACTTATAAAGGGCCCCATAAATCAAATAGCTTAGGGCATTATCGAATCTAAAACCGGCCCTGATTACAAATGAAATTTTCGATTCAATTACAATTGAATCTGTTGATATCACCACAGCAATCAGCATGTTGATGTCACAGCAATCGGCATGTTGATGTCATAGCAATCAACGTGTTTATGTCACAGCAATCAACTTGTTTATGTCATAGCAATCAACGTGTTGATGCCATATCAATAAACGTGATGATGTTATTTCTAAGCACTTTTAAAGGTATATTCAAGAAGCATAATATATTTAAAAGACCATTGCTTTATCCATGTTTTATAAGATTAACATCTAAATAAAAAAACAGCTTTACCTCTCATTGTACCTCTCAGCTAACAACAGTCTGCCATTAATTGATTCCGGTCTGCAATTAATTGATTCAGGAAACCAAAATCTTGAAAACAGAAGACGAAAGTCAAAATTTTTATTAAAAAACTGTTTCATGTTTTATTTTTTTTTCTACCACTTAATTGTGATGCAAGCATTAACACTACTTACACAACTGAAAATGAAACAGTGAAAATTTTTTATCTGGTTTAAACAAATTTCCAGACTGCCAGGAAAATGATGCAAATATTTGTACGAATTACAAGTGAGGGGGTGGGGCAGGCATTTGAACTATTTTCTTAAAGAATTATCCAGAAAGTATATCACCAATAGCCAAATTAGAATCTATCTATCTATCTATCTATCTATCTATCTATCTATCTATCTATCTATCTATCTATCTATCTATCTATCTATCTATCTATCTATCTATCTATCTATCTATCTATCTATCTATCTATCTATCTATCTATCTATCTATCTATCTATCTATCTATCTATCTATCTATCTATCTATCTATCTATCTATCTATCTATCTATCTATCTATCTATCTATCTATCTATCTGTATATCTGCCCGTTTCTCTGTCATTTAGTCAGTCAGTCAATCAATTAATCAATCTATCTTTCTATCTAAATCTATCGATGTAAGATTTTGTGGGCTATTTGGATAATATGAATATTGTTCACAGGATGGTACGGATATTGAACAGAAAATAATGACAAATGACCAATATCAATTGACCACTATCAATTGACCACTATTAAATGACCACCATCAAATGACCACCATCAATCGACCAATATCAACTGACCACCATCAAATGACCAATATCAATTGACCAATATCAATTGACCACTATTAAATGACCACTATCAAATGACCACCATCAATTGACCACTATTAAATGACCACCATCTAATGACAACCATCAATCGACAACCATCAAATGACCACCATCAAATGACCAATATCCTGCTGAAATGCAATTGGCAGAAGCTCAAGTTTAGACTCCACACTTCGCTTGTTCCCAATGTATTCGTGTTCATGCACACGTGAAGCTTCAAAACATTATGGCTCAGCAAGTAGCAAAGATACATCTATAAAAGATTGATTTTAACATCGCAGCTTATGTTGAATAGTTTTCAAAAAGCACCATACTAGAGAAAATGTTTTTCATTATAGTAATGAGCCTAATGCGTCGGGCCCAAAAAAGGGCCCTTTCTCTAAACAATACCCGATCCATATCGATTACTTAAGGGTTCATACGGGTACTACTGACTGGTGTTAAAATATCTTTGAAATTCTCTGTCTTGTGGCGGAATATACGCTCCTCTACTCGAGGGGACGGATGGTCGTGCGGTAAAGCGCTCGGCTGTCTACCTGGAGGTACCTGGTTCGATCTCAGGTGAGGGATCGAAAATGTTCAGGTCTTGGCTCAAGTTCGCGATATATCTCCCGTGGCGCCTCCAAGGCCAATGCACTATCGGGTATGGTGGGGGATGAAAGATGGACACTGCAAAAACCGTCACATGTGTGGTTTAAAGTCTCTAAGAGATTTCATCTCCTCCTTACATGGACATTACACACACACACACACTCTTATACACCACCGATGAAAGTAAACGAGTTTTGCATTTGCATATAAAAGAGACCATCTCCATGAACAACCCTAAGATGAAAAAAGTATTAACAAATCTTTTGAGTTGAGTTCTATATATTAATCAGAAAAAATAAAGTTGTTCATGTGCAGTTATACTACCTTATAAAATATTTCTAATTGTAATATATTATGTATTATTTTTTAAATTGGCATTAATTATTACACAATGTAACAAAAAAATTTTTTTTTCTCTGTTCATCTAAATTTTTTGATGTTTCTTATTTAATTTGAGTATGCTGACATATGACATTGTTTTTTTTTATTGCATCAAGCGTTTGATCGTAAAACCAAAAATCAATTAAACATAAAATTAATATCAATCATATTCCATGAGATACAACTTTAGTCAATATTTAACATTTACTAGTTCAAAAATGTTATGTTATGTTACAAAACGTCATGTTACATCACGTTACATACATATATTACATAATGTTACATTATGTTTTAATGTAATAGTTTCTCAAAATAAAAAAAAAAACACTAGAAGTGAACAGTAGAAGTGGTTTTCTTTTATGAAGTTTGTCGTCATCGCGTATCAAACACCAGATGTAGTCAGTCACCCATCATAGCTGCATCCCATCTGCACTGGTATCTTATCTCCATTGCATGGATATCCTGATGAAAACGTTCTCCATGCTTTTCAAACACATCACCCAACTTTGGTCTGAAAAATTCCAAGTGTGAATGCATCTTTAGTGACATTCTGCATTTCATATCTGCGTACCGTGCAATTAAGTTTTCCACTAGCTATTTGTAGTTATCACTCTTATTGTTGCCTAAAAAACTATGAAAAACATGTCTAAACGCAATCCATGCTTCTTTTTCAACATGTCTTGTCTTGTTGGTTAGGGAAATTAGGTGACTCTTTCGATTCCTTGAAATCACAGTCATCACGGAGTTCATCCGCTGTGTCTCCATCAGAATGATATGCAGCTGCTTCTTCGGATTGAGGTGGGTTAGGAACAGGCAATTCATCACTGTGTGGAACTGGCCCAATAGAAGGTATACTTGGATAAACTAGAGTCAGCCTATCCTTCGGCTTTTTATACTTTGAAATGTCAACCATGCAGAAATAACAGTCATCATGATGATTCGTCGGTTCTCTCCATTTTCTCGGAATCGCAAAGGGCATTGACTTTCGGATTCCACGCAGCCATCCATCCAGAGTTGATCTGCAGCTGCCACAACTGTAGTGTGGTGCCCATGATTTGTCCTGATCTCCCATAGCCATGCCAAAATAAAGATGATATGTAGTTAAGAATTTTGTACCACTGACAATCTTGTGTTTAGTTTGTGTTGGACTAATATATAATATAGTAACCACAAACATAACAGAATGAGTCAGGACAAAGCTTGCAGGATCTACTAGACATATTCACCACTTCATATAACAGTTGTAATTAGTTAAACTGAAAATAAACATAAGAATATAGCTAACTCATTCTCTCAGTATCATTTGTTAAAAAAATTGTACCCAAAATGTGCTAATATTTATAAAAAAAAATGATTTACCTGAATGCCTAAAAAAAGTAAAATCAGGAAAAGTAATATTAAAAGTGGGAATATAGAAAAAAGACACAAAATATACAAAGCCACTGACAGTGGCTCGCCGGAGAGAAAAACAAATCCACGAGCCACTGTGTTATAAATACATCATACATATAGGAAAACTCCGAAATATATTTTATGCTTTTTCTCAGGAAATCTTGATGATAGAGCAAAACCAATGGTACCACTGAAATCAGCATACCAAAATCATGTAAGAAACATTAAAAAATTAACTTAAACAAAAATGTTGTTACATTGTGTTATTATCGGAGGTATAATTTAAAGCAAGCATATATTTTTTTTTTTCAATTTTAATAAGTGTCGTTATGTTATTAGTTGTATAGGGCAACTGGTTCAAATCACTACTTACACTACATTTTCTGTACGTATAGCCAACATATCTATTACCGTAATCGATTTAACTATTTAATCTTTACTCATCAGCAGTCTATGCACCTCTGCCAATAAAGTATTTACTACAGAAACCTTTAGTTTAAATATTACATGGCGTTTTTTTAAACGGAATAATTCAATATAAATAAAGAGTTATCTTGGACGACCTTTTTTTTTATTAGAGAGTTCTCATTTAAAGGATTAACTTACAATGCTGTAAAAGCACACCATTCATTCATTGATGAATCAAACTAACAGTGAGCCGTTACACTCTGTGGCCTATTTTAGAGATATTTGCAACGCGGATCAACTTGCTTCGCGGGACAGTTACTAAGACTCTATAAATAGCAACATTCACTACCTCTCTGACATGTCGCGTCCTGTCCGACAGTATATATAAAATAGACCTAGCTAACTGAAATGTTTCAATAAGCTGTTGGGATAAGATCAGCACAGAAAAAAAAAAGTTTTTCAAAATAAACTTGCATATTTTTTTGTCTAAGTAAACGATATAAAGCAAATCTTGGTTTAAATAACACCTACTATTATATAATTCTAAAAGTGGGCGTGGCATTGTGGTCTAAGTCTATTCCCTAACACAAGGTAACCAAACATTTATTTATGTTGTTCACTCATTAACGATGTGTGTTTTATAGCCTAGTTGATTACATTGGGTTATCGTGTAAAAAAAATTATATTACTTATTTTGCCTTCTTATTAAGTGGCCATTCCCACAACAAAGTATATATTTTTTTACATGGACTCTCTCTTTAAACCATTGATTCCCTGCTATCGGGGATAGTCCCGGCTCCACCCCACCCCCCGCCCTTTCCTGTAAACAACGCCACAATGAGTGAACGTGTGTTGCTATGGGAACGGCTAGCGTGCCATTACTTGACATCCTGGGCTATAAAAAAGAAAAAAAAAACTAAACCAACAATAAATGTAGCTGAGAGCATTGATTGATTAGACTATCGAATTTTTTTCTTAAACTGTGTCATTGTTATAAATGTATGCCATTAATGAATTACGTATTATTTAGACGTTCACCTGATAACATATACAACTGCATACGCCCCCCTCCCCCCCTCCCACCATACACATCTACACTAACATACTTAGCTATCTTCATATCAAACCTAGCAACCAACTTCCATGTGTATGTCCATCCGACAATCTTTGTTTTCCTCTATCATATATTTTCCTTTAAACTAAATCCCCCCTCCCTCTTCCCATACACACCCCCCGCCTATTGGCGGTTGTCAGAAGTAGATTATTGCACCTGGTAAACCTTCACTACTAATTTATCCCCCTTGACAGCATCAGACTTATCATTTCCTTAATTCGGCTTGCCATTTGCTAGCGAGCATATAATATGTAGCTGATTTGTTTGTTTGTGTGTGTGTGTGCGCGCATTTATCTTGTGTTTATGGTCTTTCCCATCTCCAATAAGTCAAAATTATCAAAAAAAAAATCATGGCATCGTTATATCAGACTTACCCACCTTTTTGATTTTTAAATTGTCGGTCATTAAATAATGTAAATAGTTTGTTTTTTATAATTCATTTTGTAGAAAGTAAAAAAAAAGTTAACTATTGTATATTTATTATAATTTGATCGTTAATTTACCGCATCTTATCAAACTGTGCAGCATACAACATCTTAATGGCTGCAGCTGTATCTACCAAGAAGGTGTGTGAGTTCGGTTCCACTTGCTATCGTAAGAACAAGAAACATCTCGAGGAATATACTCACCCGGACAAACCAGTCGCTAAAAAACCAGCCGCTGAGAAACCAGCCGCCGAGAAACCAGCCGCCGAGAAACCAGCCGCTGACAAACCAACCACTGATAAACCAGTAAGTTTTTATGAACGTCAGACTGTCTGACTTTATAAGTAACAAGATGGAACAGTAATTCATAAATGTAGACTAGAAATAACAAAACAAAGCAACGACAAGAAAAACCATGTTGGCACTGACAGTTAGATGACCTATAAAAGAGGAGAGCTCACAATAAAATAATACTCTGTACTAATTGTGTAGTATAGACTATCTAACTCTACCCTGGGCTATGATCTAGGGTTGTAAATAAATATGATCGTATAAGTATTAAGTAAAACAATAAGAGTACACAAAACAATTACCTCCCATTGTAGCCTGAAAAAACTTCGAGTACTCAAGTAATACAACACGCCTCTAATTATGTAATTAAAAACAATTAATTAGAGCATTTTCGAAAAAAAAATGCTCTATTGTCCCCGTTTTGTCTGTCTGTCTGTCTGTCTGTCTGTCTGTCATCACCCTAGATCTCAACAACCATAAGTCCTAGACCCATGATGTATATATCATTTTGTAGGTCTTGGCCTGCCAAGAAATGACTTTTTTTCCATTTCGCGATCTGACCTCTCAGGGCCGTAAAAGGGGCCTTAGTACCGTTTTTTACTATATAAGCTATATTAATAATGGAGCGCCCTATATCTCAGCAACCATAAGTCCTAGACCCATGATGTATATATCATTTTGTAGGTCTTGGCCTGCCAAGTGTACATCAAAAGTCCAATTCGCGATCTGACCTCTGAGGGCCGGGCTTCAGGGCTCCTAAGGGGCTTATATATTATATATACACCTTGTACGTTCAATAACCCATTCATTTGGTGCGAAATACTGCAGCACGTAGTTTCACCAAGATTTATTAAGAAACTCATCAAATGAAATAGTAAGCTTGTGTTCTGAGTTTAATTGAAAGTATCAGAGCTATGCAACAATTGACGGAGTTTTCGGACGATTAAATGACTACAATTTTGAATGTTTTCAATTATGAGTCCTATTTCAGTAACCACAAACCACTTGTAGTTAGATTTAAGAGAAAATAATTTTTTTTTCAAATATAAAGAAACGTCTTTATAATATTTTTTTTTACAGATATATGCATTACACAATTGAATTTATAAACATTTCCAAAATTTACAAATATTTACTGAAAGCTAACAAACGTACTGATACATAACATGAAAATGCGCTAACACGTCCTGTGTCCAGAATGGAACAGGCTTAATTGTTTTTTAATGCATCTGAATTTAAAGGGTTAATAACATTTGTCTAACTTTTAGCGTTTGATATATTACTTCACGTATCAATTTATCCTTCGCTGACAGTTAATCAGAATGGTATAAATAGCAACGGTCTCTGACATGTTGAGTCCTGCATTGCGTCTATGTAAAAAAACAAGCATTTTAAGTCTTTTCCGTTTCGGACAAAGGACATTTTAGAGCATTTTCGTGTATGCAGATAAATAAATAATGATTAAGCCCCTTTGATTAGCTTTTATTATTTATATTTAAAATATAAAAGCAAAAACGGTACTTAAAACGCCCCCTTTTTCGGCCCTCAGAGGTCAGATCGCGAATTGGACTTTTGATGTACACTTGGCAGGCCAAGACCTACAAAATGATATATACATCATGGGTCTAGGACTTATGGTTGCTTAGATATAGGGCGCTCCTTTGTTAATATAGCTTATATAGTAAAAAACGGTACTTAATACGCCCCATTTTTCGGCCCTCAGAGGTCAGATCGCGAAATGAACCAAAGTGTTTTCTTGGCAGGCCAAGACCTACAAAATGATATATACATCATGGGTCTAGGACTTATGGTTGTTGAAATCTAGGGTGATGACGGACAGACAGACAGACAGACAGACAAAACGGGGACAATAGAGCATTTTTTTTCGATAATGCTCTAAAAATAAATAAAAACTATCATTTTGTTTTCAGCGTTTGGTCCACGACATAAGTGTCAACGATGACGGCCCACCGACCCTAAAACGGCGGACATCGAAAAGAAAAATGGCTGAAACAGAAGACCAATCTACGAGCAGGGCATCATTGGGTGCGGTGCCCGTAAAAACTTCACCAATGGACGTCTCATCTGAATCACCACCTAAGAAAAAATTGAAAACGTCCGATAGTGACGAAGTGAAAATTACCGTTGATTATACTAAGAAGAAAGCTAAAGAGAACTCCACAAATGGAGAAAGCAGTGAGATCAACCCCAACTCTACCAAAGCAGCCACAAAACCAGTCCCTAAGACAATCAAGTACGAGGAGAGAAGACAGAAGTGCAAGTATTGGGACAAATGTTATCAAACCGGTGACGCTCACAAAAAACAGTTTTATCATCCTGATGATAAAGAAGGTAGATAACATCTTTACACATTTCAAAGTCAGATAGTTTTTTTTTAAAAAACTTGATTACCGATATTGATAAATTTATTCAATTTTTCTATGTAGACTATATGTTTAATTGCTTCACATTTCGTTACCTAAATTCTAGATAAATCTGATGCCACTAATGATGACGGCAAGACTTCAATAAATCCACTTGAAGATGGCGGCACGGTTGAGTTCACGTCTGGGTATACGCTAAAAAGAGAAGGAAACATTTATAGTTGCACGTGAGGACTGTTGTAATAGTTGAAGCGATGAGCTAAGCCTCAAAACATTTTATAAATAAATAGCTGTTAAAAACATCATAATAACTGCATAAAATAACAATTTCTTTTGTATTTGAAACGGGGGAAAAATGTAATCCGAGTACTTTCAAAAAGGATGGACGGGTGGCTGAGCGCTCTAGAATCCAGGGTTCAATCCTCAGTGATAAACAAAGGGAATTTTTCCAGGTCCTTATGAAAGTTGTTTAAAATTCCTTTAGCTCACCCAGCTTTAAAGGGGTACCTACCTAAGGTAGCTGGGCGTCGTGCTACTTGCACAACCCCTTTAAATGTCTGGTTATAGAAACGGATGAATCCTACATCTATCTGCCACGATGATCCTAAGTGAACTTTAGTTGCTTGTTTACACATTAATCTAACTTTTATCCTGTTTTTTTTTATTTTTGCAAACAGATGCAAAGGTTTCCTGATTCAGCGTGTCCCTATAAATGAGAGAAGTTGTAAACATCTCAAAGAATATCTAGGAGAGGAGTTTGAAAAATGTCGCAAGAAGGCAAATGCTATACCTAAACCATCACATATCAAATCTCATATGAATGTCAGCCTGTTGCTAGCCCATAAATATGACGAAAAGTATGTTGTCAAACATTATAACTTTAATTGATCTATGAAAACAGCTTATACAACATTAACATATAAACCATAAATAGGCCTACATTGTGTGAGCCTGGAATTGGATTTTGAAGTTTATCATAATGTGATGTATGTATACTGTATGGGTACATTGTAAACCCGGCTTTGCATGTATTTTGTGTGTGTACATTGTAAACCCGGTGTTTATCACAGGAAATACGTTTGTGTTATTGTGCTACTTTGTATCAATAGTTAATTGTTACACCATTAAATAGGAAAAGGATACGAATGGCGGCATTTTAAAAAAAAAAATCATTTTAAGAAGACTTTTTAAAATAGCGACGCGTTTTCTGTATGATATATATTCTGTGCTGTTTATATTTGTAAAATGTATGCCTATAATGATATGTGTATAAATTATACATCATAAGAGCAGCATGTTTGTGTATACGTTAAAATCAATGTGAATATTACAGTAAACTTGGTACAGAAATGTTTGTGTCAAGAAACAAAAAATAACAAACACAAGTCTTTGTTTTATTTACAGAGTTCAGAATCCTGTTGGTTGGTGGATCAGTGAGAAATTAGACGGAGTTCGAGCTTTTTGGAATGGAAGGTGATGATATAGCTTCGTCTTGCAATTTTTGTTTTGGCTTAATTAATCCAAAGTGGCAACTTTCAAAGAAAAACTCAAAGCAAATTTAATTTTGTTAAAATTATTGAAATATTCCAACTTAAGCATCTGAGAGTTACACTTATATTGTATGTAAAAACTAGATAAACACAATTTTATAAAGTAATCACCCCCTTATTGCTTTTTATAAAAATGAGTTTCTTAATTTTGCCCCACAGCTGTTTTTACTCCAGGTTAGGCAACGCCTTCTATGCACCAGAGTGGTTTACTAAAGTAAGTCTAAAGTAATTCATTTAATACAATGTACACCATGCTTTATACCTGTTAACCAATAGCCTACTTTATGATGTATGATCAACGATAATTAAATGTACATTGTGTACGATTTTTCAATGTAGGATCTGCCCAAAGATATACACTTGGATGGTGAACTGTTCGGTGGACGTGGGCAGTTCCAGTCCACAGTTAGTATAGTCAAAACTGCAGAGAGTCCCAAATGGAAAGATATAAAATATCATGTACGTTAAAACTAATTCTTTTTCTGTAGTCTGTGATGTTGTTATTGTGTTTGACCTATGCAAAATTAAATATTGTTATCAAATATAGTCAATACAAAAAAAAGTGTCTTAAGGAATGGACTGTGCTTGGGTTTGATGTATAGTATTGCTTCTCCAGGTGTTTGATTCACCACACATGGGCAAGGAAACGTTTGAAAAAAGAATGCAGGCGATAAAAGAATATTTTGAGGACATTCAGTAAGTACACAAGATAAAAAAAAAATTTGCGCGTGAAAGTGTATTAAGTTAAAGGATACATTCAGGTCCGTCGAAATAAATGTAGTGGTCACATTCTTACAATTTTTATGTCATTATTTTGAGTGGTTGTCGTAAACAGAGCTCAGATTTTGGGAGAGGGGGGAAGGTAGGGGGAGGTACGAGGCAAATAATTAGGGAGATATTTTGGGGCTCCAAGGCAAAAATAAGTGTCGGGGATCCCTGCTACAATTAGAGTTGATAAAAAATTTTAACTGAAAGAGCCTTATGGAGGTATGTCTGTGTGTGGGCGATCGCCTAGTTTTCCTATTCACATAAACGGCTTTGTTTGTAAGATGCCCAACTCTGTTATTTGTCCGGGGGAGGGGGGTTGGGGGGGGGAGAAGGCCATTAATACCGTGAAGATGTTTCAGCGTACATCGGTATACACCAAAGTCTGTACTAATTAAGGAGAGGGGGGAAGATCGCTAACCTGAAGGTCTCCAGGTGAGTGCCGAGACTATTCTTGAGTCCGAGCGATGTCCTAAGTCCACACAGTTTACAAAAAAGGGCACCCGACGTTAATTGGAGAAGGTAAATAAGGCTGGGCATTTGATTGGCCACACACTATCGTAGAATAGCCGTGCCTACAGAAACAGAACTTCATCTGAATCCAATAGTCTGTAAAGGCTCTACAAAAGCGAAACTTAAATACTTTTATTTACTAATTTGGGATGCTATGAAAGTTAAAATTATGATTTTTAAAATACTTTCGTTAGAGACATAAATGAATAAGTTTTTTTAAAAATCTAAATTTGCCTGTAGGCCGCAGTATGCAGTGTTTGTGGAGCAGATCAAATGTAAAAGCAAAGACCACCTAGAGGAGAAGTTAACCCGGATCTTAAACCTTGGGGGTGAAGGTCTTATGATCCGACAACCCAAGTCAGTTTATGAATCGTGTCGATCAAAGACGTTGTTGAAAATCAAAAAATTCTACGATGCAGAGGTTAGTAGGTTTAAAATGTTATTTTTTTCAAATGTTTCTTCGGTTTTTTTTTCTGAAAACTCAAAACATATAATTGTTTTTAATGTCTCTGAAAAAAAATCTATATAAATAATAGCGGTGTGGGTTCTGCGTTAAATCGAAAGTAAAAGATTTAATACAACAGTATTCCAGTTTAAAATCGTCAAACGTAAACAATAGTAATACAAATCAAGAAAAATCGGATCTGTCCGAAACCACAAATAACCTAGCCTACTGATCAAACCTAAGGGAATATTATTCTATGCTAAGGTTTTTTGCAAGGTACAGCTAATATTTAAATACTTTTTTTTCATTTATACGTTTACGTGCTTAATGTGCGTATTCACTTTCCAGGCTGTTGTCATAGGACACGAGCAAGGCAAAGGGTCCAATCAGTATCGGTGTGGCGCTTTACGCTGTCGCATGGCATGTGGAAAAGAATTCTCAGTTGGCTCGGGGTATGACATCAGTCACCAGACTCAATTCTTTTTTTTTTTATTGACAAAAACTGATCTTTTTTTTTTGTTTTCATTTCCTTCTGTGTTATTTCACTAGTGCCTAATGAAGCTAAACTGAGAAAGATACATGCAACTCATTTTTTGTGTTTTTTTAGATTGACCAATAAGGACCGCAACAACCCACCCAAGATTGGAAGTATAATAACTTATAAATTCCAGGAGCTAAGCAAAGGGGGCTCACCCCGATTTCCAACTTTTGTTGGTAAGTCGGTTCATTTGTTATCACAAAGCGAAATATATTATTTTTTTTTAAAAGCTGGATATTAAGTTTGGGTTAAAAACAAACAAACAAACAAACAAAAAAACAAACAAAAAATACAAACCCACAGTCTGCTCATGTTTATTTTTTTTATATTTTTTTTTTAATGATTAGTATGAAGTAAACCGTACTACAATACCAGAGGTGAAATATAAAATTATGAACTATAAACACGCTAATATGTCTTTATAAATATACAGCCAGATGTGTCATTGTCTTTATTGTAGGTGTATGTATAGACAAAACAGTCCCCAAAGATGCTGAAATCAGAGAAGTTATGGATGAGGATGAAACATAAATAGAAATACTAATATGTCTTTCAAATGTTTATTTAATGCTGTTAGTTGGTAAAGGTAGAATGCATTTTTGATTCGTTTTTTTATAAGGTTATAAGCAATGCATTATTAATATAAGTTATGGGCTGGCTACACGGGCATTGGGTGAGAAGGCACAGTACGACTATAGACCAAATGAATGTAACATATAATGCATATCATCTCTTCTAAGGGGGGTATACATTTTTATGGAGCGTCATAGTAAATGGCCCACTGAGCTCTTGTGTGTGAGGTCCATGTGTTTACATACCTACGTGTTTTCAGGCCCATGTGTTTTGAACCCGTGTGTTTTCAGGCCCATGTGTTTTCAGGCCCATGTGTTTTGAACCCATGTGTTTTGAACCCATATGTTTTCAGGCCTACATTTTAAAACATGGATGCACATTCATTTCACCCCTAAATATACTATACTGGTAGTTATTTTATTTATTTCACTGTGATAAGGTTTAAAATTATTATTTGTTTGTGATAATTAACTTATAAAGTAATTTTACTTTTACTGGAAACTTGTGATAGATTATATACACAATTTACACTTGTATTTGTCATTTTTTTATCACTTGATAATAAAGAATTAATATAGATACTGTAAGATTTTGTTTTATTCAAAATAAATAAATATATTTGTTGTTGTTATTTTGTTACGTTTGTTAGTAATATACTTTTGTGCATGATAATCACTTCAACCTAGACAAACCGATATACCAGTTTCAAAGTTTATATTAAAAAATGAAACGATTATAAAAAAAAAATAATGTATGACGCCTTATAGTATTTTAGGCAATATGATAATGTGTAACATATTGGACTTATACGTATAACTCTTATCTTTTTAATAATGAATACATTTCTTTATCCCTTTAACTTTGATAACTCTTTCTCTTGTCAAATTACATGTATCTCTATTGGGAACAGAAGCAAGCCTTCCAGAGTGTGATATTTTGTAAGGTAACTTAAATAGTGCACTACTTGGTTGTGAATCTGTTTGTGTTCATGGTGGACTGGTTTTTACCTTCCATTTTCTTTAAAGTGACAATACACTGGGTACGGGTGTCCGTCTATCATCTTCGGAATGTCGACACCCTGCGGCGCTGAAAGTCGACCAGTCACCACCAAGATTTGCTCTCTAGATTTACATGTGGGTGAAACCCCAATACACCAGTTAGAATAGGGGGTAACACAATATATACGTATGTTAGATAAAGGTGTGAATTATGTGGATACCAATCAATGTAATGTTATGGCGTATTGTTTAAAGGTAAATAACATGAAGCGGAAACAAAAGGAGTCATTTGTTGAACAGTGAAGTTGAGGACAAAACGAATCGAACAGGGTGCAACTCCATGTAAAATATACCAACACCCAATCTGTAACGCCCCACAACCCATCGCTTTTAATATATTAATTTTAATTTGATTACGAAATGTGTGGAATGAATGCTAGAGTGCCCCCCCACCCCCACATTTCAAAGGTCGCGTTCGGCTTGGGCTGTGATCTCAACGTTGAGATGATTAATTGGCGGGGTTGTGGGGGTAGGTGTGACATTTACCGCCCTGTATGCACATTGGCCGCCCACTATGTCCATTGGCCGCCCTCTATTCCCATATATTCCCATAAGCTCCCACATATTCCCAAAAGCTCCTGTAAAGGATGTTTATTGTATGAACTGGCTTATAATGAGAAACTCAATTCATGTCCATGGTTCATATAATTTATTGACGACACAATAAAATATAAACATAATAAATCCAATATAATTCACAATGACTGATCTTCTCCTCCACTCAATGAATAAATACTTATTGACAATAAACTCAACTGATTAACTAAAACTTCTGAACTGTACTCGAATACTCTCTCTCTCGCTGATCTCAACTGACTTGACTGACTCGATTCACTGACTGAACTGCTTTCTCAACTAAACATCGTCTTTATATAATTAACTTACATCATTCTCGAACATTCTACGTCTCTCTCTCTCTCTCTCTCACACTCTCAGACAATGCTATTTACAATAAACATCTTATTTATATTCTGTAACTATCTAGAATCTTGACCCCGTGACCTCATGTTGACCTGGTTGGCCAAGCTCCAAACATACACACACACCTGTGTGCGTAGTACCACAAATATACCATGACAGCTCCCACATATTCTCATAAGCTCCCACATATTCTCATAAGCTCCCACATATCCCATACGCTCCCATATATATATATATATATAGAGAGAGAGATAGAGGGGGGGGAGGGTATATAGTATATATATATATATATATATATATATATATAGATATAGATATATAAAGTGGGAAATTGAAATTTCTTGCCATAGTTTAATAACTATTATCATTATTATCAAAAATATATTTAAATCATTTTAAAATCTTATTTCTAGTATGCTCATTCGGTCAGTAGTTTAAAATTTGTTGCACCAGTGACTTAAAAAAAACGCGGTAATGTGATATCAACCACAAGTCTTTATTAACTTATCAGTCTACACTTACTTTGTCACACTATTTGTCAATCTATGTACATTTCTTTTCACTGTCACTAGTTTGAGTCTTATATGATAAATACGTTGTTAAATCTTGATGGGGCCCAACTGGAAGCCCACGTTTTCTTGTTTAGTGACGTTTAGTGACTATTGGTGGTCATGCAACAGAATGATGGACTATGACACCGCTTCTTCAGAAGTTTCCATAAAGGCTCACACTCCTCCATTGTGGTGATTAGTGAATGAATAAGACCGTGTTGATTATGTAATATCATTTTTAGATTGTGGACATAACTAGGAAATTTATCATTGATTTGTGGACATAATTATGTAATCTGTCAGACATGTGGAGATAACTATGCAATATCAGATGCGTAGAATTAATTCATATACATAATTATACCCCTTGATTCTTTATTTGAATGATTCCCCTTTAATTTGTCTGTTATGCTGGTTGATGAGACCAGTTGCTTTGTAAGGTCAAGTATGTTTTGGTGACGGGAGTGACCGGTAGAGCGTCAAGTGTCAAGTGATCAAACTTGATCACTGTGGAGAGGACAGTAAGTCCAAGGAGTCATGAGAATAGTTTGAAGCAGACGAAGGTAGATGTCTCACGTCGTAGTCTCAGCCTCACGTCGTAATCTCAGCCTCACATACTGGACATTTCCACGTGTTACTTGTTATAATACCATGAAATGGACAGACCCACGTGCTACTTGTTCTAACATCACGGACTGGACACGACCACATGTTACTTTTCATATGTCATAATACTCAAAATGTCTATACATATAGGTTAGCGAGAAAAATTAAGCAGAGGACATTCTCACGTTTCTATGAGTCTAGTGTAGTTGTGACGATCACCACCACCACCACCATACACGCACACATACAAACACAGACAATTTAACAAAAAGGACAAAATGTTACATACAACACGCTTGAAGTCGAACTTGGGTAGATTTCATCGTTAGTTTCAAGAAAAATTATTGAGTTTTTATACAAAAGGGCCATTGTGGCAGACGAAGTATAGAATTCTGTAATTACGGCATTTAAGGGGAGCTGAAAAAAATTCAATGGTTCTCACCGAGGTTCGAATCCGGGACTCATGAGGCAATCCGTCGTCCAGTAAGCCGACTATGACGCCAGTAGATACACTGTCTTATGTATTCTTATTAGAATTTCTTTAAAATTTTAACTAACTTTTTAATGAAACAATATTTAAAAAAATGTTAAGTTAAATTTTGTTTATGACCTTTATGTTATTTTGCCTAACAAAGTATAGGAGAGACAACTTTTTAACATATAGTTGTAATTATCTCAGCTGATACTAGAATAATTAAATCTCAACTAAATATGTTCATACTAAATAAAGCAATAAATTTATCTTGATTTAATGTTTTCACCCACTCAACAAATTAAGTGATGCTGCCTCCTTCCTATGATAATATTTCATGTGACCTATGTCCAGTTGCAACCAGACTATTTGCAGAGTGTGACATTTACCGCCCAGTTTGCACATTGGCCGCCAAGTATGTACATTGACCGCTGTCACAGGTTGTGACTAATATGTCGAAACCATCCCCTTACTCCAACCCCTAACTTAATAATATTACTAATGTTAAGGTGGATATTATACCATGTATAGTAATATACGTTCCCGTGCTCCAGTTTCCCCCCCTTTTTACCCCAGCCCCCGTAATTGCGTCATCAGCCAGGTGGACAGCGGAAGGTGTACGAGGCAGGGAGGTAACAGAAACACGTTACATTCCTCCCGGGGAATTCTCTGACCACCGGACTACTATTCTCCGGTCGGCTTCTTCAAAGGGACAGCGACCCGCTCGATGTCCAGTTACTACGGTCCTTGTCTATACGACGTACTTCTCCCCCCCCCTCCTCATCTAGGCTCCACCCCCTAATTTGAAAGTTTGAATGAAGCAGATATTATATTTGATTGGCTAAGGGTCACGTGTGAAAAGCGATGTGGGGGGAATGAAAGATAGATTCAAGACATTCGACCGCTGAGGGCGGTCGGTGCTAGTCGACATTCGGCCGGTGAGCGCGGTCTGTGCCAGTCGATCGCTGTGTCTCTGAGTGAGAGAAAGAGAGACCTAGAGAAAGAGAGACATAGAGAGAGATAGAGAGAGAGAGAGTTAACTGGGGATAACGTCACTTGTCCCCCTTATTCATTTTGTATTGGATTATTTTGCTGCAGATTGAATTATCTTTGCTTATGAAAGGTCACCAGATCCCTGTTACGGACTGGTGCCTGTGTATAATAAATATCTCTTGGTGTTGTACACACGACTTGTTGGATTGATCATCGTTACTGGTTTTACGTCTAATTGTTGGTGAGACTGTGTGTGTGGCGGAAACGAAAAATACAAATACGAGTCAACCTTGAGTCAGCCCTCATACTCTTAGCAACAAGCCAAGGATACCCTCAAAGGGGACCTCAACATCTGGGGGCCCTTCTCGGGATCCTCAACATCTGAGAGGCTCGTTTCGGGATCGAACCTTCACCTGAAGTTGTATTATGCAATAACCAGGCGGGGCCGAAGCTGATTCAACAATAGACTCCGGGGGCTTAATCTCTGCCACAAGTCATCAGGAGTCATACCGGACTCACCCAAGTCTTCAGGAGTCATACCGGACTCACCCAAGTCATCAGGAGTCATACCGGACTCACCCAAGTCTTCAGGAGTCATACCGGACTCACCCAAGTCTTCAGGAGTCATTCATTGGACTCGACCGTTTTGAAACGGGAGCAGTAATCACCACGCGTACTCACGTAGTCCGACTGAAAGTACAGACGAAGTCAACAAGACAGTTAAAGAAAAGGCCGCACTGTTATCGGCGAATAAATAACATTTAGACTTTATGCATGTGTGTAAGATTGTGTACGATGGAAGATATTTCGTATTCGGTCGAAAGGAGGGAAGAAGCGTCAAGGTAAGCCATTTTAATACACTTCTTTGATTGTGATCATTTGTGAGTGCTCTGACCGGTGTGTTAAGCTGCACGGCGAGCTTTATCTGGGTTAACCGTTACTCATCTTAGGCTCGTATTAACATCACCAACCATGAAGTCTATGGAGGAGTGCGTACAGTACTTCATAGGCTTGGGGTGCGATGTTAATACGGCCATAAAACACGCTGAATGCGAACGCGATATAGAGGTTGAAGAGGCTAAGCATGAAGCAGTAGCTGAACGCGCTAAGAATGAAAGAGATAAAGAGGTCGGGGGCCTAAGTTGTTGTCAGGGGGCCACGTTTGTACCATTCTTGGATAATGGGAGGGCCCATGGCATTTTAATGTTGTAGGGGCGCAGTGCATCTCGCTGCCATATGCATGCGGCAGGAGATGGGCCCTTGGGGCGCCAATTAGCTGTTCATGCTAGACTCCAGAGAGTCGGTGAACACTAATATATTTTAGATTTTGAGTGGATGTTTATGCGTTTCATTCATTATATATTTTTTCTCTTTTACTGTGGTTGGTGTAAACATTTTGAATTGATGTTGTGTACTTTCATTTGATTGTGAGCACTTTTCTTCTGATTTTGTGTACCTCCCCCTTTTCGTTTGTTGTCAGGGCGCCACATTAGAACCATTCATAGATTGGGTGGGCCCATGACTATATGTTGTTGATGCCATGCCACCTACCTAATGGTACATGTCCCTTAGATAGCTAAGGTCCAGCTGCTCTTTGGTAACACGAGGGTTGGGCGTGGGACTAGAGGAGCCCAGGGGGCCCTCGAAACCGCGCAGTAGAACGCCTCGTCTGGTGCGGCCAGCGTGGAGTTATCCAAATGAATGAGTGGACCAGGTCGGATTTGTAGGGAAGTAAGGTTGTATGGAGCTGGGGCATACTCATTCCTTGTGAACACTAAGAGGTTGTGCGCTACGGGCAGGCGGGCCTCATTGATTAGGCGGATACCGGACTAGTTGCTTGTAGTCTTCTTGACGGGTCCCTTAAGTGAATGAGTGGCTGGCTCAACTATTCCATCAAACTGGAGGGTTTTGATATAGGTGAAACCCAAGGGGGGTCTGTTATACAACAAAGGAAGAAATGTCTGTGCATGCTGTTGTCATGAGAGATTGTTTGTTTAGGCGGCCCTGTAGGGGCGCGCCCTTTTAATTTTCGTTGCGAAGCCGAGAGTGTAAACCAGAAACTACGCATAAACCACGGAGAACTTCCCAATGGGGAGGAGTCGGGCCCTAATAAAGCTAGGCTATATATCCCCCCGCGTAAACGGGACATGTTGGGCGTGGGGGCAGATTTGATGAGTCGGTGCCCAGCATAACTAGTCGGCAGCTGCAGGTCGGATTGAGCTCACTCACGAAGGGCCACTCTTAGAGAGGTCATTGGATGGCTTGCCTAGAGTGAGTGAATGTCGTGCGATAGCAGTTATGTCACTTATTATGTTCATTTATGCATGTTTTCCTCTCTATTTCAGGTTTAATGTTGTAACGCTGTTGTATCTATCGATGTAAAGTCATCCCCTCAAAGGGAGACTATCTTGATTACCCTATTACGTATCCAGTACCGCCATGTAGGCTTACTGATACAATCAATTTTGTTTTAAGTGCCACCTTTCGGAAGAAAGAGTGTTCACTATTTTTCTTTTTATTTATCCCTGGACCAACTTGTGTTGGCCAGACCTTATGTCCGGTTTATATTTGTGGGTTATTTAAGTATGTATGTTTTTACCCACTGGCCCTATCCATTATGTTGTGGTCGGGGTACTAAGATAAGTTTTCTTTGTGCTGTTATTCCAATGTGACCCTCCATTTGTCTGGGGTATTTTTATACAAAGAGATTTAAAGATAGTTACAGGCACATATGCTTATGTATGACCCCGGGTTAATTCGCTCTTTGTTCTAGTCCTAACATATGGAAAGGACTCGATTTTTTTTTATTATAATTGGTTTATGTTATGTAATGGCCTCACCTACTACGGTGTCGTCACCCCTATAGTTTCGATTGGGTTGTGGGGTGATGTCACAGGTTGTGACTAATATGTCAAAACCATCCCCTTACTCCAACCCCTAACTTAATAATATTACTAACGTTAAGGTGGATATTATACCATGTATAGTAATATACGTTCCCGTGCTCCAGTTTCCCCCCCTTTTTACCCCAGCCCCCGTAATTGCGTCATCAGCCAGGTGGACAGCGGAAGGTGTACGAGGCAGGGAGGTAACAGAAACACGTTACATTCCTCCCGGGGAATTCTCTGACCACCGGACTACTATTCTCCGGTCGGCTTCTTCAAAGGGACAGCGACCCGCTCGATGTCCAGTTACTACGGTCCTTGTCTATACGACGTACTTCTCCCCCTCCCCCTCCTCATCTAGGCTCCACCCCCTAATTTGAAAGTTTGAATGAAGCAGATATTATATTTGATTGGCTAAGGGTCACGTGTGAAAAGCGATGTGGGGGGAATGAAAGATAGATTCAAGACATTCGACCGGTGAGCGCGGTCGGTGCTAGTCGACTTTCGACCGGTGAGCGCGGTCATAGTAGTAAATAAATAATTTCTATAAGCATGATCAGCTATTGGTCCAGCCTTTTATAATACAACTTTAGAATCTGCTGTGACCTGCGGTTCAAAACATTAGTCCACCTCTGCTATAGTTCACCTCAATAGATCGAATACAATAATATACCATGGTATCGAAATTGAGACCCATCGCCATAGTATCCACTGGTACCATACTTTATTTTATTTTTTTTATAGGTGAAGACAACAAATGTGTTAACAACATTTAAAAAAAATCTAACATGACAGATGATTTTAGCTTCATTCAGTTTAATATTGTGAAGATTGTATTATTACAGGGAATAAAACAACATAGCAATACAGAGTTAGACATGTAACATGGACATTCATATTAGAAAGTGGGAGAGAAATATTTTACAAATAACAGGTAAATAAATGTTAAAGACCTGTTCAAAAGGTATGCGTCCACAACACAGAATGTGCTAGCTAGAGCAAAAAATGAGAAACATTATTGTAAACATTATTATTATAAAACAATATAAGAACTGAAAAAAAACAATAAAAACATTTTTTTAAAATCACAAGCAGAGAAATAGTTTAATAACATCACAAAAATTGTCTTCTGAAAATTGAATTTTTAAATTATCTTCTCAAAGTATTAAATTAGATTAACAATATTCATATTCTTCCATTTGTTTTAGAGCCAGAAAAATCTTCAGTTTGTTACGATGGATTCTCCTCTCCGATTTACTTTGACTCTGACGCAAATATTCCCTGGCTTTGTCAACAAGCTCATCCAGACATTTCTTGTAGCCCCTACATGGGATTACTTTTCTTTTTGGAATGTCTTTCATCCTGCAGTCGAGTTCGGACCTATAATTATTAGTCGATTCTGCGCACCTAACTTCATATGATTCTGCGCACCTAACTTCATTTGATTCTGCGCACCAAACATCATCTGATTCTTCGCACCAAACCTCATTTTTGTCCGCGAAGTAGGCTTCATTGAAAAGAGCAATGTTGTCGTCATAAGCACCCACACATCTTTGGAACAATGATTCTGTATCTTGTGTGTGACCTGTCATCTCCGTGAAGTCGTGGACAGCATTAAGAACATACGATGACAGGGATTGACCGGCATTCATGATTCCGCTCAAAACGTGAACATAATTGATGTTCCCATCATATGGATGGTTCTCCGCCCAACTATTACTACAGGCATGATGGGTTTCTACCTGAAAATATAGAAAAAAATTGCGTTGCATTATGTATCTAACATTGTGTTTTTTTTTTAATATTTATGCAAAGTAATAAATAACTACCCGTGTGGAGAGGTCGAGCTCCCATCGGGCGCCTCCCCGGGTGGCGGATAGGGGAAAGCTTGTCAGATATGGTGAGTGCCGATAAAATAAAATTATCAGGGCGGACCAAAGCAGTCAACTACTGCCTTGTAGTTAGTGGAGGGATCTACAAAGGCAAAGGGACCTAACCTTAAACAAAGGCAGCTACCCACAAGGCTGTGAGGGGGCAACACCCTAGTGGTTGTGCACAGGGCTAACTACCCAGTCATGTAAAAAAAGCAAGTTACGAAAGCCAAACAACAATTTAAAAAACCGGACTGATTGAATTGGAAACCGACCATCGCACGATGATAATTGTCTAGCGACATGGAATGTATTAAGCCACTTCAGAGCAGGAGTCCTAACCCGCCTCACCGAACAGCTTAAAAAGTACAAAATAAAATAGCAGCACTCCAAGAAATCAGATGGAAAAACTCAGACATACTAAATACAACATAGTTTACCATCTTTTGTAGTGGGTACACCACAAATACAATAGGAACAGGATTTGCCGTCAGAAAAAACATCCTTAATCAAAGAATTGGCTTTAAACCAGCCAACGAAAGATTGTGCAGTGTGCAGAATCAGGATACGTGGCAAAATGTTCAATATGACCCTAATATGTGCCCATGCACCCACTGAAGATTCAGAAGGGAATACCAAAGATGAATGTTATGATGCCCTAGAAAGGATGCATGAAGAAGCACCTAGACATGATATTAAATTAGTGTTAGGAGACTTTTAACGCTAAGATTGGCAAAGAAATAATATACATACCGACAATTGGAAGCTGCAGTCTACATGAAGAAAGCAACCATAAATGAACACGATAAATTGATTTCGCATCTGGCAAGGCATGACCCTTAGTAGCACTAAGTTTCCACACAAAAAATACACAAAGAAACGTGGAGGTCACCAGATGGAGTGACAAGAAATCAATTAGATCATGCACTAATAGACAGGCGGCATGGTTCAGAAATTCAAGATGTCAGAAGCTTCAGAGGAGCAGATGCAGACACAGACCACATGCTAGTCAAAATAAAGTATAAACAAAAAATAAGTATTTTTTACAACACAAAATCAAAGATGACAAACCGATTGGACTGTAAAAAACTAATAAAAGAGCCACAAAAAAAAAAGAAAAGCATATCACATACCCCATCTTTTCCATTCTACACACTCTAGAAACATGTTATGAACATAATATACATCTAAACCAGCTTGACATAGATTTCAAGATGGCATATGACAGCATCAATAGAAATTATCTTTACAAAACATTGCAGGAGTTGTGTATCCCCCAACAAGCTTATTAGACTAGTACGCATGACATAAAATAGTTCAAGAAACAAGGTGAAAATACAAGAGGAAAGCTTAAGAGAATTTAAAGTAAACCAAGGACTTAGACCCTTTCGTGCATACTATTCAACCTAACCCTAGAAAAAGCTATAGGAAACGTCCAGTTGGATAAGCGAAGTATTATAACACATTACCTCAGAAGTGAAAAAAGTCTATGAAAACAGGCACAATATTTACAGAACCCATCCAGTACTTGCATATGCTGATGACATAACATAGATAGGAAAGCAAAGCAAGGATATAGCAAATGAGTAATCTATGATTTTTTCTCCTGTGGATGACCTCTTTAAATGCTGCTCACAAACACAAGGGTGGGTTGTAGATGTTTTGAACGTATCCATTTTTTTGTATACATCTCATTTTCCTATTATAGCTCATATTATATGTTATTGTTCTATGAGTGTAAATGTTAGGTTATGTCTTATTCTTATGTTATAGCTCGTATGGTGTAAGTGTCAATGTTCTAATAGTGTAAATATTAGGACTATGTCTTATGGTAAATTGTGTGAAGTTTAAATGTGTACAAAGTGAGGAAAAAAAATAAGAATAGTGAGATTCCGTTTGAAATAATGTTTTTATTACTTAATAAACTATATCAATAATAGTCTATGTTCAATCATTCCCTGCGGCAATTGTACCTTTATCTTTATACATTCTTAAAATGATGCTTAACAGCTTTCAAAACATTATTGTGTCTATGCTTTGCACTTGTACGCGAGCACACGACTCACCGAGAACGCGCACAAAAATTGCAAGAGAGCGCACAAAAGTTTAATTTGAAACCCATAATTATATAGCGCAATATTATTTTTAACAGTTTTATGACCAATATCTTTTGGCACAAACACACACTTCTAGAAGCTATACGGCGCGTTGATTTAAAACCATAGAAATGAAATTTTAAATGTCATTCCAAAATGTGCATAAAATATAGCTCAATCATTCCTGGCACTGGAGTACAGTTTTCTGATCAGTGTAAATAGATATCAGTTATTTAAAAACTATCGAGTTAAAAGATTTTCAAAACAAACAAACTCACCTGGTATTTAACACATATCTTGTTCCTATTACGTAGTTTTCTCTTTACTTTAATTCTCATCTCATCTCTATTACACATTTTTCTTCGTCTGACTTTCTCCATGTCTGAACTAATATAGAACTATTACTTCTACGTAATTTCACGCTTTGAAGTTATAAGACTTTGTAGTCAAACACTGGGAAACTGTTTTAACACACAGATTTTTTTTTCTTATCCAAGCTCCTCAAAATGTAGAACACAACATGCTTAAAGAAAACCGACAGAATGTAAAACGAATCGGTAGTCTACCACCATTGATACTTGAAGGACACTGTCGACTTTTATTTTCCTTTGTTATCAACAGCCCGCGGTAACTTGCGAGAATACCGTATGATCCAGGTCAATCCTCACGGCAGACTGTATCTCCCAGGTGGCCGACATGGATTAAATCACGACTGGACGCTCACAGATGACAATAAATCCCTGACCTCTCCCTCTGGACACATTTGTTGAACCAGCTTTGACACTTAAGTAATATAATATAATATATACAGTGGATTCCGCTTAATTGGGACACCGCTTAATTGGGACAGCCGCTTATTTGGGACAAATCTCAGAGAAACCAAACGAAGAAACCAATAGTAAATTTGTATGTTTAATCGGGACAGCCGCTTAATTGGGACAAAAAGCCTCGGGTCCCGATGTGTCCCAATTAAGCGGAATCGACTGTATACCATTCAACTAAAACGAGTTTTGAGGTCTATTTATAGTTGTTGGAGGAGCGTCATAATAAACGCCGTGGACGGGACGGAAGCACGCTTTACTTTCTCATTTTTAGTCTTAACACACAAAATGTCTTAATTTGATTTCACGAAGATGTTCAATTGCTTTGTTAATTATTTCTCCTACGTCCCAAATGTAATTATTCGAGGAACCACTTTCCTTTTTTAGGAACATGTCCAGCTGATATATCAGGGTCGATGCATTAAACAAATCCAGTTCTTATCCCGTTGTCATATTTTGTATTAAAAAGCGTGGGTGAACAATATACTTCACTAAATATGTCTTTGTTTTTTTTTACAATAAATGATAAATAGAAATACATAATCTATATACCTGGATGGGCACCCATGATTAGATTTTTAGTAAGATAAATAGACATATAGGCATATAGATAGTTGGATAGATACATCATGCTCAAAGATATACATTTAATAATGCATTAATCAGGGCCGGATAAAGCCATTTTAGTGCCCTAGGCACAAACTTACTCGGGTGCCTCCTTCTGCCCCGAGCCCCCGATCCTCCACTGACCGCTGGTATGTTTGTATTACTATCACTTATAAAACCTACAAGGTATTTCTGTATTAAAATTAATGGTTAATTAAGTTTGTAATAATAATAAACAAAAATACTGTAACTTGTTTAATAGATAAGAAAGTCAAAGAGAGCACTCATTTGATTTTTAAGTTCTTTTTTCAACATTTACGTCTGGCAAAGTTATTGAGTACATCATCAAAGTGAATTTTGCACAACAAGTCTGCACCAATCATCAGCAGAAATAAGGAATGAAGCCTTTCTTGTTTCACTGTAGATCTACAATGTACTTGTTTTTTTTCTTTACTTTTGACGAACAAAAAGAGTGCTCAGTTGAATAGTTCATAACGGTGAGTTTTAGGGGCCCGGACTGAGCTGGCCAATCAACTTTTGAAAATATTATTATCAGCACGGGGGGCCCGTGACAGCCCTGCCCAGGGGTCCGAAATTTCTGTCGGTGGGCCTGGCTATATCTTTATACACCTGTCCTCGTCTACTCACCTCTGTCTCAAGTTTGTCAAAAATGGCGTAGAAAGCAGATGAACGAAATTTGTCTCTGGCATTCAGAAATACCTCGGGGGCATCACCATCAATGACCACTGTCTTTCGTTTATGATTACGGGTCAAAGTGGACTTACAATCCAAACCTGGTGTTATTTCTTTTCCAGCTTCTTCAAATCTTTCAAATTCATTCCTAGATTCATGTAAGTGATCTGTTAGTGAAGAATACAAACCGGCACACGTTTTCAAGTTCACGTGCTTGTTTTGTAGAGCTTTACTGAGCCTGTGAAAATGTTGTAACATTTCTTCCCAAAAGACAAGCAAGAAAGCAAATTCTAATCCTTGCATCTTCTTTATAAGGTTTTTCTGTTTATTTAAGCCGTTATGCAAATGTACAGTCATTTAATGTCACGTCGACAAATTAGCACTATTCAGAATTGTTTTCACTAGCAGACTATAACGGATGTGCGTTGGTCGTTTCGTCATTAGTGAGTTACGTAGCACAAACATATCCTAAAAAAAGGTGTAAAAATAGCACAAAAAAAAACCTCGAAGAAAAATAGCAAAAATACTTGGGGTGAGGTATTTTACCACCAGGTTGTAGTAGTACCAAGGTTAAATAATGTGCGATTCACTATTACATTCTTGATTTGCTAATGTCATGTCGATTACGCGGGGCTACCGGGACAATAATATACACATTTTTCTTGATCTTGTGATGCCCCACAAATGCTTGGTGCCCTAGCTAGGCACGTGCCTTGTTTGCCTAATGGTTAATCCAGGCCTTGCATTAATACAGATCGCATTTTCTAATTTCCTTAACTTAACAGTAAAAAATATATCTTCATTTCGTTTCAGTTGACAGAAATGTATTTTATTTAGACTTATTACTCAGTGACCTGGTCAATGAGTTAGTCTGTTGAATTCCCAAATGGGATAATTTTTTTCTATTATGAATGTCTTCCACCCATGAGTCGAACAGGTTGCTTAATAATCTTTGACTTCCTGCTACCAGATTCTATTTTTCTTTTCTTTTTTTCCAGCGAAGAAGGCTTCCATGATAAGAGCTATCATGACGTCAATAGCACCATAGTCTCTAAGGCTTATTGAACGTTGTGCAGTTGAAATAATGCCAGGGGTGGGCAAACTTTTTTTTTTAGTCGCGGGCCACAATGGATTCGTAAATTAGACCGGCGGGCCAGATCACGAGTAGTGTTGACCTGAACAAATATTTATTGAAAGTAAACTTCATTACATGAAAGGCTCGTGCTGTGCTTCACCCTGAAACAGTGGCGTAGCGGGGGGGGGGCGGCAAGGCATCATGCCCCGGGCGCTACTCACAAAGGGTCGCCAAATGGTATATTTTACATATAATTTTATGTGGTTTTCGAATAGGGTGGGGGGCTAAAAAGGTATCTGTCAGGACAGTGAAAGTAGATAGATAGACATAGAATAGATAGACAGAATATTGTTCGATAGATAAATAGATTTAGTGATAGATTAATAGATAAACAGATAGCCAAACGAATCGTACGGACAGTGATAGTGGGTCAGGACTGATGATTAATAGCAGCAGCGTGTAGAGTTAGATGTTACGTAATTAGACAGGTGGGAAGACGAAAGCGGGGCGAAAGGGACAGCGTTGGTCAGTTGTAGGGACGCAGATATATACGGGTCACGACAGAAAGAGGAGAGTTTTAGTGTAGGTTTTGTTAAGTTTAAGGAAGGTAGTCTAATTAGGAAGGAATGAAGGAGTTAGTAAGAACTGTTTTATTGTGTTGACGGAACACAATTAATATAGTAATTTATCGTAGAGACGTGATAAAAATAGTTTATGCTCATTGTTGGATGATTAGTGTTATAGATTTTGGATTAATAAAGCGATTTTGATTATTCTTATTCAAATCAATTGACTTGTCGCATTTTATTGGATATAATTGTGAGATGCATAATGTGTTGTGAAAGAGTTATAAAAACAAAAGATAGAAAGATAAAGAAGACCCAACCATCACTATCCCTGACAGTATTATGCCCCTCGGGGGGCGAGTTGAGCTCTCTACGCCACTGCCCTGAAACAAGTAGCTGGCCGCGGACCGGATAAAACTTTCCGGCGGGCCATAGTTTTGTCCATGGCTGGTATATACCACCGTGACTTGCATCTAGAATTCCATTCAAATCATGAAATAAAAGAATGTTGCGTTCAGAAGGATGACACCTCGACCAATTATTTCTACACATATACTGGCTTTGTTCCTGGAGATTGTTTTTACATAATAAACATATTTTTATTTGTAATATAACGTAACGTAACTAATGGTGTTCGTAACGTCAGGGGATGAGAGAGGAAGGATCGGCAAAATGTTTGGATAGCACCCGCCCCCAGGCACGCCGACAGGGGAGCAGGGGGTCATTGCCAGGGGTCCCGCATCTGTAAGGGGGCCCGGCAGCCCCGACCATGTCAATTTTTTCACGACTTATTGTTTATTAAGGGGCCCACAATGATGTCCTGCCCTGGGGCCCTTGTTGGCTCTCGGCGCCCCTGCCCGTCCCCCCCCCCGTAAGAAAAAAAATTAGTCTAACCGTTGTGGCTCTTTAAGTGTCCACGTGCCACGGGTTCCTATAACTACTCCACTTAAATGGAGTATCGTAAATGACATATAAACAAATATCTAATACTCAGAGACTGATTGAGGTCGGATTTGCTCCCGGGCGCAGATATTGAGCCCTCTAAGAAGACAAAGACAGGAAAAATAAAGTTACTTATGAACAACTGTGGGTCTACGGTAGAGTGCTGCACGGGACTGTCCCACCCATACCCGCATAGTTTGAACCACCCCCACCCACTCCCGTCAAAGTCTGCTCGATCCCCGCCCCACCTAGGGTCAAAACCAGCTCATTCCCCATCCGTAAATAGCCCCACCCGGCTGAAATAAACATAACCTCATGACAACAGGTTTGAACTAGCTACAAGGACTGACCATAATTTAAAATTATAAACAAAATAATCAATCAATTTATATTAAGACAAATGAACAAGAAAGTTTATTTCAGAACAAGTGAGTCATCAAATTGAAACATTTATATTTAAACAAATAAAGACACATAAAAGTTTCAAGGTTTCAGTGTTGTTGAAGTTTTATTTTGACTGGCAGAACCACGTGACTTGTTGGACTTTGTCTGAAAAGAAGCACTTTGTTGATGTTCCAAAAAGCCCTAATTTTTATTACACTCTTTGCTAGTCCTTCTTCGATGTCAGCCAAACAACGTAGAGTTTTTCTGCTGACATCCATTTCATTACTTAAGGCACGTAATTCTACAAAATTTGATGTTACTGACTTCTACCTACTAGTAGGCCATGTAGTCAAAACACTGATCCATCGTGCTTTAGAGTAGCAAATGTTATGAGCTCTTTTCTTTTTTTGCACTAGTTGAGAAATTTCACGTTGAAATAAACCATGCGATCCTTTTTTATTCAAACCGTGCCAAAACCATATTATTAATATGACATTCACAGCCGATCCATGATATCTCTTGATATTGCTCGCATTATTTGATACAACCAGATAGCGTACAGCTGCAAGGCTGATCAAACAGTCAAACGGAGCGTACTTGGCTAGCGAGCTTTGGTTTGTCCGTGTCTAGTCTAGACAATAGGTGGTCCATGTGTATGAATCGTCAATGTAGTTCACCTCACCAACACCTGGGATTACATCATGTCGTCTCGAGCTCATGGTCACTTATTTAATCTCTTGTGCTAATGGTCACTTATCTATTCTATTAAAGTGACAAAGGATTAAGGATTGTAGGTTTCCTCACCGCTTAGTACAAACCCATCCCTACAGGATTCCCGCAAGTTTAAAACCAACCCCGCGGACTCCCCGTGAATAGTGGTTCCATCCAGTGGCGCAACCGGGGGGGGGGGGGCTCAAGCCCCCTCCCCAGACCAAATCATCATACATATTTTACTATATAAACTGTCTTTTTTCTATAAGTGAGCCCCCCCCCCCCCAGCATTTTTTGCTGGTTGCGCCACTGGTTCCATCCCCGTGGGAGACTTGCTGATTCCATGGGTAACCCGCAAAATGCGTCCCAGTGCAGCCCTCCACGGGTCCTTCGGGACGTGGGGCGAAGAGAGGTTGCCGTTAATTAAATCCGTCTCTGCCAATACTGGATCTGAAAAGTTAACTATATATAGTAGACAGACAATATATTCGTCTCAACTCAACATTCACATGGAAGCTTGACCTCCCCCCCCCCCACCCCCCATTTTTCACCATTGGTAGCGATATGAATCTCTTTTAATATAGATTCGGGAATTTCCACAAACACATTTTTTTAAAAAGGGGGTATCGAAAGTGAAAATAGATATTGCAAGTCGAATTTTTTTATTTAATATTGTAAGAAATTAAGTAGGGTGGTATTTATATTTTCATCGTTTTATTTTTTAATACATGCAGTTCAAATATCGGATTTCGATCAGCTGTATAGATAATAAATCATAATATTTTTCATAGCAGAGTTACTATTTGTATGTAAGTACATAGAGTAAAAGTATGTATAATAATTATTATTTGAGGAGTGTTTAACAAGATATTATATATTAGTATGCTATATGTTCATGTTAATAACAACACCGTGAGTGGATGTCAACCGTGCACCGTGAGTAAAGTAAATAATTCAAACATATAAATAGAGAAATATTGTTCTAAAATCAATACTTTTACTTTCAAGAAAGAGAGGTGGATAACATTACAGAATCAGTGGAAATATATCATTCAAGTTTAGTTTTTAATGTGGAATAGCCTTTCTCTTTTGACGGCCCCGATTGACAAAGTCCATTCATAATCTACAGGTGCTAGGAGTGTCTAGTTAACAGTAGCTTCCCTAACAACCTGAAGGGCACTTCCGAAAAGTGTTTGACGGGTCCTCTCGGGGCCTAATGCACCCATAATGCACTTGTTCACAATCCCCCTAAGTATGTTAGGTTTTTACATTTATATCTTATGTGTCGATAAACATAATATGAATATAGCATACACCTAAACTACGCTATAGGTACAAGGGCAAGGCCATGGTCATAGGTATAGCTTTCATGTCACCCTTCAACTTCCTTAAAACTTGTTATGTCCGTATCCCCAATAATTTCGTAACCCCATATTTAGTTGTTTTTTTTTTTTCATTTATCATTTTCTACGCTGGTCCAATTTTTGTAGCATAATGAAAGTAAAATATGTTGGCCTGCATGCTGATCAGCAGAAAAACACATGTTCGAGTTTAAAAACACAGGACAGCCGTAAAACAACCAAGCTTTCTGAGAATTGTTGAAATGAAAGTAGAGTAGCTCGAAGCAAGGAAATTCGAAACTGTTTCTCACTTTTGTGGAAATCAGTTACATCATGTATTATTTATATATTCTGCAATTGTAAAGGAAAATTATTGTTAAGTCGGAAGGATCACTTTGTTTATTTTCTTCGTTTATTTATTGACATTCTTGAACATAAATCGTGTACTTTCACAATTATTGTTTTTATGATACAAGATCCCGACAAGTAAAATTTACAAACGAAAACATTGCAAATCATATTAGTTATTACAGGTTTACTCTGTTATATTGGTGAATGGTGTTTTTAAAATTGTGACAATGTAGTAGTTATTAATAACTCAATTATTCTTGTGAGCTTAACTTAAGAGACACTTAATTTTTTGAAAAGGGTTACCCGGATTAGGAAAACTTTGGCCTTGGCTTTGTTTAATTAAGATAAAACTGAAGATAGGAAAGTATGTATTAAATAAATGATTATTTTAATTTAATTTTCTTCGTTGGGGTTATTTTTATTATTATTTTTTAGTTTTTATTATTATTATACTAATACTATTATTACTCTTAGCCTGATAATTATGCACTTCACATAAGGTCATAAGCATTGAATACTCATACTGAAATGAATTATGAAGTGAAAATATCAGATCTTAAAAAAACCGTTATTAAGTTTCTCAGGACTTGTGAAAATCATAGATTTCTATCAGAGAATTTTTGGAATGCATTAACTAAATACCAAAAGAAAAATGTGGCTGCTAAATATTATGGTGTTTCGAAAATGCAGGTTTTGCTTGAACGATTTAAGGATGTCATTATTGTTGATAAGGGATACATTATCTTGAGATCTGAATTCCTTGAAAATGAACTAATTGTTATTTCAGATTCTGATGAATCAGATCATTCAAATACAAATGAAAAAAAGATGTCTCAGTCTCGTGAAAAGACAAATCATAAGTCAAAGACAACATCTGTATTGAACAGACATGCAGTATTTAGAGAAAGGTTGTTGTCTTTATTAAAGGCAAACAATGGACAGTGTAACATTTGGAAGTTTTTAGATTGCTATGCATCGACATATGGCCGTGATGATGATGTTAGCACACAGCTCCAGTTTCATAGTGATATTGTCACTGTCCGGGAAGATGTTATCATCTTAAACCCTCAAGTGACTCAATCTGCAAATGCAGCAAGCCAAAGACAAAGCAGCTCTTCAAAGACTGGTTTACAAACGTGGGGTCAAGGGGCCACTTTACATGGCAGTAAAGGAGGTAAATAAATTAGTTAAAATATTCATTGCCATTGGGGTCAAAGTAGGCTAAGTAGCCTATATTATTGAGCTTGTAGTCAAATGGATCCTGAGATTTTTAAGGGCAACTCTAGCTTACTTTGTTTTTCTTCCCACAATTAATTTTAAAGTTTAAAATACTTTTCTTTCATTATTTAATCTTTTAGAGCAGCTTGAATTTTCTTATTAGTAAATTAATTTAAACTTATGGTCACTTCAAAACTTAATTCTAAGAAAAATCATTCTTTTTTTCCTCCTCATATGTAGTTCGTACCGTATTTACTGATTCTGATGATGAAAGTGATAGTGATATTGAAACCAAAAGCATTCAAAGCCAGAACAGCTCTACCTCAAATCTGACTGGGTTTATTCCCTTTTCAGGCAAGATGTTATTTATATTATAAATTGTTTCTTTGTTCACTACAAATTAAAAACAACAACTTTTTAGCTGTGTCCTTTTTTTATCGCCTTTTTTTTTTTTTTTAGTCTCCTTGTCTGGCGGTAGACATGCAGACAGCCAAATGTTTTGGAAAATTTGTAATCAATGATCACCAACTTACCCAGGCCCAATTGATTTTTTTTTTGATAAAATATAAAGAGGGAAATTGCCTTCTCAAGTTAAGCAGGGGTTCATAACTATGCTGAGTTCTGAAGATTTTTTTTTTCCTACCTTGTGTGCCATTTTAAATTTTTTACTAACAAAAAAAAAAGGGACATTTTTTAACACAGTAAAAGAGTTATAAATGAAATAATTAATCCATATTGCTGATCATTCATTTTTTAGCCAGTAAAATATATTTAAATATTTGTATGATCTATTCCATTTTAATACAAGTCAATGTTGAATAACTTTTTTTTTATAGTTTTTTTAAAATGTTATAATTTTTTGTTTTCACTTCCATGTCTCATTATACTTTTTAAGAATAAATTATTACTGTTTTTTTTTCTTGTGTGCTAAATATTGCAGATAATCTATCAAAATATAATTTAACTCTTTTTCTTAAATAATATATCAGGTGTGACATCTAATCAGGGACTGTCTGCTCATCAGAGGTATGGTCTACCATCTGAAAAACAACTTGGAGGTGCCGCACCTGGAAACACTTTTCCAACACAAGCAATGCCTTTCTTAAGGATGCCGACTAGCAGTAGTTATGCAACCAGTAATAATGCTTTGTCTCCATTTGATTTTAACATTTTCGTCTTTCATTCTTTCCCAATCAGAGGCCTTTCCCAGATCCCTTGTGGTCTCGCAAAAATAAAAACAACAACATTCGAATAGCTAATTTTATATTACAGATAATTCTTAATTTTAATCACCGTATATACTCGCATATAAGCTGAATTAAGAACTTTAAAATACAATACTGAAATCAGGAGGTCGGCTTATATTCGCATAAAACAAAATGGACACAAGGACAGACACTAATGTCAATTTTCCAGCCACACATCTTGATCGCTATCTGACTCTTTGTTTGGTTGTGTGTGTGTGTACAGAGTACATATTAAAATTATATAATATATATATATATAATATATAAAATATATTCCATATTATATATAAAAATATATTCATACATAACATATAATATCCCCCCCCCCCCCCCCCCCCCCCCCCCCCCCCCCCCCCCCCCCCCCCCCCCCCCCCCCCCCCCCCCCCCCTATATATACAGAGTATGAATATTACCTTGGAGATTCATTTTCAAAGTCAAAAATGGCATAAAATTTAAGAAAAAATCCTAAAAAAAAAACAGATAATGTTTCCTATATCTATAGTAACAATCTCATGAAGTGTTATCTAACATAGATTTCTGTCTAGGTATACTATTTGTTCCTATATCTATTATTTATAATCTAATAATACAGAAATTCTCTCTTGAAGTGTAATCAAATACATGTATAGATTTGTGTTTAGACATACTCTATACGCAAATGCTTAGAATAAAGTGTGAGTGACACGACCTCATGGTTGTGTGTGCACCAGTGGTGAGCCATAACCAAGCTAGAGCTAACAGTGAAGAGGACATCATCGGTACATGGTCTGATTTCTTAGAATAACATGCTTAAACAAAAGAGCAGAACACATTAAGTGTCATTCCAAAAGGTAAACAAACTGGTATGTAACATAAAAGTAAGCATTTTACATCTTTACAGTAACAATTTTCTATGAACCAAAAATATGGAGTAAAATTAGACAATTGTGTGGTCGGCTTATATGCTGGTTTTTGCAAAAACTGGCCATTTGAAAGCAGTTTTTAGGGGGTCAACTTATATGCGATGTAGGCTTATATGTGAGTATATACAGTACATTAGATAGTATGATAGCCACATATTCACTAGCTGCTTTAGTTCAGAGTGTACTGTATTATATAATCCTTAAGATGTTGTCTTGGCAGCAGCATTTGTGGTTAAGTGTTTTTGAGTGGTGATATATTGCTGGTCCTGATTTTGATTCTTTGTCTGAAATCCATTTTTTTTATTAAATGAAAAGACTTACTTATTCACCTAACAAGTTATGATGTAGTAACATACAGGATTCTGCTGCATATTTCTTTTTGAGCTTGAAATTTTAGCCTAAAACAAAATGTAAATGGTTTTTTGACAGATTCAATGCCTATTGGATTAGCTGCTTATAGCATGGGTGGAGTCGTGGCTCAGGTAGGTAGATTCTTTTTTGCTTGGCATTTAGTGTAATAATCTCTGTTGGTATTTATAGGCGAAGTTATTTTTAATTTATGCAATATCCTTAGCCACTGAAGTAGTTTACAGAAGTTTAATTCTAGTTACCTTTTATGTGTTTCTTTGAAAGAGTCTAAAAACAGCCTACGCTTCACCACAATTAGTTGTGACACCTCAGCAGCCAATGAGTTTGCCTGGAACCCTGCATAATCAAATGTCCATGGACAATTTAAATTTAAGCCTCCAGCAGTTAGGGTCATTTAAAGTCAAACCTGCTGAAGAAGTGTTAGCTAAATCAGAATGGCCAGTACCACGACTTAAATCAGGACCACCTCCTGGAACCAAAATGACAGATGACGTCAAGGTACTATTGTTATAATGTATTTATTTTTATAATTAGTATTTTGTCAAATGTTTGGTTTAATGGTTGTTTCTTCTTTCTTACATAAGGAAGTCATTGTGCGACCTATCACAAGAGGATCTCGGTTGACTTCAGTGCAGGTCAACTCACAGATAAAAGAATGCATTGACATCCTATGTGAAGCCAAAGAGCATGTCTCCATGGAAAGAGTAGAAACTTTGTTGTTACAGAAATTCGGGGTATTTCTTTATTTCCTAATAGTCTTTAATAGCTGTTTCATTTAAAAAATTTTTTTTTTAATGTTAAAAAATCATTCTGAGATATTATTTAGTTTTCTTTTTTATAGATTTGTGTTTTGACTTATAGTATTTGAAATGTCGTTATTACAAACCTGGCATTCATCATATTGAATTTTTTCAGTAATTTTTTTGGTTCATTGCCGTTGGCTTCTATAACATCTGTTTAAAAAAACTTCATTGCAAAAAATTTCTTCTATCAGTATTGCAAAATAAAGACTAAAGAGATTTCATGCTAGAAATCTTGCTATTGGCAGGCCACGAGCTAGTAATTTACAATGAACCTCTTAGCGATTATGTTAGAAATATACCACATCACTACGCTAGAAAAAAAATCACTTAGCCAGGTCGAGGTAGATTTAAATTCACCAGGGAAAATTACCGATAGCATGCTAACAAAGTCATATGCTTACAAGACGTGATCACAATGGAAGTGGTCAGCTTCAGAAAAATGTGATTCTGATGGAAAACAATTAATTTTTTAAGACTAAATATATTCGTATTTAATGCCTTTTCCTTCATAATTTTTCCTCTTTAGGTAAGACACTTTAGAGACTTGAATTTGCAAGAAAGAAACTTCAGCTTCTTGCCTGCAGCCAGGGATCATTCACTACTTCTTGGCAAAGTGAATGTTTACATACAAAACTTTGTCAGGAGTAGGTCACTCTGTACCTTATATGAATTGCAAGAGTGCTGTAGAGAGTTTCATCCCAGCAAGCAAGAATTTGAGCATCTGAAGCTTGGGCCAATGCAGAAGATGCCCATGATGTAAGTTTGTTATAAAATAATGATGCTAGTCTAAATGTTCACTGAGATTTAGTCCTAATGTTCATGTAGAGCTAGTTTAAATTTTCATTGAGATGTTGCTTTGCTGCCATCATTCCTCACATTCTGGTCTAAGTGTAAGACTCATTGTTTAACATCTGTTTTTATTGTAATTTTTATGTTGATTTTTTTGTTTACTTCAACACTTCTATGGGACAGACAGTGTTGCAGATAGTGCACATAAATAATAATTTTTTTTTTCAGACATGAGTTTTTCAAGTTTCCTCATGATGAATATGTTCCAGAAATTACTTCTGTGGATCTAATGGAACATCTAAATAAATTTCTCACTAAGTAAGTTGCATTTCTCTTTTTAAATATCTCACTAATATATATCCTCTGTCATTTGCTTTCAGAACTTTTTCTAAATGTAAGGCCATTTTTTAAAAGAATATTGTCTCACGATGTCATCTACAATGTTCCTGGCATTTGATGTTGCAAAATGATAGGTTATGACTTGTTTTCAGTTATGACTAGTTTTCCTCTTGTACGATATTTTTCCCACAAGAACTATTGTCATTCTTGCTGCTCTGGAAATACCTGTTTAGAGTTATCATTAATAGTAATCTTCATCACCAGCAACTCTAATTCTGAGAATAAAAATTCCTGAAACTTTAAGGGCATAGCTGGATCAATTCTGCTTTGATTTGTATGGTGTGACTAATATCCAGGATGTGTTTCAGGATTAAGATTTTCAAATTACTTATTAAAAATAACTCCAGCTAGGAAATGTTTAGCCCTTTTGTTTTTTGAAGTTCGTTGCTTTCTTATGAGAGATTGGCAAAGTTAATGGAATTTGAATGATTGAATGTCCACAGATTCAACAAGTGGTCACAGCAGACAAGTGTTGATGAATTCATGCAATATCTCGTGGAGGTGTACCATGTAGAAAGTGCTTTCTCACTTGGGATTAGAATCCGCAGCTTACCCTTGGCAATACAGGTACAGGAATACTATAAAAAACAAGTCTTAGGATATTTGAAGTGTTATATTTGAAGAGTTTTTAATGCTTCATAAATAAAGTTCTCTTAGCCCTGGGGGAGGGGGGGCATTGGGGAAGATGAAAAGCTTCTACATCCATGGCCTAATAAGTTATTATGTGGCCAGCGCAATGGCCCAAATGCTTCCTATATTTATATATTAATGCAATAAGCATTTAAATAAGTAATGGCCTAACCCAAGAAGTGGTATTTTATTACAGTGAGATTTCAATGCATTTGTGAATGTTTATATACTTACCATTTTAACATTTAAAATCAGATGATGAAGAAATCCCAAAGAGATGCTGCAGCAGCCCGGAAGAAGGTGATAGACACACTGAGAGAAATGCTTGAAATTGATATTCAAGATGCTTTCAGAGCTTTTAGAGCCAGTATATTGCAAGTAAGAATATTACGTGTTAATTTGACTAACCTTAACCCTTATACTGATAGAACGTAGAATGTTATCTTATTAAGATTGACATTAAAACTACCACCTAGAGAGTTATAATTAGAATTTAGCTTATGACTGGTAGTTTAGAAATAAAAAAGATATTTTTTTATGGTGAATTTTTTATATTTTATATGATGAAATGATTAATTAAATTATGTTTTCCTATTGTAACATATTGCTCTCTCTAGAATTCAAACAAAGGAAATGAGTTGAGAATTCATTACCTGAACTTAAATCCTGAAGTAGCCATACAGGAAATCTTCACCAAATTTGAGTTGCTGGCCCCTCTGTTTAGCGCAAATGCTGCCTATTTCAAAAAGATACAGAAAATGTTGAAGCATTTCAAGCAGTTTGTTAAGGTAGCTACTGTTTTAATTACTATTGCTTGTTTGATTACACTTATTTTTTAAAATTACACTTACTTGTTTGATTACACTTACTTGTTTAATTACACTTAATTGTCTTATTACACTTGTTTAATTACGCTTATTTTCCCAATCTATTTGATTTAAAAAAATGAATGTTCCCCTCAAAGAATTCACTTTAAAGGTTGCTTTGTGTTGTCCCTAAGAATATCCTAGAAGTTACTTTACCAAGACAACTTTTTCACCTGGCGGTGTGTATGTCAAATGTAGAATTAGAAGAATGTGCCACCGAAGTTCTTGAAGTCGAGGCTAAGCAGCAACAGCTGAAACAGGAGGCATCACTCATGCAGCAGCAGCAGCAGACTTCAAAAAAAGTACCACCAACCAAAGGTTGTAAAAAAAAATTATTTTCTTCATGATTATTTTTTGAATTGCTGCTTATTAAAAAAAAAAAATCTGCTTAACTCTGTAATATCCAAGAAAAATATTATCATAAGTATCATATCAAATAAAAAAAAAAGTGTACTTTTTTTTTTTTACTGTTGATTGCATTTTTATTCACCATTTCTTTCCTGTTAAATGTGATAGTTGAAAAAAAATCAATGACTCTATTCAGGAAACAAAAATATTTTGTACATATTGTTTTAATATGAAGCGAGACAAAACGAATTCTGCAGATATATTTTTGTTGGCTATGAGTAATATTTAAAAAAAAAACATAGTGGGGGGGGGGTGTCAAATAAAAAAAAGTTTATTTCTGTAGCCACTGCTATTCTGTAAGATTGTGTGGCAAGTACAGCAGACTTTACTTTCTGACACATCAAACCCTTTTTCTGACTGTTCAAGTGTCTCGCTTGAGAAAGGTAATCAGATTACCTCTTTTTGAAACTGGTTGGGACAACTATTGGACCTGGAAAAATTCCTGCACTCACTGTAAACAGCTTTAATACATTTAATGTCCTATGATTTGTTGTCATTTTTAAAAAAAATTTTGTTTCTTTAGTCGACACTGGCAATGAGTCAATGGATGTAATTACTTTTATATAATTTAACAGTGACCCTTACAGAGAAAGTTTCCCAGTATGTCAACAAATGTCTTGAACAAGGGGCATTAAAACTGGCACATCTTCAGAGAATTGAGACGAGAATTTTAGAGGACTTGGACTTCTCATCTTTTCAAGATATGGGTTATGGAACATTTTTGGATTTTATTCATTCAGAACAAAAAATTAAAACGGTACTTTGTAAAAATGTATACTTGTAAATTGTTTCAGTTATTAAACAACATCACCTTTTTTTTTTTTTCAAATTTTGTCCATACTTTTGCTGAAGAAATGACATAGAAAACAAATAGTAATTTTATATTTTAATATATTTTTTTTTAGTAAAAGAATCCTTTCAGTAAATTTAATTTGTTTTCACTGTTTTTTTAATTGCTCTTTCTGATGTATGTAAAATGTCATTTCCCTTAATTTTTTAAAATGTAAAATAATTCTATATGTAAATTATTCAAAAGTTTTATTTAGAAAAGTCACGGGGTTAGTTTGAAAATATTTTTTATGACATACATTGATCTTTAAACTAGTTTTAAGTTTTATTTCCAGTTATACAAAAAAAAAATTTCATGCTTAAACTTAAAAGAATAATCAAAACTCATTGAATGTAGGTTGATTTTTTTTTTTTGTTTAACGTTATGATTTTTTTTTTAGGTTCTGGAAGAAAGTGGTGGAACTCTTCTTGGTTCAGGTTCTGAACACGAATCTGTATATAGACCAAGTCATTTAGAGTTGTTAGAGTTTCTTTGTCAGGCCAAGTTTGCTGGACTATCTCAGGTTGAAATTTATTGTCTAATTCAGCTATAGTAAATGTTTCTTTCATAACGCACAAATATACTTGTTGTAGCATCTTTGAATAAGTCATAAATATACCAGCAGGGTACCAGAACCTTTTCTTACTGCTGTATCATTAATTTATCTGTAGATGCAAGCAGTGGACACCTCACTATGTGAACAATACCTTGTGAATGATGTCAGACATTTGGGTCATGGCAATATTGCCAGACTATCTAGCACTGCTGACAAACCTGGCAAACATCACTGCACAGAATATAATGTTCTCTTTGAAGCAGCCTTGTGTGGGAAAATGTGGTAAGAATCTTCTTTAGAGCTAAAGATTTTCAGGGTAAAATAATTTTTTTTTATTTTGTGGCATAGTTAAATTGTTATTTTTATACCGGTGGAAAATTTTAGAAAAATAGCATCTCAAATAAAGTAAGTAAATATGGCATTTTTTTATTTGTTTTTGTCCTTTTCGTGTCGTAGTAAAATATTTTTCAATAACTCGCCTGCTTCCCTTTTTTTTTTTTTTGTTATAAATGAACATTTTTTTTTTTAATTTTTAAGTCACTCAACACATATCAAAGGTCATGTTGGCCTTCAAGGCAGTGTATCTAAAGAGGCAGCCATGGCCTGCCTGACAGCTTGTCCACTCTTAGAAGATTTAGAGGAATGGAGTAACTGGCCATTGGTATTTCAACCTCAGCATGGTAGACTGAAGGACTTCATTAAGAAATACGGAGGCTTAACAAGAATTTCTTTAGAAGGTGATCTTTGCATATGTCCAAAGCTAAATATAATCTTGACTAATTGACTTAAATTAACAAAATTTCAAGGCTTGTGTGCTCTTAATTTTAGCAGCGCATATTGTATTTTACCATAACATTAAAAAAGAAAACATAATTAAGACTAAGGAGCAGGCAATAATTTGAATAAGTCAGCTTCTCAGAAAATTAAGATTATTTATTGTATTTTCCTGATAATTATTAGTTTTATTGATTCATTTCCTTTTGATGACTGAATCATTTCTCATTTTCTCTCATCAAATACTTTAAATGATTCTTTGGGTCATTTTCCTGACTGCTTCAGTGGCTCTCATGAGAAAGGTTCTCAGACTATTTGGCATAATGCAGTTGGTAATTTAAAAAATCCCTCTGGCTACCTCCCCCTTGTCATTCTTCTAATCAGAGACTTAGATTTTTGCATTCTATGTCATATTCATTTCTGATATATAATAATGATGTGGAACAGATACCACAGAACTTGTTCAGTAGTAATAACATCCTTTTTTGAAAATTTGAATTAAAAATTTTTTTTTTTGTTTTAAGTAAAAGTTTATGAATTTTTTTCCGTGATGAAATATCATTAATATTACTTTATCTCTGAATTTAGATTATTGCGTTGTTTTAAAAGATTTTCTTTTACGAATTTTAAGGTTTGTCCTTATATACACATGTACATGCTAATACGTTATCATTATTTTGAAATTAAAAAATTTACTTTTGTTAATTTAGGTGGGAAAAAGATTGCCTTGTCTGATTTTAAAGCATTGGAGGTGGAGCCAGGCAAACTTCTCAAAGTAAATACATGCACCTCAATAGAAAAATTTGCTCACGCACTGGACAGGGACGATCCATTTGATGCTGCAGGGCAGTTAGTCTCACTCATTGTAGCCAACAAAGGTCTGGAGAATACACCACTTGCACTGGTGACCAACCATCTGAAGACAAAGCTGATCTCTCTCCATGCACTCAGTACCTCTACATTCACGCCAGGTAGACCTATATTATTAACATTAATATTTTTGCATTTACAAGTTTTACTTGGTCTTAATAAGAATATATTCATTGCATATGATCTTTTTTTTTTTTTTTTTTTGCTAAATTAAAATCATACTGACAATATTTCAATGTCTGTTTTTTTTTTTCTTTTAAATACTAAGCATCATTTGTTGTCGACTCATCTCAATCTTTTTAATCTTTGCCTACCTTGAACTATTTCAGTTTCCTTTCACTTGACCTGAATTCTTTTTTTTATCTTGTGAAAGAGCATTTCATGAACAGTTTGTCTTTCTGTAAATAATTTTTTTTTATGTTTGCTAATTACTAATATTAATTACAGTTTATCTTAATTATCTAAATTAAATAAAAAAATTATTTTTTTAAAACTATGTATAGTTGCTTTTGTTGGGGTTTAATAAAATGAAATTATCCTATCGAGCTGCAATATTCTTTTATTTATGCAAAGACCTAGCAAAATGTAAAAATAACCTTTAGCAAAGTAAAGCTCCAAAAGATTAATGAAGGCCATAGGAGAAGTCATGCGCCTCAGTCCGGTTGACCATTTGTCCCACATATAAGTTAAGCATATTTTAGAAATTCATTAAATCTAGCTTGTAATCTTTGATGATTCCCAGGTGGCCCGCCTACTGCAGACACAGTGGACTTGGCTGTTCAGTTTGTAACAGAGATACTATTACGTCTCCCAGTTAGAATTTGCATCGCCATTGCAAATCAGGTAAGATCAATACAAAGATTCACGTACTGGTAGTTTTAAAGATCTTCACTTAGGCATTTTTCTTGTTGCATTATCCATACGAGTGTATGAAAGAATTGTAAATAAATGCTTGAATAAACTAAGAAGCCTACAAGAATATTGATATCTTGACAGATTATCTTTTTAATATTTATGAGTTAGATTTCTTTGTGCTTATCAATGTACGTGTTGGATTTATGTCTGTTTATCATTTTATATTAGGTTCTGTTAGAGCCACTGAATCAAGTTGTTGGCTCTGCGAAATCAAAACATCAGATAAAGCAGGCTTGTAAGCTTCCCATTCATCGCCGACAACTGGAGGTCCTAGGGTGTCTTCTGGGTCTTCAAGAGTGGGCCTCGACCATCCAGGATAAATTTGTCTTTCCCTCTCACTGTATTGAAGAAACTCTGGCTGACGAGCTGCTGGGGTCCGCTGACAGCATAGAAGATGAAGAGGTATTTGAGATTTAAAAAAAAAAGTCATTAAATAATGCAAGCTGTTATTACGTTATTAATTAAACTATACTCTTGATTAGGACTCAGATTTCTATGACCTGAAAAAAGCAGAAATATGCATGCATTTATAGGATATTCTCCCTTACTCTATCCACCTTTTATCTATTTTCTTCAGTAGTAAAAACAAAACATTCTGTAAGGATGGTTTTGTGTCATTGTGACATACATCAAAAGATTCTGTTGTATATTTCATTTTCATTGTCAGCAAATGAGAAAAATAGGGCTGGAAAAATTTTATTATCTACATGATGCTTACAAATAACAACATATGCACAAAAACCTCCTTATTCACTTTTTTGATTAAATATGTCCCTTCCTTAAAAAGTAGTTTGAAATATGCTCTTCACGACAAAAAGCAATTGTCATGTTGCATTCATACCAAATCGCATAAAAGAAAAAAAGATTTTTCATGAAAATCTGAGCTCTGCATCTTACATTTTAGAACCTTATACATACACTACTTTCAGTTAAAGTTGAGTATGATTTAACTGGAATAAAAAATAAATAATTAAAGAAACAGTCACACAAAAAAAATCATGAAAATCTGTTTTGCATTTATAAATACACTTTATAAAATCTAACTAATTTGTTTTAGCAGTGACTACAGTTTTACTCTTTCTCCCTCTCTCACTGCCTTTTTTTGGACACAACTGAAGCAGTCTATTGTCTTTCATAGCCAACATGGAGAGGGGGATGAAGTGGGATTAAGGTAAAAATGCACACTGTTAGTCAGTGTGACTCTCTCCCTTCCCTCTTGTGTCGGTAAGGGCTGTTTGTGATGTACATCAAACAGAAAACTTTGTCTTTGAAGTCTTGTTTTAACATTTCATGAACTCATTGACAGGAATTATGAAATTAACGAGAAATATAAATTACTGTGAAAGGAAATTATGAGTGCATTAAAAGTGTTTAAAATATGCCCTAAAAATGTGCCTTTAAAGGCAATTTTTTAAATAAAATATCTCCTAATGTCATATAATTAAAGAAAGAAAAAAATATCGTCACATAGCACTCAGAGTAAGCACAATGTGACTTAAATTGCTTAAGAATTAAATGTAACACAAAACGGAAAAATATGATTTTTCATGAAAATCCGAGCCCTTCTCATGATGAATTAAAATAAAAAAAGCATTACGTTGTTATTAAAATGCAATCAAAATATCTGCTGTAAAACTTTTTGCTTGTTCAAGCATATTTATATCTTAATCTTTATTGCATTTGTATGTTTGCCATTCTTTAGATTATATTAAAGATTATATTAAAGAGAAAAAAGTTAGTTACATTCAAAAATCAAACTAAAATCTTATGTGACAATAATGTCTAAAAATTGGGGAATTTTCTTGAATGCTAGCATAAATATTAGATATAAGGCCGAAAAAAAAATGGGCTATAGAATGCTAGCCAATCTTTTTTTTCTTAACTCCAATATTTGACTTTTTAGATGACATATTTACTATTCACACTTAGATGTAACTTATACATTTATTATCAACATATTATCAACATTCAACTCTTTTATTACTCATTTACTTTGTCTGTTTTTTTTTTTTTTTACTAACATTTGTTCCACCGTGATTAGGTAGTTGAAGAAGAAGATGAGGAGGAAGAGGACGAGTCAGACTCTGAAGATTCTGACATTGATGAGATGCTAGATGTCAATGAGGATAAAGTAGATGACAGTGTCACCTCCGCCAACAAAGAAAATGATGAAACTGGCATAGAAAAAGAGTTGGACCCAAGTCAGATAGATCGAGATAAAATAAATGCTGCATCTGGGGAAGAAAAGGCAGAAGGAAGAAATGTTGAAGAAGATTCACTTATAAAAGATCCCTGTGCAGATTTGAATAATGGTAAGTCTGAGATATTTGACGCTGACTTGGAGAGGAGATGGGTGCTACCAAATCTATAAGCCCCACAGAAAGGACGTTTGAAAGCATATCTGTTGATGTGTCCATTCGTTCCCCCAATTCGTTTAGGGAATTAAAAAAAAAGTCTCAGATTAATTAAGATTCAACAAATGTGAAAAACATTGAGAGCGATTGCCAGTATTATTCTTTGTAACAAATGTATTTTCTTCTAGAACTTCATTTAGTGAAGTCCAGAGCTAAATTAAAAACTGCATTCATAGTTTGATGTATTAATATTACACTAGCTGTACCCTGCAAAACCTTTGCATAGAGTTATATCCCCTTAGGCTTGATCACTAGGCTAGGTTATTTTTGGTTTCAGGCAGATCAGATATTTTCATGATTGTATTTTATACTGGATTACTGTTGTATTAATTCTTTACTTTCTATGAACACAGAACCCACACCGCTATTATTTTATTAGATTTTTTTGGTCCAACAGATTAAAGTTCTGAATCCACCAAGACGAAACACTTTCGCACGGAACCTTCCGCGCGGAAGTCTCAACTTAGCAAAACTCTTGTAGATACACCGGGACGAAACGGTGAGCGCCGAAACAACTCACCGGAAACAATATTTTTTAATGATTACTTCGCACTTTTTCCTGCTAGTGAAAAAAAAAACGATACTTTGAAAAGCAGAAAATACTGCATCCCGTATGCCTTTTTGTTCTTATTACAAATAAATTGTCTAACTGGAAATGGGAAACTGTTTTTTTTTTTTAACTTTTTATTCGATCAGGAGCCGTTTATTTTTTTTTTTTTGTTTTAATGATCAGCCAAACATTTATTTAATAGCATTTATGTTTTCAGACAGCGCTTCGATCGAAAGAAATTTCATTTGTAGAATATGTAGATAGACGGTGTATATTTTCCTTTCAGAAATTCATATACAAAGACTGTTGCCGGCCAAAACTTATAGTAATTCATGTTTTTCTGTCAAAATTCACTTTGTTGTTGTTTTTAATGAATATACACTAATGTGAATCATTTTTTCTATTCGAATCGACGTTTCTAAGCAGCCATTTTGTTTGTTTATCATGACGGAAAATGTAGCTCTCCGGAAAAAACTCTGCAAGCAGCGAAACTGAAAACTTTCGCTGTTCCGCAACGGAATTCCTGACCGGTGTACATGTTCTCATTAGAATATCATTGCAGCGAAACAGAGACGGAATTCGCATTGCCCTTAGATACCGGAATTTCGTCTTGGTGTATCCATACCTTAAGACAATTAGTCCCTGATAAGAATGTTTTGATAAGATATGTTTCAATAGTTATTTTCTTATATTTTTCAATTTGTATTTTTTTCTTTGTATGTAGGTGATTCAATGATAAATGAGTCTAATGAAAAATGTGGTACAGCTGAAAAGGACAGAGCAAACATCACCAGTAATGAAGAGAGTCAATGTGAAGTAGAGATAAATGACAATGAAGAGCTCACAGAAGAAATTGTGAATGCAAATGATCAGACTGAGGGGATTGTGGAGGAAAGAGAATTGACTCAAGAAGAAAAATGCCGCCTCATTGTAGACGACATCAGGAGAGAAGAATTTGGTGTTGGCATAAAACTCGATGAGACAGGACAAAAACTTATGATAGTAAGAAATAAAATATTATGAATTAACCGTAATTGCTTAACTAGTGGTTACCTATCAGCAAGCAGTTTAATTTATTGTCCACAGTGCTCATTTTTAATCAGCTCATTTATTCGTTAATTTATTTACCCCTGTTCCTTGAGTTTTTTAATTTATTGATGTCAGGAATCTTTTTCAAGCCACATATTTTTACATTTTTAATATGCAGCCAATCGGAGCATTTCTCCCTAACCGTAAAAATTTGAGTTTTTCCCACAAATGTCAAAGGTATGGATCAAATAAATTGAGAATGATAAACTACATTAGGAACAAACTACAGACATTGGTTAATAGTTTCCTGACCCAAATCATGAACATCATATGGCTTGAAAAGATTCCCAACATCATATTGTGGGAGAAGCTAAACAGTAACCCATAAACTAAGAAATCAAGGAGAAAAAAAATGGCGATGGTTAGAACACAGTCTTTGAAAACCTTGTGATAATTTTTTCTAGTCAAGTCCTTGAATATAACCCACCACACTAGAGAAAAACAGGGAGGCCAAAACAAACATGGTGAAAAACAGTCAAAAAATAATTAAAAGAGGCACAGATGTCATGTTCCCAGCTAAAAAAATGACTGCCCAAATCCATGTCCACTGGCATGATACTGTTGATACCCTATGCTCCTACCGGAGTTAACAGGAAAAACAAGAAGAATTTTAACATGCATTGGATTGTAATTTTTATTCTTTTAATATTTTTTTCTTTAAATGCTACTATTTATAAGATCAAAATGTTAATATGTTCTTAGATAATTTAGGAATACAGTAATTTTGATATATTTATGTATTGTCAGCCTATATATGCAAATAACTTATATTTCAAAGTATTGCCAAAGGCTCTTGAGCCGAAAAAATCACTTATCAGATTCTTATAATTTATTGTCGAAAATTCCTTTTGGGTAATACATGTATTAACAATTTAATCCACATATAAATCATTGTCATGTTTGTCCTTTCTGCTTTTAAAATTAAAAAAAAAAAACAAAAAAAAATATTTATTAATTACTTTATAGTAAACTTTCAATGGACCCAATTAAATTATATTTCAAGTTAGTAGCTATGGATAAATTCCTGCATATTTCAATGATACCCACTTATCAGAAGAGGATATTCACACTACAGATAAGACTACCAAGCTAAATATAACTATCTTCTGGACAATTTGCTCCTGAGAAACCCTACTGTGGTATCAGAGGCATTCCTCTGATGTTTCCCCGTCCTTTAACATTACACTTTTTATAATAAATCTAGCACCTAGCACAATTTTTGAATATGTAAAAAAATTCATTTCATTATTTTTTGGAAGGAAAAAAATGTTTAAGTATGATCAAACGTAGATGCTGCTATCATTTATTAAATACTAGAAAATAATATTTGACTTTTTACTATTGCTGTGAGAAACCATTTATCCCCACCCCCCCACCAATTATTTTAATTCTTGTATTGATTATTCAAATTATTGTTTGTTCATTAAATTTTTCATAGTTTGAAGGTTTCATTGTACATGTATATCTTAATTGTTTCAGCAAAAAATTCACATTTACTATAACATTTTTAGCCGCTGCTTTTCTCATTTTATAAAACTGTTATTATATTAGACTAATGTCATTGTTGTAATTTAAATACCTAGAAACAACAAGAGCGCCAAGGTCGAAGTCTCCAGAGGTTGTCCAAAGACCTGTACAGTAAAGAAACACACTTTGTCCTGGAGCTTATTCAGAATGCTGATGACAACAGCTACAGTGATGAAGTCACTCCATCAATCAAATTTGTCATTGACCTCACAGGTAATCTGTTTCAGGGCGTTGAAATTTGGGCTAAAAATTATTGGGCCATCACTTTTAAAAATCAGTTTCAATATTGTATTTGAAAGCGTTATTCTAGTAGATTATATTTATCTTGACAGGTGTCAGAGTAATGAATAACGAGCTGGGATTTGAAGACAAAAATGTCAGAGCCATCTGTGATGTTGGAAAAAGCACAAAGTCCAAGCACAAGTTTGGCTATATTGGTAAATATCTTCACAGTTTTGTTTTTTTTGTATTACATTTAAGAAGCTATTAATATATTATTAAATATAAACTTTTTTGATTTGTTTTGTTAATTATTTAAATATAATTTTTTATTATAAATTAATAAATTAGAATATACATTATTACTTGTTATTTTAAAATCAGGTCAAAAGGGTATTGGATTCAAGTCTGTTTTCCGAATGACTTCATGTCCTGAAGTTCACTCCAACGGTTTCCACATATATTTTGATGTGAACAGTGGGCCCATGGGATACATTTTGCCACACTGGAAAGAAAACTTTGAATCAGATGAAAAGTAAGATCTCTGAATGTATAATTGTTATATGTAACTTCACTAATATGGCCCACAACAGTACGTTAAAGATTTCTTTAAAGAATCCTGACATATATATGTCAGTACTTACAAGATACTGTGTGCTGAAACGATATTCATCAATCTCTGCTTTCCTCAAATAATGCTGTGTGTCCATTGACCTATGATCTTAAGATAGTAATATTTGTTATTAAAACTTTGACAAGCAAAAGAAATGTTCCTCATCTATTTTATATATAGAACCTGGCTGAACCAGATGATATTGATATATACAGTATATATATATATATATATATGTGTGTGTGTGGGACGGATGGCTGAGTGGTGTAGATACTCGACTGTCGACCTGAGAGTCCTGGGTTCGATCCTCGGTGAGGCCCATGGAATTTTTCCAGGTGAAATTTGGTACCAAGTCGTCCCACAAGTCCACCCAGCTTCAAATGGGTACCTGACTTAAGTTGGGGAAGTAGAGGCGGCTGGGCATTGTGCTAACCACACAATCCCTTCAAATGCCGAGGTTATAGAAACAGATGAATTCTACACTTCATCTGCCCTGATGGCCCATTAGGGTTAAGGGATTTTTACTTATATATATATATATATAATATATATCATTATTATTTTTTTTAACATGTAGATGATAGTAGTGCACAGTGGTGCCATGAACTGTTTTTTTTTATAAAGATGATTAATTTACTTTTTTGAAAAAATAATGTAAATGTAAACATGACCTAATTAAACTTATGCAGCTGGCAGACCCAGATTCTATTACCCTGGACTGAAGACATCAAGCAACAAGTCCACACCCACGCTGCACGCTTCAATGACATCCAACCATCACTGCTGTTGTTTCTGCACAGGCTAAAAGAAATCAGAATAGAAAACAAGGTTGCTTATCACAATAACTTTTGAATCTCAGCTGTAGTGGCTTTTTCTTTACTGTTTTTTTTTTTTTTGTCAAGACTTGTACTAAAAATAAAATTAATATTCGGAACATTTTTCAGGTGGAAAGTTCAGAAATGTTCATGTGTAGGCAAGATTTTGAAAATGGAGAAGTTCAGATCACACACAGCCATGGCACTGACAAGTGGCTTGTACTTCGTAAACTGTTAGATGCATCAAACATTTCCTTGCAGGTGGGTTGTTGTTTAATTTCATGTGCTCTTGGAACATGTGACTACTAGTAAATAGAAAGAAAAAAATCTTTTTTGATATGTTTGTTTGAAATCATTTCAGGCCAAATCAGGTGTGGAAGTGGAGTCGACTGAAATAGCTCTGGCTTTTCCATTGAGGAATAAAAAGCTTTCAATGAATACTCAGGTTTTTTTTTTTTTGAATAAAAGAAAGTTAATACATGTATACTGAACATTAGCATTCCATACTGAACTGAACAGAACATTAGCATTCCATACTGAACTGAACATTAGCGTTCCATACTGAACTGAACATTAGCGTTTCATACTGAACTGAACATTAGCATTCCATACTGAACTGAACATTAGCATTCCATACTGAACTGAACATTAGCATTCCATACTGAACTGAACATTAGCGTTCCATACTGAACTGAACATTAGCGTTCCATACTGAACTGAACATTAGCATTCCATACTGAACATTAGCATTCCATACTGAACTGAACATTAGCATTCCATACTTAACATTAGTATTCCATACTTAACATTAGCATTCCATACTGAACATTAGCATTCCATACTGAACTGAGCATTAGCATTCCATACTGAACATTAGCATTCCATACTGAACTGAACATTAGCGTTCCATACTGAACTGAACATTAGCGTTCCATACTGAACTGAACATTAGCATTCCATACTGAACATTAGCATTCCATACTGAACTGAACATTAGCATTCCATACTTAACATTAGTATTCCATACTTAACATTAGCATTCCATACTGAACATTAGCATTCCATACTGAACTGAACATTAGCATTCCATACTGAACATTAGCATTCCATACTGAACTGAACATTAGCATTCCATACTGAACATTAGCATTCCATACTGAACATTAGCATTCCATACTGAACTGAACATTAGCATTCCATACTAAGCTGAACATTAGCATTCCATTCTGAACTTAAGAATTCCATACTGAACTTAAGAATTCCATTCTGAACATTAGCATTCTATACTGAACTGACCATAAGCATTCCATACTCAACATAAGCATTCCATACTGAACTTTAGAATTCCATACTGAACTGAACATAATTAGCATTCCATACTGAACTTAAGCAATCCATTATTAACAGAGCATTGAAGATCATCATACACTAAATCCTGCAACATCTATCTTCTTACTTCTGTTTAAATTGTCTCACAAAACTGCACCTAAAATCAAATTGAAGATGTAATTTGTGTTACAGGAACCCTGCTTTTCTTTTTAATATTACAAATATATTTTTTTTTTAAACTTTGAGATTTGTTGAGCTTTAAATGTACACATTTTCACTGTATAGTCAGTCAGTCATTCATGCCATGTAACCAAACCGGTAAAATTTGACTTGTTTTTTTTTTTTTTAAACAGATCATCAAACCAGAAAAACTTCCTGTATTTGCTTTCTTACCACTCAGGTCTTATGGATTTAGATTTATTGTGCAAGGTATGTGCGGATGAAATATAGAATTCATCTTGTTCCTGTAATTGCATTTACCTCCCCTACTTTAAGTCAGGTACCCATTAAAAGCTGGGTGGATTTCACCATGACCTGTAAAATTCCTTTGGTTAATGTCATGAACTGGATGTGTATATATTCCAGGTGATTTTGATGTGCCATCCAGCAGAGAGGATGTTGACAGAGACAGCTTTTGGAATCAGTGGCTAAGAAGCCAGATCCATCTATTGTTTATTGAGGCTCTTGAAGCCTTTAAGGTTTGTTAAATTTATAACTGTTTTGAATTTATTTTGTAAACTTTTTTTATGACTAGTCAGTGATTTGTCTCTAGACAAGTTTTATGTAAACTGGCTCAGTAATCAGTGACTAGTCAGTGTTTTTGTCTCTAGACAAGTTTTATGTAAACTGGCTCAGTAATCAGTGACTAGTCAGTGTTTTGTTTCTAGACAAGTTTTATGTAAACTGGCTCAGTAATCTGTTGGTATTGTTTGTTTTTTTTTAGCATATTTTTTTTAAAGAGAATCCTGAAAGCTTTTTTTTAAAAAATAGTTTTAAAATATTGTGATACTATGTATACAGGCAAGAGCTGACTGGACACCAGTTGAAGCACTGATTCAGTATCTGCAGTTCATTCCACTTGAAGGTGAGGTCATGGGCTTCTTCAAACCGGTTGCCACTCAAATTCTGGATCAGCTAAAGGCCAAGGAGTGCATGCCAGTTTTAACTGCGGACAAGAAAAGTGAGAAGTAGTTTAAAATGGCTAGAATTATTTTCAGTCCCCGCCTTTTTTTTTTTACCTCTTTAAATCATAGAATTTTATATTTAATTAATATTTAGCATTATTTTTTAAGTGTCTGTGTTTAACTATGTTTATAAAAAAAATCAAGTTCATCTTGTTTTGCAAAAATTTTATTTATGATAATTTTTTTTTCCTCAGCACATTATTTAAATTATAATAAAAAAAAGCCATTTTCCATGGGTGTATGTAGTAACTGTATTACCTGAAATCACACTGTATACCATGTAGAGTGCAGAGTCCACAGTCAGGCTGTGATAAGTTCTTTGTTTGTCTTTCAGTTTATAAAGCAAACCCATTTACTAGTTTTTGCCTGTTGACTTCGTACCGTCACCATTATTTCTCAGTGCAAAAGATCCTGATGCGATGCAATACTCATAGTAAACAAGTTCATGTTGAACATATTCCTGGAGTTACACCTGGGTTTAACAATGATTTTACACAAAATAGAATTTTTTTTTTTTTTTTTCGTCTTAGACATGATGAAGATTTGTTTTGATAGACTATGTGAAATTATATCAAGATCACTTCATTGATAATGTATGGTAGCAAATTCAACAGATGATTCTGGTGCCGATTGCTCCCCATTGACTTAAGTAAAACAAAGTTTTACTGTAATAAAGGAATATTTTAGACGCCCCCCCCCCCCCCCCAAACACACCATTTCATGATACTTATTTTTCGGTGTAATGAATTTAAATTAATCTCTTGTTTAATTGAACTCCCATATTTTTTTCAGCTGTTTGCTGGAAAATGCCATCTAAAACTGTGATCACTCGTGATTCTCTGATTCTTGAAATCGTGAGCCCTGAGGTTCTACAGCAACACCTTGATCTCAGTTATCTTCACCCTGATGTTGCCGCCATTCTGAATGAGCCATTGACTCAGGCTCTGGGCATAGAATCGATTACCACAGAACACCTTCTTCATATTGGCAGATCTCTAGCACAGTACTGGGAGTCTTCTGGTAAACTTTCTGTGATAAAATTATATTTTAGCTATTACTCAATAGTAGTTAACAAAGATTTGAAATTAATCGTACATTTGAAATTAGTATTAACATTTTAAATTAGTAGTAACATTTGAAATTAGTAGTAAAATATGAAATTAGTAGTTACAATTGAAATTAGTAGTAACATTTGAAATTAGTAGTAACATTTGAAATGTTTTAAGATTTTGAATGTTTCAGATTCTTTTTTTTTTTAGTATCTTCAGGTAATTTAAGACTTTTTAAAAAGTATTTTTATAATTCAATAGAAACTAAAAAAAAGTTGTAATAAGTACTAGCAATAAATGTTTTGGCAAAAATTATTGCAGATCATGTGGTGGACATCGCCAAATGGTTGGCCTGTGTTTATCGCAGCTTGGACGACTTTCAGGATAATACTGAAGTGGTAAAAGAGCTTCAGAAGATGAGGTAAAGTAAAAAAAAAATTAATTAATTCGTAATTTAAATTAAAATAAAATTAAAAAAAAAATTAGACTGGGACTGAACCCTTAGAAGACGTATGGCATGCTGACTGTTTGTCGCGAAATGTGATTGAAATATAGACTGACATCAATTGTGCTAACAATTTCAGCTAAAGAAAAAGGATCACATTTTACTCTACCTGCTATTGTTTATGTTTCAGAATTATTCCTTTGTCATGCTGCAGCTTGGTATCTCTCTCAGACATAACAGTTTTCATGCTGACAGATTCACAAGACACACAAAGCCAGTCAGTTAAAAGTAAAAAACAAGGAGCCAGTACAGGTCACACTTTCTTTATCAAGATAAACTGATTTTAAACATATTCTCAGATTGTTCTGTTAACTTCACGGATCCAGTTTTTTTACTTTTATACTAGATCTGTACACTGAAGAAACTAGTTTATATAAATAATAGTGGTTTGGGTTGTGCGTTAAATTGAAAGTAAAGAATTAATACAACAGTATTCCAGTTTAAAATACAATCATAAAAAAAATTGGATCTGCCCAAAACCAAAAAATAACCTAGCCTACAGATCAAGCCTAAGGGGATATAATTCTATGCAAAGGTTTTGCAAGGGTACAGCTAGTTTAAAACATTCTTCTCAAACTGTAAATTTACAGATCCTCTCCTTAATTTGAAGAAGGACTTGAACCTCGTGCACAGTGATCTGACCAGTACAAGTGATAATGAGGTCAATTCACAGGTGGTCAAGCTGCTGCTGAAACTGGGCATCAAGCAGCTGACAGCCCACGACCTGATCTACAGCCATATTCTGCCAGTGTTCAAATCTGATGCCTGGAAGGTAAAGTTATCTTTACAAACTGCTGCTAATGATCTCTCGAATAGCCTTAACTAAATGGCTGGTGTAGAATAATCTAGCCATCAACAAATGATAATATTAAAGCTTTAGTTAATAAAATTTATTAGTAAAATTATAAGGTTAGAATAATCTAGCCATCAACAAATGATAATATTAAAGCTTTAGTTAATAAAATTTATTAGTAAAATTATAAGGTTTGATTGCCAGGTTTTTTTTTTGGGTCTACTTTTAAAATGAAGTTTATTGTATTGTTTAAAACCTAGACATTTTTTTTTGCTTTTTTCACTCCTGTGTTTACAACAGGAGCATGGGTGCCATTTAGCAACCTGTTGTTGATATAATTTATGACCTGACAAAATAGTCAAAATTAAATATTCTAGAGCTAGCATGTCTTTCATTGCATTTTTCTTAAAGCCCTCATGGCAGATGAAGTGTGTGTGTGAAGTCCCTGTAAGGATGAGAAAAAATCTCTTTGATCCTGTAAACCACTTGTGCCCTTCTTTCATATATAGTCGATTGTGCAATGGCTATGGAGGCACCACGGGAAACATGAAGGGAACTTTCACCATTAACTGAAAAATACATTAGGTTGTCACTTTAATGTTTTTATAACATGAATATCTGTCCCCTCCCAGATGAAATGTAGAATCTGTTTCTATAGCAACGCCACCTTCACTTCCCCAATTCAAGTCAGGTATCCATTTAAAGCTATCAACCAATTTTCACCAAGACATGGAAAACTCCATCGGTTTTTTTTTAAATTTTCTCTGTATACATATATCTATATATATATATATATATACATGTATATATTTTATTACAATCTAAAACTGACTTAACTTCTTGACTGTTTATCTGTAACTTCTGGGACTCACTAGGAGTTGAACCCGTAACTTACAGCATGCAGGTAGTGCTGCTGCAGCATGAAAATCTGGCTTCCTATCAAAGAAGCACCCTGTCATTTTTTAAATCAAACATAAAGAATAAATAAATAATAAATATAATTTAATAATAATAATAAAAATATCAACATCATTGATAAAATACCAAGGGGAGCTAAATATATGTGTTCTTCAGACAATAGCATTGCAAAAGACAGCCCACATCTTTTAGGAGTGCTCTTCCATGAAACAAATTTAAAACGAATATCATGACCCCCCTTAGATCCATGGAATGAATCCTTGCAACTGTTCTAACCAATTGGAAAAATACATGCTTGCACACAAAAATAAATAATACAATCTTTATTGTTATATAGTCATATCTGGGAAAAAAAATGCTTCGTTGGCATTGAATGATTTCTGTTTTAACTTATTTATTGGCGCACTACATTTCTTACTTTTTCAACAAACATTTGACCTGATTTTCCAAATCTGCATTAAAAAATACCATAAAAAAATGTGTTCTGATTAATTTTGTATGAACAATTGTTTTACTAATTATTTTTTTTACTTTGCAGGATAAAAAAAAAGAGGTCATCATAAGCTATTTGGTTTACATCAAGTCTGAGCTGGACAAAAATCCCTCTGTAGTTGACAGGAGTGAGTTGTCAGTGGTCAAGCTGGTCACGAATCATGGAATCATATCGCCCATAGAAGATGTTCATTTCCCCATAGAGTATGGCAATGGGATTAACTTGAAACAAACCTTCCCTGGTAATTGTTGCTTTCATTTGTTTTTCATTCTTCATAAATTTTTTTTTTAGCATATTTGGAATATTTTATTTTGGTCTGTTAAATCTGATAGTTATTTTCTACTATATTTATTAATGTGAAGTTATATGGATGCATGTATATCTTTGCATTTTGAACAAATCTGAGTATTGAAAATAGACCTACTCACACCACTTCCATGATAAAAAGCATTTTTGTATGCAAATTGTATTCATCAAATGAATATTTCTTGAATAAAACTAAAAGGAAATAATAATGTCCATACAATACACCAGAATTAAGTCCATGCCACAGAAAGTATATTATACAAAGTCACTGAAAAGAATGTAATTTAATTTTCTAAGTCATATTGACATTTTTATTAGCAATCTATCGTTAAATATGGTATTTGTTTTAATTGATTAAGCTGTTTCAGAAAATTATTGTTTTTTATTAAGAAGGAAGTTCTTTTTAATAAGAGTGTAATTTTCAAGCATTGATTTTTTTTTCCTCAAAATGTTTAGGTTTTTATTATTGTTGTAATGGGAGAAAAATGTTGGCATTTTTAATTACAAAAGCATTTCTAAATGTGGTACTTATTTGGGTAATAATAAAGTCCATGCAATATACATAGACCAGAAATCAAAATCTGCCATCATTCTCAAAAACATAATGACTGAAAATTAGCACCAATAACTTTGCCTAATTGTGTATTAGAAAGCATGTTTCATGTGTTACATAGAACTCCAACTTCCTGGGCATTGCTAGTTTTTAATGTAATTTAAATTCTTACAATCCTAGGCTTTGATTGGACTTTTGTGGACCTCAGCTATCTCCCCTCTCCTCTGAGCGCACAAGACAGACAGTCTTGGCATAAATTTCTGGCTGAGCTGGGTGTGGTGGACTTTTTGAAAGTCACAAAAGTGGAAAAGTCATTTGATAAGAGCAATATTGTGTTTTTTTTAGTTCACAGTTGAGGATAAAACAACTGTTTGTAAATTAACTGCCCAGTCAGATTTAAAAACTAATTACAGTGAACTCCATTATGAAAATTACATGCTGTATAAACAGTACATCACCAGTACATGTATTTGCCTTATTTAACACTAAGAGTGTATGTTGGTGTTATGGACAAATTTAGATTTTATTGAGGCCACATTTCTTTTTTAATATATAAGATATTTTTTGTAAGTTAAATACCTTTAATGAATATTTTAATTTTCTTCACATTTTATCAAAGTTGATTTACTTGTGGAAATATGATTTTTGTATAACTATTTCAACCAACACCTTTATTTCTATTTCAGCGAGACTTCTTGCACTTCAATGAAAGATGTTTGGCCACACTCGGCTGATGGTTACACTATCACAGATTTTCAGTGTAAAGAGTTTCAAAAACTGGTGCTGCCAATCAGATTCCAGAGGAGCTATTCCACAGATGGTTAAACTGTTTGAATATTTGGATGCTCGTTGGAATACAGAGTACAAAAATCATACCTTCACTCAGCTTAAATCTGGCTCTGGACATCTTCTTAAAGATGCAATACATGTGAGCTGATGAATGGCTTTGTGCTATTGTTTAATGGGTGCTTTGGCTTGAGCCAAATCTGCATGCTGATATCTTGATGAGTTCAGTAACCTACCTATATTTTTGATGCTGCTTCCATAGCAATTTCTCACGACTGTTTATGTTGAGGATGTAATGAATTCGCTACAAAATCCGGTAGGAACCATTAGTGTTCAATTAGACTGGAGACAAACATCTCATCATTAGTGGGGCTTTGATCATACTAAATACACTTTGTAATAAATTATATTTTTGTCTGTACCACATTTAAGTATTACAATCGTGATAAATATTTTCTGCCTGTAGATAGAAAGTAAGAAAACTGCTTCCTATTTGAATATTAATAGCTTCTTGCCTGCGTCTCTTCTCTAAATGCTTATAAAAATAAACTAAAGAACTAAATGGTTTCTGTGGTTTTAAATATGAGACGTTAAGTCTAAGATTTTAAAAAGTAATAAAATATTACCATTCACATTATTTTAGTTTTTGGAGAGTGTAGAACTGTGTATCTTTGTGTCTGCTTTCACGGCTCGCAATGTATCTTTATCTGTGTTTCTTTATAAGAGTTTTGTGTTTATGTTATGAAGGTTTTTGTTTTTTGATTATGAGAGTTTGGGGTTTATGTAATGTAAGTAGTTGTGTGTTTTGTATTGGTTTAATTTATTTATGTATTTATTTATTTGTTTGGAAAGTTCGTATTTGTGAATGAACTCTTTTAATAACATTGTTCTTACGTATGCTGCTGTACTCTTGAAGTTTTGTGTCTGAAAATGTAGTCAGGCATAAAGTGTGTGTGTGTGTGTGTAGATTAAAAAAAAGTCATTGTCATAAAATATTTATTATTAATGCTTAAGTCTTGTGTTAATGTGTTTAACTTGTGTATATGCTTGGTAACTTTCGATTGACCCTTGAAATGTTTTTCTCCCAGTCGGTTTACTTATGGATATCTCCTCCTCCCTCCTTCCTCCTCCCACCACCTTCAACCCCCTCTGTTTCCTCCTCCCCACCAACTCCTCTCAACCTCTCCTTCCCCTCCCCTTCCCCACCAACCCTTCAACCCCATCCTCCCTCCCACCACAACTCTTTCAACTCCGCCTCCTTCCCCTCCTCCCACCAACCCTTCAACCCCCTTCCTCCCCCTCATCCCCTCACCACTTCATTTGACCCAGAACCCAGTGATAGATAATTATAGAAGCGGTGAGACAAACCAGCATCAAAGTCTATCACATTGTAATTGTAGGTAACACCAATATATACACGGTACTGAGATATTTACTTGGGACCATTTTGTTTGGAAGAATAGGTGAATAGTGTATGGGCAGAGGGGGGGGTATATGGGGGTGGAGGACTGAAAGCTGAGTCCGTTAGGTTCATGGTGCGATCAATGACTATTGACCTAATCGGGAAAACCTCACTATGAATACGGTCTGCTGTTCTATTGTCTGGGGTCCAAAGAACATCCCCCGTGAATTGTTTTCCGAGGACAACTGTCCTGGCCTTGCACTGGTCAAGGTCGAGCAACAACCTGAAGCGTCCAAACAATGTCCAAACTTTAAGAAAATGAAATTGCTTCCGCAATCAGTAAAAAATTTCTTGGATTGTTGCGCCCAGAATTAATGTTTTTTTTTTAAAATAAAATGTTGTTTTCTAATTTTCAGAAAAAACATTCGGAATAAATTACAAAAAATAAAAGTAGTAATTATCAGACAGAAGCACATCTCTATGTGTCACAGTGACTTTGACCACACAATGGACAGCATCCGTCTGAAAGTATTGGCGGTCTTGGTACTATCAGCAGAAGGTAAAGACTATCTTTATGTGTCGCAACTACCGGTCAACACTTCTTCAAATCTGCGTCAAATTTCGGCTGACTATCAGCATGTCTGTCTGTTTGTCTATCTCTCTGTTTGTTAGCCTGCCTCCCTATCCATATGTATGTCTGTTTATATATGTGTATAAATAAATCTTCCAATCTGTCTTCTTTTCCAATAGTCTATCTAATTTATATCATTTTTCTATGTATCTGTATTAACATATATGTGCCTGTCTTTTTTATCTATCTATCTATCTATCTATCTATCTATCTATCTATCTATCTATCTATCTATCTATCTATCTATCTATATATCTATCTTTATATATATATATATATATATATATATATATATATATATATATATATATATATATATATATATATACGTGTGTGTGTGTGTGCCCAATCCGCCTGTCTGTCTTCTATTTATCTAGTTTGACATTTTAGGACCTCCTCCCCCTTGTCACAAATTGTTCACCCCCCCCCCCCCCCACTTATGTCACGTCACAAGTTAAAATAAATTAAAATACCTCAAATTACTAATTTTTTTCTTCGTTAGTTTTGAGATAATCATTCTTTTACATTTTCCCATAAGACATTCAGATACTGATCGATAGAGAAAATTTCCAATAGCTTCTTCTTCTCCAAATAGTAAGAACTATCAAAATTTTAAGATACAAAATTTTCATAACGTCAATTTTCAAAATTTCAAGTTGAGAAGAATTGTAATTTTGGCAGAAAATTCAACCAAATTTTGGATTCCCTCATAGATAATTATTTTTTGTGACGTCACAATTTTCACAGACCCTTTCCTCCCCTAAGCGTTACGTCATTTGCGAACGAGCCCTAACCTGTTCCTGTATAAAACAGAGTTGAACATTTATTTTAGTACTATCATAAAAGTCAACCCTTACCTGGGGGTAAGGGGGGAGGGCGGAGAGGGGGTGTACCTTAGATGAGTGGACAGCGGACGTCCGCTTGCGGACACAGATCCGCAGACTTTTCCGAATCCGCGGACTGACAGCGGACGCTTCAGTATGGTTAAGTTGCGGACTCGCGGACTGACGCGATCTTCTTTTAGCGTTAACATAAAAAAAATTTGAGTCATTTAAACAACTACATTTCAGCAATGCGGACGCGCGGAACTGACTGCGGACCAATGCTGTAAGATTCTGCGGACGCGGATCATTGATAGAAATCCGCGGACGGACGCGGACGCTAAATTTTCAAGAGATCCGCACACCTCTGGTGTGTACTTAATTGGGCAATTGATACACGGGTTTACAAAAATCTATTCATGTAGGAACTCGCGTGCTGCTTTTTTTTTCTTTTTTAATTAATGAAATAAGAGAGTTGTTGTTCCTTTCATCCGTTGTTGAAATGTAAATATTGACCGTGTGTGTGTGTGTGTGCATTTAAATTTCAGATAAAATAAAACCTAATGTTTTAAAAGTAACCGACAGATGTAAATATGAACTATCAATCTGCACATTCAAACATACAACAGTCGGCCCTAAGGCCTATCTGACCAATTAATTCATATTGGGCCCCGCGCCAAGCAGGGGGCCCCGCAATTTACATTTAGCATATCACTTTCAGTCGTGCCTCTTGTCACAGGCTTTTAAAGATTAGAAGAGGGGCCTCGCAAGTATCCAATATATTTGGGCCCCTGCAATTCGTAAGGCCGGCCATGAGCCGGGTACATTAATGTACTGAGTATGGCCAATTAACTTTCATTCTACACATTCAAAACACACAACAGCCAGTACACTACGTAATGAGTATGGCCTCATATTTAAATTCAACTAACAAAATTAAACACAAAACAGCCGGTACACACAAATGCAATGAGTATGACCAATTTAATTTCACCTAACAAATTTAAACACACAACAGCCAGGTTACAATAATGCACTGTGCATGACCAATTTAGTTTACAGCCTGTGTACCACAGTCAACACCAGTTATCACATGTGCACCGACCTAGTTAACAGGACGACAGCCGCAGCCCTGTGCAACAGCCTGTTTGGACAAATCCTGCTGCAAACGCGGATACAGTCGGATTTCGACTACTGGAAAATTACCTGAGCAACCACAAAATGGCTTCTGGACTGGTGCAGTCCGATCAAGTGTCTATGGTGGTAAGGTCAAACAGGACCCGTTCTGTTATTAATGACTATTTTGATGAATTTTTTTTAGTTTAAAAACTAGACAGAATTAAGATTTTTTAAGACTGCTCTACCAGAATGAAACAATTTTTTCATCTTTTGTAAAACATTTTTTTTTTTAAATGAATAAGTGAAAATAATACATACTGCTGAAGTTAAATACACAGATCAGTGGAGTAACTATGGCATCAGCAAGCAAACTTTTATACCGCAGTAAATTTATTGTGCAATCTTTTACAACATATACATTAAGTTTATACTTTCAGTGTTTACATTCAGTATGTATATATATACTCAGTATATACATTCTGCATATGCATTCACTATATACATCTGTGTATATATATATATATATATATATATATATATATATATATACTTATAAGACGCATTTGTTGTCTGTCTGTCTGTCTGTCTGTCTGTTCCCTTATAACTCAAGATCCAGAAAACCAAAAAATGTGAAATTGGTTACACATACACATAATTACATGGGGAAGGTTATAGGACAGGTTTCGTTTCATCTCGATGGGTAGTTTAATTGTAATTAATTATTTTTATTTTAGTATTTTACTATATTAAAGTAATCTCGACGGCGCCATAGATAAAATTCCTCTGTGACGTCATTTCCCTATGAGAGACATTTTTTAAAGAGGGGTAACTCCCGGAAACTCCAATTGTAAACATGATGAAATCAATAGTCATATCTATTTACCTATCGTTTTATGTATTCGGAAGATTGTAATTAAAGGTGCACTTTAATAAACCGAAATACGTTAATTAAAATGTTTCTGTGACATTATTAACATTATTAGCCATAATCTCAATGCGTAGTTTAATTGTAATTAATTATTTTAGTATTTTACTATATTAAAGTATCCACGGTATGGGATCGCCTTCACTATAAATAAAAATTGATGTGCCTTGTCCACCTTTGCTCTCATACGGAACATGGCTATCATCTCTTGGAGACTTGGAATAATATCCCAGTTGACAGTTCAATTTCAGAGGGTGGATTTTCAAATTTACATATTACTCGGAAGTTTGGTTGACATTTCTTGGGGCCAGACGCTCCCTGAGTGAGGTGGCCATAAAGAAGGTGCCTTGTTAGGATCTGAAATAAATTTTCATAACTACAGTTTAATATGTTTTTAGTTTGAAAATGGAATTTTGCATGCAGGCTTATCAAGGGACAAGAAGAAGCAATTAGAATATAAATTAAATTATTATTTTTTTTTAAGATATAGAGATAAACAATATCAAATTTAAACAAATTAATAACACTGCAGCCAGACAACCACAACACTGCAGCCAGACATCACAACACTGCAGCCAGACAACCATATTTTATATGGGCATGGGTATATTTTCCCCACAAGAAAAATCATTCAATCTTCCAAAAAAAAGTCTGAAATGTTTCATTTGACCTGATGATTAGAAAATAGAAGGCAGGGAGGGGGGGGGAAATCATCCAACTGATGACAGATGTTTGACTGGGACAATTTCAAAAAAAAAAAACAATTTTATTTTATTTGTTTTTTGTTTGTTTGTGTGTAAATCTTTGCTGCTAAGCTAAGTTTAAAAAAAGTAGCTGAATATCACTGCACCATCTCAGAAATGGTTACACTGGTTATTTTTCCATTAAAATATTTAATCATTTTCCCATTGAAAGGGTTAACTATTTTCCCATTGAAAGATTTAACTATTTTCCCAGTGAAATGGTTAACTATTTTCCCATTGAAAAGCTGTCAACTATCCACAGAAGAGTTTCAATTAGTATTGTAAATTATAAACTATCTGGCTAGCAACTTTTTCAAAATTTGCTAATGTCTGAATAAAAAAAAAAAGATTTTTAAGCTATGTATGTATATATATGCTTTAATGTTACCAACAATTGAGCAGAAAATTGGACAATTTCATCTGGAAAGTGTGTATATTTGTATTTTTGAATTTTTGCCTTCATTTTCTCTGGTAACAATTTCTATAACATGCACATACAGCACAAAATGTATTAATTATTAGCCCTGAGTTATGAATAAGGGATGGTTTTGCAAAAGTAAGGGTGCTTTAATTCGTATTATTATTGTTAGACTAGCTGTACCCTGCAAGACCTTAGCATAGAGTTATTTTCACTGAGGTTTGATCAGTGGGCTAGGTTATTTTTGGTTTCGGACAGATCCGATTTTTTCATGATATTTATTACAGTTTAAAGATGCAAAATGTTGTAGAAATACAAAAAAAATATATAAATGGAATTTTTTCACATTTTGGCCTTTGGGTTTCATGTTTAAAAACCCCAGAAACTATTCAAAACTGTAGATTTTTTTAAACATTTACCAAATCAAGACACGGGTAAGATGCTATTTTGAATTCTTGTTTTCCACTTTCAATTTAACGCAAAACCCAGACCGCTTTAATTATATTATATATTTATATATAACTCTGGCCCTGCCCAACTATGAGGTTCTACGGCACACTCTATCCATCACAAAAGGCTGGACAGTCAACTGATAACAGCATCAATTCTTACAATCTTTACCCAACTCTTCAACTTTCCATATTGTTTGTCAGTGATAGGAAATGAAACTGGAAATCCCCTTTGAAAGGGTAGTTCAGAGGTCATCCCAACATATATTTATAATTTATGACATTATGTAACAAACACAAGACAAGTTCTTGGGATTTGGTCATTTAATAAATCACATGGAAATTGCAACATCAAATCAGAGCTTGGTTAATCTATGAAGAGACATTGAACATAGAAATGATTAACCTCGCTTTATTCGGTTGCCTTCCTCTTTATCAACAGCACTTTTTGGAGGCCAGGACTTAATGCCTTGACTTTCTTGCTCTTCAGGTTTGAAAGGAATGAAATTCTCTGATGAAGATGCTTTGTTGATCTGGAAAAAGACATAAATATTGTGCTAAAAAAAAAAGGAGGAGCAGCTGATAGGAAAACTCGTCACTGGATTAAGGAAATGAAAGTTTACCAATAAAGATAGGAATGGATGAAGGGAAGTTTTCAGATTAAACCTTCTCATTTAATCTGATTATCTTAACAAAACAAATAACTAGATCATCCCCCATAAACCATAAAAGGCGGCGCCGCGCCCCAGGTGGAGTAACTGGAAGTCATAGGGGGTGACTTTCCAGACTTCTCATCATGAGGAAGTGTTGAGTTTGATAATGTAAGACTATTCAAAAAGACCTTCTATTGTGCCCTTGGATTTATTTTCAAAGATGAAATCGACTTAACTGTGCAAAAAAAAATCTTCCTAGAAAAAAAATATTTCTGAAATAGAATTCACCTGAAGAAATATATTGAAAACATCCCTTTACACCAATTTAAACAAATATTTAAGCCTTCCTGTCTATTAATGACATATCATTTTTAAAACTTAATATTTGAATAAGCTTTACAATGATTTTTTAAAAAAAAAGACTAAATAAAAATTACTGGAGGAAAATCTGAAACATTTGATAACTGTACAATATTTGTATTCTCTGTAGTTGAATAGCATACATGGAAGCCAATTCTATAGATCACAAAAGCACCAACCTTAATTCTCTCATACATTTTTCATCTCCTTCTGAAAAATATTTGGCCAACTCTTTGTTGATTTCTAGGTGGTTATCTACAAATTTTTCATGAAAGTAGAAGCATTTATCTGTAACAACACATGTCTCCTCTTTTATAACAAAAACATCAGGTAGATGAGCCAATTCATATCTGACCTGAAGTCGTTCAACCTGCACCATAGATACATGTATAGGGTATTTGAACTAATATGTAACATTTTATTTTATAAATTTTTACTTTTTAATATTTAATTATATTAAAAATATAATACAATTTTAAACTAAATAAAAATATTTTTTTTTTAAAATTACACTTAAGTTTATGAAGAAAACAGCTTAAAAATGAACATGCAAATATTGCCAAATGTTATACACATATCTAAATGACTGCAATACATTTTAGATAAGATCTTTGGATGTAATTTAGGACATATATTTGTTATACAATGACCCATCATAATCCATAGCTCCAGAACTCAAACCGCTTAAAAAAAGAATTGTAAAATTTCAATCGATTCAGCCTTGGAATCTAAGCACTGCTTAGAAATCCAAAATCTTCCTTCAATAACTGTGTGTGTTAAGTGCATTTATCTTCTCAAAAGGTTCACTATTAAAAGAGCACTGAATGTATCTCATGTGATTTTAGATACTGAATATATTTTTTATATACAAGTGTGTTCATCATGGGCCTGTTAGGTAAAGAACAAAGAATCTAACAAAGCACCTGATCACAACAAGGGGCCACAACACTCATCTCCTAATAATCCTTCCCCCTTGGGAAAAATTAATTGCATATTTTTTTTTCTTATTTTACTTTAATGAATTTAAATTCATGGAACTCAAGGAAGCATTAATCTAGTTTTTGATTATTATAAAGTGGGAACACTACTTTAGAACTGAAATGAGATTTAAACTTGAACTGAGTTCTGGAAAGATTTAAGTTAAGATTCTTAAGAACAACTGGAGCAATGCTGACCTGACTGAAGATAAGTTCTTTCAATGACCCAGATTTCTTGGCCTTAAACTGCCGGTAGACACCGGGGAAAGCAGAGTACAAGTACCTCTGGACAGGACCAACAATGTTATGTAGGTAAGTCTGTCCTTTGTTGCACTGTTTGAATAATGATGTGATCTCTTCTGTTTTGATACATTCACTGAGTGGCTTGATCTCCTTGAATAAATGTATGAAGTAGTCTACACATTTTAGATCAATATTTCCTGTGGATACCAAATCAGGATTATATTCATAAAAAAAAGCTAATTTGTTCTACTTCCACAAAGATGTAAAAAAAAAATATTTTTTAAAGAATGCTGAAAAATTTTCAGTTAGAATAAAACCTGATAATTACAGACATAAACAAACAGACATAAACAAACAGACGTAAACAAACAGACATAAACAAACAGACATAAACAAACAGACATAAACAGACATAAACAAACAGACATAAACAAACAGACACAAACAAACAGACACAAACAAACAGACATAAACAAACAGACACAAACAAACAGACATAAACAAACAGACATAAATGTAAAAATACAAATCTCTAAATATGAGAATAATTTTAATTAATACAAAAATCATCTCTCAATACAAAAATTGATGAATACAAATAATATTTTAATCTATATGCAGCACTTAAAAAAAAACAAAAAAAACAAGAAAATGTGACATTCAAAATCATTAAATGTACATGTAGTAACTAAATACATCAAACAATCTAAGAAGATAATAAAATCAGAAAAATGAAATGTACCTGTGTTATCTTGTACATCAAGCCTCAGAAGGTGCACGCCAGGCTTTTTAGAAAACATTTCTTCGTATTCTTTTGAGTCTGATATCATCGGTGAATCTGAAAGGCTGACCCATTGGCCTGATTTAGTTGGGAACACAGCAGACTTTGACAGCAGTTCTGTGACTTCTGGTAGATTACTTTCTGCTTTCATGGCTTCTATGGTTTTCACATCTAAAAAAAAAATATTGTTATAATTCAAATAGAATTCATGAAAAAAACAACTGGTCACATGATGACGAGAGGACACATGGTTGTTCGCCAGTGGTCAGAGTATTTTACCAGCAGTGATGAGTGTAGATAGATGGGGTTACTAGGAGAGGCTGTGTTGTTTGGATGAGTTGTTTCATGTCAGCTGTAGTCGCAAGGGATGACAATGTATGAAGGCAAGAGAAAAAGGACAGAGCAATGGACGAAATTAGGTAAGATAGACGGTACGGCGTACCGGCACCTTTTTCAATGTGGGGAAAAAAATTATTACTTTTCTTGTATCGTAACATTTATTGTTAATTTATTATATTATTAATTTGATAAAATTGAATTATTTTAAAATTGTGCGCAATAAGAATTAAAATATAAAATGGGAAACTGTGAACCGGTAGAAAAATTAGGCAATTGTTTGGATGAGTTGTTATATTTTTTTTTTAAACACAATAATTTCTTGTACATCTTGTAAATTGGCAGTAGTAGTAGTAAAAACTGAATAAAAAGCTGCTCTTATTTGTACTGAGCCCAAACTAATTGATTAATATTTCAATAAAAAAAAAATAAGACGGGAAATTGTAGAATTAAAAAATGTTTGTTTACAAATTTTGGTGGAGCAATTCATCAAAATTATTGAAGCTTTAAGAGAAATGAATGTTAAGAGAGTTTTAACCCAATTCCCATATTTCTCAAACCACTCATTGGACCTGCTATCTAACTCATTTTTGAGCATTCCATAAAATCTGCTAATTCTATATATCTGACTTGGGAATCTTATCAGGTTCAGCACTTAAAGAAATGAACAAATTACTGTATTAGATTTGGTAAAAATTTTGGCAAAGCCTAATCACTGATTATTATGCAGGATACTTTGACAATGAATCTGAAAAATATCTAATTCTTTTATCAGCATTAAAAAAACATATATATATTTTGAGTCGACCATCTCACCTGCAACTCTGGATGAGATTTTGCTGAGGTCATTCCCAATCTTAGTGAACAGACACAGTGTATCATATAAAACACCCTCCTCTGCCAGACTACACACAGTGGCAATGTGTTTCAACAGTTGGGCATAATGCATGGTGGAAGGCCACTGATCAATTCTTGCCGTCTTACTAAAAATATCTTCTAAATGACTGTAAGTATCACTCAACTGAAAATAAAAGGCGAATTTCAACTGTTGACTCAGGAAAATGCATACATTAAATCATTAAAATCATGTCTAAAGTTCAATATGAATAAAAAAAAAAAATCATATACATGTACATGTATTTTCATTAACACAAAACTTGCACCAAGCAACTATTACACTCAATAAATGAAAGTGCTCATTAAGAGCTTTATTCAATAAGGAAAAAAAGCTTGTAATCCTGAAGTCCCAGAAGCTCAAGGTTTATTTTTTAAATACTGTATAATGAAAAGTAGCCAAACTTCCTTAAATTTAATATCTCTACAACAAAACCCATTTTGTTTTCTTATTACATGTATATTCATCTTGATAAAAAATAATACATTTAGCCATTAAATCTTGGATGAAAGTAAATATCTGTACCACTTGGTTTATTTATTAGTTTTGATTTTATTATTGAGCCAATTCTGAATGCACATTCTGTTTACACGTTAATTTTATTTTTTTAAGTTTATCTTTATCTAAAATTAAAGTATATTTCTTTTTTTGATCTATATAAATATGTCATAAAACCTAAGAAAATTACATTAACCTAAATAAAAGAAATATTATAATTTAAAATTTTATACAATCTAATTGTTCTATTTCCTTTCAAACTGAATTTCATAAAGTTTTTTTTTCCCTTTCTTTCTTTCATTGACTTTTAAGATTTGTGGATTAATGAAATTTATGTGAAAACGACTTACAATTTTGAACTTGCCCAAAGGAGAATTATAAGTCACAAGTGATTTCATGTATTTTGTAAAGAGCCCAGTTGGATCTGACCACCAGACTTCAGTACGTTTCATCATCCAACCGGCTAACATTTCAGCTCCTTTAACATTCTGCTCCGGTATGGGTACAAATATCAGAGGGTATTCATGGAACAATGCCTGACATTCTCTAGGCCTCATCTCATCTCCCAGATGGGTGTAGATCTGTAAAAGTATTAAATGCAAACAAATATACCATGAGCATGAATGAGTGATGAACATTTCTTAGAATTAGGTTATAAAACAATAACAAAAATTAAAAAAAAAAAAAACTACCTCAAGCATATGCCACATGGCTGTACAAAATATTCTTGGCTTATCAGGGGAATCTTCTGTTCTATTTCCCCATGACATAAGGGATTCTGTTAGTGTTTCCACGGAAACATTTAATTTAATCTGTTGACAAGCAATAGACTAATAAGAAACCGAACAAGTGGTTTAAAATTTAGCATGATCAGTATACAGAAAAAAAAAATAAAAAAAAATGGCAAAATAAACCAAAACTATTTCGTAAAATTATTACCTCCAGAAATTTAGAGAGGCTGTTTTCCTGCGGCACAACATTTAGATATTTTACAGTATGATGAAGGAGACGACGAATACTTTGATCTTGGAAGTAAAGATCCACAGAGTGCTGGAGGCTCTGTGACACCTGTGTATCCACAGTTTTACTGTCTTCATCGTAGCTGACAGAGGAACAAATTGCTGGAACCCAGGAAAGTGACTTAAGATGAACAGCAAAGGAACTCTAGAAAAAATTTTTAAAAATAAATAAATAAACAGCAAACTTATTTAAACATACAAAATATATAATTCTTATTTAGTGCTTAATGATCATGGCAATAGTGATACAACTGACAACAGTTTGCCTGCATTTCTCAGAAATTAATTTTCCAATTAAATCAAAAACAATGCTCAAGTTGAACTTGGGGAGAGCACATAGGAGAGGTCATCATACAAAAAACCCAACTTTTAACAAAAATGACGAATTAAAAATATTTAAAAAATCGCTACCTTGTTTTGAACTCACAATTAGTCTAAGTGTAAGGCTTAATAACATAGTACATGTACATGTATTACTTGTAAAATTTGAAAAAAAAAATTAAGCAATAGTAAATTTAAAAATAATATGATAACTGAGAACTTCATTCATAAATTGTAAATCTTTGCAGAAGTAAATTTTTTTTAATTAGATTGACGTTTACAAAGAATTCTGTTTATTTGACAACTTTGAAATGCTGTTATAAAAAAAAACTAAAATAATGTGAATGGTAATATTTTATTACTTTTTAAAATCTTAGACTTAACGTCTCATATTTAAAACCACAGAAACCATTTAGTACTTTAGTTTATTTTTATAAGCATTTAGAGAAGAGACGCAGGCAAGAAGCTATCAATATTCAAATAGGAAGCAGTTTTCTTACTTTCTATCTACAGGCAGAAAATATTTATCACGGTTGTAATGCTTAAATGTGGTACAGACAAAAATATAATTTATTACAAAGTGTATTTAGTATGATCAAAGCCCCACTAATGATGAGATGTTTGTCTCTAGATCCTATTGAACACTAATGGTTCAGTTTTTGTAGCGAATTCATTACATCCTCAACATAAACAAGTGTGGAAATGGCTATGGAAGCACCATCAAAAATATAGGTAGGTGACTGGACTCATCAAGATATCAGCCTGCAGAATTGGCTCAAGCCAAATCACCCATTAAACAATAGCACAAAGCCATTCATCAGCTCACATGTATTGCATCTTTAAGAAGATGTCCAGAGCCAGATTTAAGCTGAGTGCAGGTATGATTTTTGTACTCTGTATTCCAACGAGCATCCAAATATTCAAACAGTTTAACCATCTGTGGAATTAGCTCCTCTGGAATCTGATTGGCAGTCACCAGTTTGTGAAACTCTTCACACTGAAAATCTGTGATAGTGTAACCATCAGCCGAGTCTGGCCAAACATCTTTCATTGAAGACCAAGAAGTCTCGTGCTGAAATAGAAATAAAGGTGTTGGTTGAAATAGTTATACAAAAATCATATTTCACATGTAAATCAACTTGGATAAAATGTGAAGAAAATTAAAATATTCATTAAAGTTATTTAACTTACATAAAAATATCTTATATATTAAAAAAGAAATGTGGCCTCAATAAAATCTAAATTTTGTCCATAACACCAACATACACTCTTAGTGTTAAATAAGGCAAATACATGTACTGGTGATGTACTGTTTATACAGCATGTAATTTTCATAATGGAGTTCACTGTAATTAGTTTTTAAATCTGACTGGGCAGTTAATTTACAAACAGTTGTTTTATTATCAACTGTGAACTAAAAAAAACTTACAATATTGCTCTTATCAAACGACTTTTCCACTTTTGTGACTTTCAAAAAGTCCACCACACCCAGCTCAGCCAGAAATTTATGCCAAGACTGTCTGTCTTGTGCGCTCAGAGGAGAGGGGAGATAGCTGAGGTCCACAAAAGTCCAATCAAAGCCTAGGATTGTAAGAATTTAAATTACATTAAAAACTAGCAGATGCCCAGGAAGTTGGAGTTCTATGTAACACATGAAACATTTCTAATACACAATTAGGCAAAGTTATTGGTGCTAATTTTCGTCAGTCATTATGTCTTTGAGAATGATGGCAAATATTGAATTCTGGTCTATGTATATTGCATGGACTGTATTATTACCTAAATAAGTACCACATTTAGAAATGCTTTTGTAATTAAAAATGCCAACATTTTTCTCCCATTACAACAATAATAAAAACCTAAACATTTTGAGGAAAAAAAAATCAATGCTTGAAAATTACACTCTTATTAAAAAGAACGTCCTTCTTAATAAAAAACAATAATTTTCTGAAACAGCTTAATCAATTAAAACAAATACCATATTTAACGATAGATTGCTAATAAAAATGTCAATACGACTTAGAAAATTAAATTACATTCTTTTCAGTGACTTTGTATAATATACTTTTTGTGGCATGGACTTAATTCTGGTGTATTGTATGGACATTACTATTTCCTGTTAGTTTTATTCAAGAAATATTCATTTGATGAATACAATTTGCGTACAAAAATGCTTTTTATCATGCAAGTGGTGTGAGTAGGTCTATTTTCAATACTCAGATTTGTTCAAAATACAAAGATATACATGCATCCATATAACTTCACATTAATAAATATAATAGAAAATAACTATCATATTTAACAGACCAAAATAAAATATTCCAAATATGCTAAAAAAAAATTTATGAAGAACAAAAAACAAATGAAAGCAACAATTACCAGGGAAGGTTTGTTTCAAGTTAATCCCATTGCCATACTCTATGGGGAAATGAACATCTTCTATGGGCGATATGATTCCGTGATTCGTGACCAGCCTGACCACTGACAACTCACTCCTGTCAACTACGGACGGATTTTTGTCCAGCTCAGACTTGATGTAAACCAAATAGCTTATGATGACCTCTTTTTTTTTATCCTGCAAAGTAAAAAAAATTAGTAAAACAATTGTTCATACAAAACTAATCAGAACACATTTTTTATGGTATTTTTTAATGTAGATTTGGAAAATGAGGTCAAATGTTTGTTGAAAAAGTATGAAATGTAGTGCGCCAATAAATAAGTTAAAACAGAAATCATCCAAGCCAAGGATGCATTTTTTCCCCAGATATGACTATATAACAATAAAGGTTTTATTTCTTATTATGTGTGCAAGTATGTATTTTTTTCAATTGGTTAGAACAGCTGCAAGGATCTCTTGTTTCATGGAAAGAGCACTCCTAAAGTTGTGGGCTGTCCCTTGCAATGCTATTGTCTAAAGATCATATATATTTAGCTCCCCTTGGTATTTTATCAATGATGTTGATAATTTTTTTATTATTATTAAATTATATTTATTATTTACTTATTCTTTATGTTTGATTTAAGAAATAACTGGGTTCTTCTTTGATAGGAAGCCAGATTTTCATGCTGCAGCATGACTTGCATGCTGTAGGTTACGGGTTCAGCTCCTGGCGAGTCCGAGAAGGTACAGATAAACAGTCAAGAAGTTAAGTCAGTTTTAGATTGTAATAAAATATATATATATAGATATATGTATACAGAGACATTTTTTTAAAAAAAAAAAAGCTTTTATTAAAAATGCCCAAAAAAGAAAGAAAGAATTGTATTCAGGAAGGACACATTGTTGAGGGGTATAAAGTGCTTAATTGTCCATCTTAGAGTCAAGGGTTTGAACCACAGTAAAAACCAATGGAGTTTTCCATGTCTTGGTGAAAATTGGTTGATAGCTTTAAATGGATACCTGACTTGAATTGGGGAAGTGAAGGTGGCGTTGCTATAGAAACAGATTCTACATTTCATCTGGGAGGGGACAGATATTCATGCTATAAAAACATTAAAGTGACAACCTAATGTATTTTTCAATTCATAATGAAAGTTCCCTTCATGTTTCCCATGGTGCCTCCACGGCACTTGCACAATCGACTATGGTGGGGATGAAAGAAGGGCACAAGTGGTTTATAGGATCAAAGAGATTTCTTCTCATCCTTACAGGGACTTCTCAAACACACACTTCATCTGCCATGGAGGCTAAGGGAAATTTACTTTAAGAAAAATGCAATGAAAGACATATTAGGTCTAGAATATTTCATTTTGATTATTTTGTCAGGTCATAAATTATAACATCAGCAGGTTGCAAAATGGCACCCATGCTCCTGTAAAAACAGGAGTGATAAAAGAAAAAAAAATTTCTAGGTTTTTAACAATCCAATAAAATTCATTGTAAAAGTAGACCAAAAAAAACCTGGTAATCAAACATTATAATTTTACTAATAAATCATATTAACTAAAGCCTTAATATTATCATTTTATGATGGCTAGATTATTCTACACCAGCCATTCAGTTAAGGCTATTCGAGAGATCGTTAGCAGCAGTATGTAAAAGATAACTTCACCTTCCAGGCATCAGATTTGAACACTGGCAGAATATGGCTGTAGATCAGGTCGTGGGCTGTCAGCTGCTTGATGCCCAGTTTCAGCAGCAGCTTGACCACCTGTGAATTGACCTCATTATCACTTGTACTGGTCAGATCACTGTGCACGAGGTTCAAGTCCTTCTTCAAATTAAGGAAAGGATCTGTAAAGTTTACAGTTTGAGAAGAATGTTTTAAACTAGCTGTACCCTGCAAAACCTTTGCATAGAGTTATATCCCCTTAGGCTTGATCTGTAGGCTAGGTTATTTTTTTGGTTTCGGGCAGATCCGATTTTTTTTATGATTGTATTTTAAACTGGAATACTGTTGTATTAATTCTTTACTTTCAATTTAACGCAGAACCCACACCACTATTATTTATATAAACTAGTTTCTTCAGTGTACAGATCTAGTATAAAAGTAAAAAAAACTGGATCCGTGAAGTTAACAGAACAATCTGAGAGTATGTTTAAAATCAGTTTATCTTGATAAAGAGAGTGTAACCTGTACTGGCTCCTTGTTTTTTACTTTTAACTGACTGGCTTTGTGTGTCTTGTGAGTCTGTCAGCATGAAAACTGTTATGTCTGAGAGAGATACCAAGCTGCAGCATGACAAAGGAATAATTCTGAAACATAAACAATAGCAGGTGGAGTAAAATGTGATCCTTTTTCTCTGGCCGAAATTGTTAGCACAATTGATGTCAGTCTATATTTCAATGACATTTCGCGACAAACAGTCAGCATTCCATACATCTTCTAAGGGTTCATTCCCAGTCTAATTTTTTATTGTAATTTAATTTATATTACGAATTAATTAATTTTTTTTTTACTTTACCTCATCTTCTGAAGCTCTTTTATAACTTCAGTATTATCCTGAAAGTCGTCCAAGCTGCGATAAACACAGGCCAACCATTTGGCAATGTCCACCACATGATCTGCAACAATTTTTGCCAAAACATTTATTGCTAGTATTTATTACAACTTTTTTTTAGTTTCTATTGAATTATAAAAATACTTTTTAAAAAGTCTTAAATAACCTGAAGATACTAAAAAAAGAATCTGAAACATTCAAAAACTTAAAACATTTCAAATGTTACTACTAATTTCAAATGTAACTACTAATTTCAAATGTAACTACTAATTTCATATTTTACTACTAATTTAAAATGTTCATACTAATTTCAAATGTTCCTACTAATTTCAAATGTTACTACTAATTTCAAATGTTCCTACTAATTTCAAATGTAACTACTAATTTCATATTTTACTACTAATTTCAAATGTTACTACTAATTTCAAATGTTACTACTAATTTCAAATGTTACTACTAATTTCAAATGTTACTACTAATTTCAAATCTTTGTTAACTACTATTGAGTAATAGCTAAAATATAATTTTATCACAGAAAGTTTACCAGAAGATTCCCAGTACTGTGCTAGAGATCTGCCAATATGAAGAAGGTGTTCTGTGGTAATCGATTCTATGCCCAGAGCCTGAGTCAATGGCTCATTCAGAATGGCGGCAACATCAGGGTGAAGATAACTGAGATCAAGATGTTGCTGTAGAACCTCAGGGCTCACGATTTCAAGAACCAGAGAATCATGAGTGATCACAGTTTTAGATGGCATTTTCCAGCGAACAGCTGAAAAAAAAATGGGAGTTCAAATAAACAAGAGATTAATTTAAATTCATTACACCGAAAAATAAGTATAAAGAAATTGTGTGTTAGGGGCGGGTGGGGGGGGGCGTCTAAAATATTCCTTTATTACAGTAAAACTTCGTTTTACTTAAGTCAATGGGGAGCAATGGGCACCAGAATCATCTGTTGAATTTGCTACCATACATTATCAATGAAGTGATCTTGATATAATTTCACATAGTCTATCAAAACAAATCTTCATCGTGTCTAAGACGGAAAAAAAAAAATTTCTATTTTGTGTAAAATCATTGTTAAACCCAGGTGTAACTCCAGGAACATGTTCAACATGAACTTGTTTACTATGAGTATTGCATCAGGATCTTTGGCACTGAGAAATAATGGTGACTGTACGAAGTCAACAGGCAAAACTAGTAAATGGGTTGCTTTATAAACTGAAAGAACAAACAAAGAACTTATCACAGCCTGACTGTGGACTCTGCACTTTTAACATGGTATACAGTGTGATTTCAGGTAATACAGTTACATACACCCATGGAAAATGGCTTTTTTTTTCTTATAAATTTAATAATGAGCTGAGAAAAAAATTATCATAAATAATATTTGTGCAAAACAAGATGAACTTGATTTTTTTAAAAACATAGTTAAATACAGACACTTAAAAATAATGTTAAATATTAATTAAATATAAAATTCAATGATTTAACTCTTAATCGACGGCAGGTTTTTGGCCATTTTTCATTACCAAACATGTGTCCTTACATTTTGGACTATATTGTCTGTTTCCTTTATAGCCCATATATGTGTTGTATATCATTTTTTTCTACTTTGGATAAGCTTTAAAACTATGCAGTTTATTTTTGTGAAAATGAGACTTGATAATGTTTAAAAAAAAGAATTTAACAAAAAAAAAAAAAAATTTTTTTTTTTTTTAAAAGTGTACAAACACCAATAAGACAAAAAACTAGTATTAAAAACAAACACATTTTTTCAGACATTTTATTAATCTACATTTATTTCTGAAAGGAAATATTCAGTTTTCAATCAATTTCTTCAACAAATAAATGTTTGGTGACTTTTTTTCAAATATGCATATTTTCCCTCATTATTCATATAAAAATGGTATATTTCAATTTTTTTCTTTCCCTAAATATTTTTTTTCTCAGTATATATTAAATATATCATTCTTTTGATAATAAAATGGTAGTTTAATTAAATCTATATTTTATCATAATATTTAGCTATTTTATTAGAATTGTCAATATATTAAAATCAATAAGACAAAGTAATAATCAGGTTTGAATGCAAAAAGAAAAAGATATATAATTAGTTAAAATGTTTGGCTTACATAAACTACTATCGATTCTGGATGAAAAATCTAAATGTGAAAACAAAGCATTTATAAATGATTTATTTAAAAGTAAATTTTATTAATTAATTTTCATTAAAAAGATAATTCCGAACTAAAACCACAAAGCATTCTTTCCCACTCTTCTTGATACATGGACTCTTTCCTCTGCACTTGTAGCTTTCAGATCTTTCTCTACATCAATGACCCAACTGTTTCTTGAAATCACAAATTGTTACTTGGTATCCTGAATATGTATATAGGGAAAAAAAATTAAATTTAAATTAGCTTGTGATACTGAGATAAACAATTTCTATCTTTCATAATGCACAAAAACATATCACACACTACACTTGACATTTGTTCTTCTCTAAACCTTGTCATTTGAATAGCACAATCTACATTTACTACATTTATTTACTATTATTGGGTCTATTGCATGTTTTAAAAAAAGAGTGGCTTAGTCGCAAGAGGTACTGGAGCACTTTCTGAAATATTACCAAAGTCTCCAATGAGTTCTTCAGAAAAATGTAATTGTCCATAATTATTAGGTCTGTGTAACTCTTAAGATTCATCTATAGAAATATTTTCATATGGTTGAAACTATGTCATGCATTTCATTTTTATGTATGTCTGTAGTGTTCTTACTTTACATAATTTGTCATTAGGGTTTTCATTTTTAGGATTTGTAATTTTTAAGAAACTCAGAATAGCTTTAAATCTGTCAAAAGACATGAATGCACAAGCCCAGAATCCATAATAAAGAGGCTTTTTACTCCAAAATCTGTCAATACTAGAGGTTTTAACTATTCCTGCATACATTATCAGCCCACAAAAGCTATAAAATTCCTCTGGTGTAATACCAAACCAACCCTTGTAAATACTTACTTTTGTGGTCCATGAATCTTTGCGTAATCATTAGTATACTGGCTTATGTGAGTTACTATATCCAGTGTGAAGTATAGTTTGAAGTAATCCATGGCATAGAAGAACCTCTTTGCACTATCTCTTGTTCTAACTTCTTTCAAGTGAATACCTGGAACCCTTTGTGGTAGAATTGAAGGAGGTGACTTTCTCATCTTAGCCAATGAAGCTGTGTCAAATAAAAATAATGTAATTAATTATAAATTAAGTTTTTTTATTTTTTTTTTCATATAAAATAATGTTTTAAATGTAATAATAAAATATATAAATAATATATATCAAACAAGACAGAAGACTATAGTGCATATATCTGTGTGCTCTCCTATCAGCTGATTTTTGTTTATCAATCAGCTGAGAGCTAAAGATTTATATAGTAACATGCTTTAAATGGAAAAACAAAATATTTAACATGTATTTTTAAGTTTTTTTTTATTATTAATACACTTACAATATTTTTCTGCTAAAATGTTATAACTAGCGTGATATTAGGTGATTATTTAGCATATAACAGACCATAACTCGTAAAAAATAAAACGAAAAAAAAATACAGCATGTTGTTGTGAGCATTGGTATACTTACACATGAGTATTAGATGCATTCAAACTTCCATTGAACGAAACATTTTTATCATCTGAAACATCAGAAACGTCGGTTAGACCCCAGACTTCATCTTCACTTGAAACTAACTTGGAATCGGGCTGAAAATCTGAGTCAGAATCCATTATAATAAGCAGGTCAAAGTGCGTCTTTCCTTAGCCGGCTTCAAAATGGCGTGCGGAGGAAGTGTCGTTATCGGCTTTGTTTACGTTTTTAAAGTCGCGAGAATTTATATTTATTATAAAATTTCGTAAATATTTTTATAATTTTAATGTATTAGGTCCATTTTTTTACAATAAAATAACAATTAAATTTTATAAAATAATAAATAATATTATTTGTATTAAGTTGAAAAAAATTACCAAAAAAGGCCCATTTCTTTGTATTCTGTCGTTTAAGATTTAAAGAGGTAAAAAAAAGGGTGGGGACTGAAAATAATTCTAGCCATTTTAAACTACTTCTCACTTTTCTTGTCTGCAGTTAAAACTGGCATACACTCCTTAGCCTTTAGCTGATCCAGAATTTGAGTGGCAACCGGTTTGAAGAAGCCCATGACCTCACCTTCAAGTGGAATGAACTGCAGATACTGAATCAGTGCTTCAACTGGTGTCCAGTCAGCTCTTGCCTGTATACATAGTATCACAATATTTTAAAACTATTTTAAAAAAAAAAATTTCAGGATTCTCTTTAAAAAAAATATGCTAAAAAAAAAAAACAATACCAACAGTTTACTGAGCCAGTTTAGATAAAACCTGTCTAGAAACAAAACACTGACTAGTCACTGATTACTGAGCCAGTTTACATAAAACTTGTCTAGAGACAAAAACACTGACTAGTCACTGATTACTGAGCCACTAGAAACAAAACACTGACTAGTCACTGATTACTGAGCCAGTTTACATAAAACTTGTCTAGAGACAAAAACACTGACTAGTCACTAATTACTGAGCCAGTTTACATAAAACTTGTCTAGAAACAAAACACTGACTAGTCACTGATTACTGAGCCAGTTTACATAAAACTTGTCTAGAGACAAAAACACTGACTAGTCACTGATTACTGAGCCACTAGAAACAAAACACTGACTAGTCACTGATTACTGAGCCAGTTTACATAAAACTTGTCTAGAGACAAAAACACTGACTAGTCACTAATTACTGAGCCAGTTTACATAAAACTTGTTTAGAGACAAATCACTGACTAGTCACTGATTACTGAGCCAGTTTACATAAAACTTGTCTAGAGACAAAAACACTGACTAGTCACTGATTACTGAGCCAGTTTACATAAAACTTGTCTAGAGACAAATCACTGACTAGTCATAAAAAAGTTTACGAAATAAATTCAAAACAGTTATAAATTTTACAAACCTTAAAGGCTTCAAGAGCCTCAATAAACAATAGATGGATCTGGCTTCTTAGCCACTGATTCCAAAAGCTGTCTCTGTCAACATCCTCTCTGCTGGATGGCACATCAAAATCACCTGGAATATATACACATCCAGTTAATGACATTAACCAAAGGAATTTTACAGGTCATGATGAAATCCACCCAGCTTTTAATGGGTACCTGACTTAAGTTGGGGAAGTAAATGCAATTACAGAAACAGATGAATTCTATATTTCATCCGCACATACCTTGCACAATAAATCTAAATCCATAAGACCTGAGTGGTAAGAAAGCAAATACAGGAAGTTTTTCTGGTTTGATGATCTGTTAAAAAAAAAAAAAACAAGTCAAATTTTACCTGTTTGGTTACATAGCATGAATGACTGAATGACTATACAGTGAAAATGTGTACATTTAAAGCTCAATAATTCTCAAAGTTTATAAAAAAAAATAACTGTAATATTAAAAAGAAAAGCAGGGTTCCTGTAACACAAATTACATCTTCAATTTGATTTTAGGTGCAGTTTTGTGAGACAATTTAAGCAGAAGCAAGAACATAGATGTTGCAGGATTTAGTGTATGATGATCTTCAATACTCTATTAATAATGGATTGCTTAAGTTCAGTATGGAATGCTAATTATGTTCAGCTCAGTATGGAATTCTAAAGTTCAGTATGGAATGCTTATGTTGAGTATGGAATGCTTATGTTCAGTTCAGTATGGAATGCTAATGTTCAGTTCAGTATGGAATGCTAATGTTCAGTTCAGTATGGAACGCAAATGTTCAGTTCAGTATGGAACGCTAATGTTCAGTATGGAACGCTAATGTTCAGTTCAGTATGGAACGCTAATGTTCAGTTCAGTATGGAACGCTAATGTTCAGTTCAGTATGGAACGCTAATGTTCAGTTCAGTATGGAACGCTAATGTTCAGTCCAGTATGGAATGCTAATGTTCAGTTCAGTATGGAACGCTAATGTTCAGTTCAGTATGGAATGCTAATGTTCAGTCCAGTATGGAACGCTAATGTTCAGTCCAGTATGGAACGCTAATGTTCAGTCCAGTATGGAACGCTAATGTTCAGTTCAGTATGGAATGCTAATGTTCAGTATACATGTATTTAACTTTCTTTTATTCAAAAAAAAAAAAAAAACCTGAGTATTCATTGAAAGCTTTTTATTCCTCAATGGAAAAGCCAGAGCTATTTCAGTCGACTCAACTTCCACACCTGATTTGGCCTGAAATGATTTCAAACAAACATATCAAATAAGATTTTTTTTCTTTCTATTTACTAGTAGTCACATGTTCCAAGAGCACATGAAATTAAACAACAACCCACCTGCAAGGAAATGTTTGATGCATCTAACAGTTTACGAAGTACAAGCCACTTGTCAGTACCATGGCTGTGTGTGATCTGAACTTCTCCATTTTCAAAATCTTGCCTACACATGAACATTTCTGAACTTTCCACCTGAAAAATGTTCCGAAAATTAATTTTATTTTTAGTACAAGTCTTGACAAAAAAAAAAAAACAGTAAAGAAAAAGCCACTACAGCTGAGATTCAAAAGATATTGTGATAAGCAACCTTGTTTTCTATTCTGATTTCTTTTAGCCTGTGCAGAAACAACAGCAGTGATGGTTGGATGTCATTGAAGCGTGCAGCGTGGGTGTGGACTTGTTGCTTGATGTCTTCAGTCCAGGGTAATAGAATCTGGGTCTGCCAGCTGCATAAGTTTAATTAGGTCATGTTTACATTTACATTTTTTTTTTTCAAAAAAGTAAATTAATCATCTTTAAAAAAAAAAAACAGTTCATGGCACCACTGTGCACTACTATTATCTACATGTTAAAAAAAATAATAATGATATATATATATATATATCAATATCATCTGGTTCAGCCAGGTTCTATATATAAAATAGATGAGGAACATTTCTTTTGCTTGTCAAAATTTTAATAACAAATATTACTATCTTAAGGTCATAGGTCAATGGACATACAGCATTATTTGAGGAAAACAAGAGATTGATGGATATTGTTCCAGCACACAGTATCTTGTAAGCACTGACATATATATATGTCGGGATTCTTTAAAGAAATCTTTAACGTACTGTTGTGGGCTATATTAGTGAAGTTACATATAACGATTATACATTCAGAGATTCCTTACTTTTCATCTGATTCAAAGTTTTCTTTCCAGTGTGGCAAAATGTATCCCATGGGCCCGCTGTTCACATCAAAATATATGTGGAAACCGTTGGAGTGAACTTCAGGACATGAAGTCATACGGAAAACAGACTTGAATCCAATACCCTTTTGACCTGATTTTAAAATAACAAGTAATAATGTACATTCTAATTTATTAATTTATAATAAAAAATTGTATTTCAATAATTAACAAAACAAATCAAAGAGTTTATATTTAATAATATATTAATAGCTTCTTAAATGTAATACAAAAGAAACAAAACTGTGAAGATATTCACCAATATAGCCAAACTTGTGCTTGGACTTTGTGCTTTTCCCAACATCACAGATGGCTCTGACATTTTTGTCTTCAAATCCCAGCTCGTTATTCATTACTCTGACACCTGTCAAGATAAATAATATCTACTAGAATAACGCTTTCAAAAACAATATTGAAACTGATTTTTAAGTGATGGTCCAATAATTTTTAGCCCAAATTTCAACGCCCTGAAACAGATTACCTGTGAGGTCAATGACAAATTTGATTGATGGAGTGACCTTATCACTGTAGCTGTTGTCATCAGCATTCTGAATAAGCTCCAGGACAAAGTGTGTTTCTTTACTGTACAGGTCTTTGGACAACCTCTGGAGACTTCGACCCTGGCGCTCTTGTTGTTTCTAGGTATTTAAATTACAACAATGACATTACTCTAATATAATACCAGTTTTATAAAATGAGAAAGAAGCAGCGGCTAAAAATTTTATAGTAAATGTGAATTTTTTGCTGAAACAATTAAGATATACAATGAAACCTTCAAACTATGAAAAATTTAATGAACAAACAACAATTTGAATAATCAATACAAGAATTAAAATAACTGGTGGGGGGAGGGGGGGGATAAATGGTTTCTCACAGCAATAGTAAAAAGTCAAATATTATTTTCTAGTATTTAATAAATGATAGCAGCATATACGTTTGATCTTACTTAAACATTTTTTTTTCTTTTCCAAAAAATAATGAAAAGAATTTTTTTACATATTCAAAAATTGTGCTAGGTGCTAGATTTATTATAAAAAGTGTAATGTTAAAAGACTGGGAGACATCAGAGGAATGCCTCTGATACCACAGTAGGGTTTCTCAGGAGCAAATTGTCCAGAATATAGTTATATTTAGCTTGGTAGTCTTATCTGTAGTGTGAATATTCTCTTCTGATAAGTGGGTATCATTGAAATACGCAGGAATTTATCCATAGCTACTAACTTGAAATATAATTGAATTGGGTCCATTGAAAGTTTACTGTAAAGTAATTAATAAATATTTTTTTTTTGTTTTTTTTTTTAATTTTAAAAGCAGAAAGGACAAACATTACAATGATTTATATGTGGATTAAAATGTTAATACATGTATTACCCAAAAGGAATTTTTGACAATAAATTATAAGAATCTGATAAGTGATTTTTTCGGCTCAAGAGCCTTTGGCAATACTTTGAAATATAAGTTATTTGCATATATAGGCTGACAATACATAAATATATCAAAATTACTGTATTCCTAAATTATCTAAGAACATATTAACATTTTAATCTTGTAAATAGTAGCATTTAAAGAAAAAAATATTAAAAGAATAAAAATTACAATCCAATGCATGTTAAAATTCTTCTTGTTTTTCCTTTTAACTCCGGCAGGAGCATAGGGTATCAACAGTATCATGCCAGTGGACATGGATTTGGGCAGTCATTTTTTTAGCTGGGAACATGACATCTGTGCCTCTTTTAATTATTTTTTGACTGTTTTTCACCATGTTTGTTTTGGCCTCCCTGTTTTTCTCTAGTGAGGTGGGTTATATTCAGGGTTGTTAACAATACTAAAAAAAAATATTGGCAATACCAATACCAATACAATTTTAAAATCAGTATTGCAATACCAATACCAATACAATTTTAAAACCAGTATTGCAATACCAATACCAATATTTATTTATTATTGCCAATACCAATACCAATATTTGGTTCATTCAACGAATAAAATGCAAATACGTAATTCATTGCTTTATATCACTTACATCGATAAACGATAACAACATTTTTGGCTAATTTAGATGATGTATTTTTAACCAAATTTTGTTCAATAGTTAACACTTGCTTCAACAGTTTCCCTCAAAGCATCCAAAAGTTTTTGACAACATAATAAACTACTATTAAATAAGTCGGCATACCTTAACGTCCTTAAGCAACAAGATTTTTTAAAATGTATGCTGTACACATATTGTGAATGAATGAATGGATGGATGGATGGATGAATGAATGAATGGATGAATGAAGCAAATGACTGTCATAGAAAAGCAAATGATACATAAATAGTTAAACATCACACTATAGTAAAAGCAGTCAGACCGAGTCAGTGGATTGCATTACATCTGGAAAACTAACGATGAACAATGAATTCCAGTAGAGTTAACAGGGTAACGCCACCTAACTGGCAGTTACCACTAAGCCAGGCGAAGAAAAGTAACCATTTCAAAATGCGCACTGCTCAGTCATGAACGAAGAGGGGAAAATATTCGGCCTCCTAACAGGCCCGTAGAGTGCGGGGGGCCAGGGGCCAGGCCCCCCTGCGTTTTATCTGCCCCCCTGCTTATTTGTTCTACTTAGTAAAATGTATTACCTGGCCCCCTGCTATTGCCTGGCCCCTGCTGTAGAATGCCTTGCCCCTGCTGTAGAATTTTTACGCTACGGGGCTGCCTCCTAATGAAAACAGCCTTTCAACAGCAGCACTTGAAGGAAGTCCTGTATTCAGGTCTATGTATATTTTACGGATATTTGGATAGACATCCAATGATGCAATACTGTCTGAAGTGTCTGCCAAGTAATTATTAATTTCTTGATTCACATCAGGTGAATCATTCACACGATGTCGTCAATCCAGCGAAGAAGTCTGGCTGATTATCTGTACCATAGGCAGCAGCAGCCGACGTTGCTTTCTGGTCATCAGTCGTAGCAACCAATTGTGATTGTGAAACGCATAAATTCAGTACTACAATAAGATGCGAACTCTGCAAATCATCATCCATCCAGTCCAACTTGAATTTGGGATGCACAACGGATGCCAGCTGAGCATCAATGCTGTCAAACATGTTTGCAAATCTTCCATCGATGGCATTCAAAAGATATGAAGCTAATGGAGAACAAACTACGAGCGGATCATTCTTTCCTTTATCAAGAAACACTTTTAACTGAGCCTTCATCATGACAAATGTTGGTAGAAGGAAACCAAGTCCAATGTCTTTTTTAGTTTCACCCTGCAAAATATCTATTCCACAGCAAACATGCTTCATAACAGCAACATACTCTTTAACAAATGTTTTCTGTACTGGCTGTAGTCTTTTGATATCAAGTTCATCACAATGTTTGTCAAACTTAACTTCCATGCCACTTACACAGAGAATGTTGTAAACTCTGGTGACATTGAATTCCTACGGGTTTCACCAGGTGTTACCAAAAGCATACCAAGTGAACTAGTGTTGTTTTAGTCCCAGGTCATATTTTAGTTTCAGTTTTTATTTTGTTTTTTCTGTAATAATTTTAGTTTTCGTCTAGTTTTAGTCTTGCTTCTAATTTTAGTTTTAGTTTTAGTTCTCGTTGACGAAAAGACAACATTTGCGTTAACGAAGGTTTTAGTTTTAGTTTTCGTGAACGAAAGCAACACTATATTTTAGCTTCAGTTTTTATTTCGTTTTTTCTGTAATAATTTCAGTTTTCGTCTAGTTTTAGTCTTGCTGTTAATTTTAGTTTTAGTTTTAGTTCTCGTTGACGAAAAGTCAACATTTTCGTCAACGAAGGTTTTAGTTTTAGTTTTCGTCAACGAAAGCAACACTAAAGTGAACTGCCTGACGCCAGTGCCGGCCTTAGACATTTTTGTGATAGAGGCAAGGACAGAAATGCCGCCCTTTATTTGCTATTTATTTTGAAGTAAATCCAAATTATGAAAATAAAAATATGATGTATTAATAGTTTTATTACTGGTTTTCATTCTTCATAACAAATTTTTAAAATTTAAAGTTAGAGAAGAGTTTTAAGTATACGTAGTGTATTTTAGGAAGTTTTTTTTGCTAAGTTAAAAAAGTAATGAAAAATAAAACAAAATGAAATGTCATGTTTATTAAGCATTAAAAAGATCGATTGATTCAAGAAAAATATGCTTTTCTAGCTTTTGCAGAGGCAAACTCTTCAATTACTTACGTAAGAGTCAAATCTTCTGCAATGGTTTTCTCTATAGATATTCTAGCTAAACCAACCAAACGATCCTGAGACATGGTAGAACGAAGATATGTTTTTATGAGTTTGAGCTTCGAAAAGCTTCTCTCTGCACTCGCCACTGTTATCGGGAGTGTAAGCAAAATTCGCAATGCCACGTATACATTCGGAAAAAGAGCAACCACGGCCATTCCACATAGATAGTCTAAAATAAGTCTAGGACTTGATTTGTCTGTAATTCTCCCTGATAAATCAAATAATTCATCACACAGTTCTGTTGCATTAATGTCTGCTGAATCTTCGTTTTCAGATGTTAAAGCTAATTGAAAGTCCATGCAATCTTTGAAAACATCTCTTTTATCCAATAGTTTTATTATTTGTTATCCTCATTTTTAGTTCTTTCCAATCATGATAACTGGTTAAATGATCTGGAGATTTTTCATGATGCTGCAATATACATGACATATTTTTCCAGTCACACTTTCATCTTTTGGATAACCAGACTCAAATTTGATCTGCTTTGGATCATGCTGAATAAGAAAACAACGAATATCGTCACTTATATCTGGCCATTTAGCAGGATCCTCCATTATATCTGAATCTAATTTTGTTAAATGCAAAATAAGAAAATAATTTTGAAAATAGTGATGTCATAATATTGACATAATATAATAAATTTAAGATAGAGCGTTAATCCACATGACTTATTTGTTGTCGCCACTCTAAGCAATTTTGTGCTCTTATTTAATTTTACACTTTCTCAAATCTATTTATTTTATTTTTAATTTTTATATTTTTGATTTGATATTATTTTGCTGGAATTTGCCGCTCCTTGAAATAATGCCGCTCTAGGCAGCTGCCTATATCGCCTATACCTAAAGCCGGCACTGCCTGACGATAAATAACAATAAACACTCAAGAAAATTATTTAATGCAAGCGGAAAAAAGCTTGGAAAGAATAGCAAATTCCATAGAAATCAATTTACTTAGAGTACTCACTGGTCAATGCTCATTGCCACAGATATGATTTCTATTATCATTCATTGCTCAGTCTCATTCAAAAATTGTTTGGCAATGTCACTCGCAAGATGGCGACACCAAAGAAAAATTTATTATATTCAGCTTTATTCACAACCAACGTTGTAGAGAACTTATTAAATATTGCTTTTAGTATTGGTTAAAAATCAATACCAATATCAAAAATAAATATTGGCAATACCAATACCAATATCAAATTTCAAGAAGTATTGCAATATCGTACCAATACTTAAAAAAGTATTGGCAATAATACCAATACCAATACAATATTGCAATATTAACAACCCTGGTTATATTCAAGGACTTGACTAGAAAAAATTATCAAAAGGTTTTCAAAGACTGTGTCCTAACCATCGCCATTTTTTTTCTCCTTGATTTCTTAGTTTTTGGGTTACTGTTTAGCTTCTCCCACAATATGATGTTGGGAATCTTTTCAAGCAATACGATGTTCATGATTTGGGTCAGGAATCTATTGACCAATGTCTGTAGTTTGTTACTAATGTAGTTTATCATTCTCGATTTTTCTGATCCATACCTTTGATATTTGTGGGAAAAACTCAAATTTTTACAGTTAGGGAGAATATTAGAAATGTAAAAATATGTGGCTTGAAAAAGATTTCCGACATCAATAAATTAAAAAACTCAAGGAACAGGAAAAAAATTAACGAATAAATGAGCTGATTAAAAATGAGCACTGTGGACAATAAATTAAACTGCTTGCTGATAGGTAGCTACAAGTTAAGCAATTACGGTTAAGTCATAATATTTTATTTCTTACTATCATAAGTTTTTGTCCTGTCTCATCGAGTTTTATGCCAACACCAAATTCTTCTCTCCTGATGTCGTCTACAATGAGGCGGCATTTTTCTTCTTGAGTCAATTCTTTTTCCTCCACAATCACCTCAGTTTGATCATTTACATTCACAATTTCTTCTGCGAGCTCTTCATTGTCTTTTATCTCTACTTCACATTGACTCTCTTCATTACTGGTGATGTTTGCTCTGTCCTTTTCAGCTGTACCACATTTTTCATTAGACTCATTTATCATTGAACCACCTACATACAAAGAAAAAAATACAAATTGAAAAATATAAGAAAATAACTATTGAAACATATCTTATCAAAACTTTCCTATCAGGGACTAATTGTCTTAATCTGTTGGACCAAAAAAATCTAATAAAATAATAGCGGTGTGGGTTCTGCGTTAAACAGAAAGTAAAGAATTAATACTACAGTATTCCAGTTTAAAATACAATCATGAAAATATCTGATCTGCCAGAAACCAAAAATAACCTAGCCTACTGATCAAGCCTAATAACTTTATATAACTTTATGCTAGTGTAATATTAATACATCAAACTATGAATGCAGTTTTTAATTTAGCTCTGAACTTCACTAAAAGAAGTTCTAGAAGAAAATAAATTTGTTACAGAGAATAATACTGGCAATCGCTCTCAATGTTTTTCACATTTGTTGAATCTTAATTAACCTGAGACTTTTTTTTTTTAATTCCCTAAACGAATTGGGGGAACGAATGGACACATCAACAGATGTGCTTTCAAACGTCCTTTCTGTGGGGCTTATAGACTTGGTAGCACCCATCTCCTCTCCAAGTCAGCGTCAAATATCTCAAGACTTACCATTATTCAAATCTGCACAGGGATCTTTTATAAGTGAATCTTCTTCGACATTTCTTCCTTCTGCCTTTTCTTCCCCAGATGCAGCATTTATTTTATCTTGATCCATCTGACCAGAGTCCAACTCTTTTTCTATGCCAGTTTCATCATTTTCTTTGTTGGCGGAGGTGACACTGTCATCTACTTTATCCTCATTGACATCCAGCATCTCATCAATGTCAGAATCTTCAGAGTCTGACTCATCCTCTTCCTCCTCATCTTCTTCTTCAACAACCTAATCACGGTGGAACAAATGTTAGTTAAAAAAAAAAAAAACAGGCAAAGTAAATGAGTAATAAAAGAGTTGAATGTTGATAATATAAATATAACCAAGTCAATAAATGTGTAAGTTACATCTAAGTGTGAATAGTAAATATGTCATCTAAAAAGTCAAATATTGGAGTTAAGAAAAAAAAGATTGGCTAGCATTCTATAGCCCACTTTTTTTTTTTGGCCTTATATCTAATATTTATGCTAGCATTCAAGAAAATTCCCCAATTTTTAGACATTATTGTAACATAAGATTTTAGTTTGATTTTTGAATGTAACTAACTTTTTTTTCTCTTTAATATAGTCTTTAATATAATCAAAAGAATGGCAAAATTACAAATGCAATAAAGATTAAGATATAAATATGCTTGAATAAGCAAAAAGGTTTACAGCAGATATTTTGATTGCATTTTAATAACAACGTAATGCTTTTTTTATTTTAATTCATTATGAGAAGGGCTAGGATTTTCATGAAAAATCACATTTTTCCATTTTGTGTTACATTTAATTCTTAAGCAATTTAAGCCACATTGTGCGTACTCTAAGTGCTATGTGACGATATTTTTTTCTGCCTTTATATGACATTAGGAGATATTTTATTTAAAAAATTGCCTTTAAAGGCACATTTTTTAGGGCATATTTTAAACACTTTTATTGTAATCATAATTTCCTTTCACAGTAATTTATATTTCTCATTAATTTCATAATTCCTGTCAATGAGTTCATGAAATGTTAAAACAAGACTTCAAAGACAAAGTTTTCTGTTTGATGTACATCACAAACAGCCCTTACCGACACAAGAGGGAAGGGAGAGAGTCACACTGACTAACAGTGTGCATTTTTACCTTAATTCTACTTCATCCCCCTCTCCTTGTTGGCTATGAAAGATAATAGACTGCTTCAGTTGTGTCCAAAAAAAGGCAGTGAGAGAGGGAGAAAGAGTAAAACTGTAGTCACTGCTAAAACAAATTAGTTAGATTTTATAAAGTGTATTTATTAATGCAAAACAGATTTTCATGATTTTTTTGTGTGACTGTTTCTTTAATTATTTATTTTTTATTCCAGTTAAATCATACTGAACTTTAACTGAAAGTAGTGTATGAATAAGGTCCTAAAATGTAAGATGCAGAGCTCAGATTTTCATGAAAAATCTTTTTTTTCTTTTATGCAATTTGGTATGAATGCAACATGACAATTGCTTTTTGTCGTGAAGAGCATATTTCAACCACTTTTTAAGGAAGGGACATATTTAATCAAAAAAGTGAATAAGGAGGCTTTTGTGCATTTGTTGTTATTTGTAAGCATCATGTAGATAATACAATTTTTCCAGCCCTATTTTTCTCATTTGCTGACAATGAAAATGAAATATACAACAGAATCTTATGATGTATGTCACAAAACCATCCTTACAGAATGTTTTGTTTTTACTACTGTAACCTATATATAAATAAAGAAAATAGATAAAAGGTGGATAGAGTAAGGGAGAAAATCCTATAAATGCGTGCATATTTCTGCTTTTTTCAGGTCATAGAAATCTGAGTCCTAATCAAGAGTATAGTTTAATTAAAAACGTAATAACAGCTTGCATTATATAATGACTTTTTTTTTTAGATCTCAAATACCTCTTCATCTTCTATGCTGTCAGCGGACCCCAGCAGCTCGTCAGTCAGAGTTTCTTCAATACAGTGAGAGGGAAAGACAAATTTATCCTGGATGGTCGAGGCCCACTCTTGAAGACCCAGAAGACACCCTAGGACCTCCAGTTGTCGGCGATGAATGGGAAGCTTACAAGCCTGCTTTATCTGATGTTTTGATTTCGCAGAGCCAACAACTTGATTCAGTGGCTCTAGCAGAACCTAATGTAAAATGATAAACAGACATAAATCCAACGGGTACATTGATAAGCACAAAGAAATCTAACTCATAAATATTAAAAAGATAATCTGTCAAGATATCAATATTCTTGTAGGCTTCTTAGTTTATTCAAGCATTTATTTACAATTCTTTCATACACTCATATGGATAATGCAACAAGAAAAATGCCTAAGTGAAGATCTTTAAAACTACCAGTATGTGAATCTTTATATTGATCTTACCTGATTTGCAATGGCAATGCAAATTCTAACTGGGAGACGTAATAGTATCTCTGTTACAAACTGAACAGCCAAGTCCACTGTGTCTGCAGTAGGCGGGCCACCTGGGAATCATCAAAATTACAAGCTAGATTTAATGAATTTCTAAAATATGCTTAACTTTTATGTGGGCTAAATGGTTGAGCGGACTGAAGCGCATGACTTCTCCTATGGCCTTCATTAAACTTCAGGAGCTTTACTTTGCTAAAGGTTATTTTTACATTTTACTAGGTCTTCGCATAAATAAAAGAATATTGCAGCTCGATAGGATAATTTCATTTTATTAAACCCCGACAAAAGCAACTATACATAATTTTTAAAAAAAAAATTTTCTATTTAATTTAGATAATTAAGATAAACTGTAATTAATATTAGTAATTAGCAAACATAAAAAAAATTTATTTACAGAAAGACAAACTGTTCATGAAACGCTCTTTCACAAGATAAAAAAAAAGAAATCAGGTCAAGTGAAAGGAAACTGAAACAGTTCAAGGTAGGCAAAGATTAAAAAGATTTAGATGAGTCGATAACAAATGATGCTTAGTATTGAAAAGAAAAAAAAAACAGACATTGAAATATTGTCAGTATGATTTTAATTTAGCAAAAAAAAAAACAGACATTGAAATATTGTCAGTATGATTTTAATTTAGCAAAAAAAAACAGACATTGATATTGTCAGCATGATTCTAATTTAGCAAAAAAAAAAAGATCATATGCAATGAATATATTCTAATAAGACCAAGTAAAACTTGTAAATGCAAAAATAATCATGTTAATAATATAGGTCTACCTGGCGTGAATGTAGAGGTACTGAGTGCATGGAGGGAGATCAGCTTTGTCTTCAGATGGTTGGTCACCAGTGCAAGTGGTGTATTCTCCAGACCTTTGTTGGCTACAATGAGTGAGACTAACTGCCCTGCTGCATCAAATGGATCGTCCCTGTCCAGTGCGTGAGCTAATTTTTCTATTGAGGTGCATGTGTTTACTTTGAGAAGTTTGCCTGGCTCCACCTCCAATGCTTTAATATCAGACAAGGCAATCTTTTTCCCACCTAAATTAACAAAAGTTAATTTTTTAATTTCAAAATAATGATACAGTATTAGCATGTACAGAAGGACAAACCTTAAAATTCATAAAAGAAAATCTTTTAAAACAACGCAATAATCTAAATTCAGAGATAAAGTAATATTAATGATATTTCATCACGGAAAAAAATTCATAAACTTTTACTTAAAACAAAAAAAAATTTTAATTCAAATTTTCAAAAAAGGATGTTATTACTATTGGACAAGTTCTGTGGTATCTGTTCCACATCATTATTATATATCAGAAATGAATATGACATAGAATGCAAAATCTAAGTCTCTGATTAGAAGAATGACAAGGGGGAGGTAGCCAGAGGGATTTTTTAAATTACCAACTGCATTAAGCCAAATAGTCTGAGAACCTTTCTCATGAGAGCCACTGAAGCAGCCAGGAAAATGAACCAAAGAATCATTTAAAGTATTTGATGAGAGAAAATTAGAAATGATTCAGTCATCAAAAGGAAATGAATCAATAAAACTAATAATTATCAGGAAAATACAATAAATAATCTTAATTTTCTGAGAAGCTGACTTAATCAAATTATTGCCTGCACCTTAGTCTTAATTATGTTTTTTTTTAATGTTGTGGTAAAATAAAATATGCACTGCTAAACTTAAGAGCACACAAGCCTTGAAATTTTGTTAATTTAAGTCAATTAGTCAAGATTATATTTAACTTTGGACATATGCAAAGATCACCTTCTAAAGAAATTCTTGTTAAGCCTCCGTATTTCTTAATGAAGTCCTTCAGTCTACCATGCTGAGGTTGAAATACCAATGGCCAGTTACTCCATTCCTCTAAATCTTCTAAGAGTGGACAAGCTGTCAGGCAGGCCATGGCTGCCTCTTTAGATACACTGCCTTGAAGGCCAACATGACCTTTGATATGTGTTGAGTGACTTAAAAATAAAAAAAAAAAGTTCATTTATAACAAAAAAAAGGGAAGCAGGCGAGTTATTGAAAAATATTTTACTACGACACGAAATGGACAAAAACAAATAAAAAAATGCCATATTAACTTACTTTATTTGAGATACTATTTTTCTAAAATTTTCCACTGGTATAAAAATAACAATTTAACTATGCCACAAAATTTTTAAAATTTTTTTTTACCCTGAAAATCTTTAGTTCTAAAGAAGATTCTTACCACATTTTCCCACACAAGGCTGCTTCAAAGAGAACATTATATTCTGTGCAGTGATGTTTGCCAGGTTTGTCTGCAGTGCTAGATAGTCTGGCGATATTGCCATGACCCAAATGTCTGACATCATTCACAAGGTATTGTTCACATAGTGAGGTGTCAGCTGCTTGCATCTACAGATAAATTAATGATACAGCAGTAAGAAAAGGTTCTAGTACCCTGCTGGTATATTTATGACTTATTCAAAGATGCTACAACAAGTATATTTGTGCGTTATGAAAGAAACATTTACTATAGCTGAATTAGACAATAAATTTCAACCTGAGCTAGTCCAGCAAACTTGGCCTGACAAAGAAACTCTAACAACTCTAAATGACTTGGTCTATACACAGAGTCGTGTTCAGAACCTGAACCAAGAAGAGTTCCACCACTTTCTTCCAGAACCTAAAAAAAAATCATAACGTTAAACAAAAAAAAAATCAACCTACATTCAATGAGTTTTGATTATTCTTTTAAGTTTAAGCATGAAATTTTTTTTGTATAACTGGAAATAAAACTTAAAACTAGTTTAAAGATCAATGTATGTCATAAAAAAATATTTTCAAACTAACCCCGTGACTTTTCTAAAAAAAACTTTTGAATAATTTACATATATAATTATTTTACATTTCAAAAAATTAAGGGAAATGACATTTTACATACATCAGAAAGAGCAATTAAAAAAAAACAGTGAAAACAAATTAAATTTACTGAAAGGATTCTTTAACTAAAAAAAAATAAATATTAAGATATAAAATTACTATTTGTTTTCTACGTCATTTCTTCAGCAAAAGTACCGACAAAATTTGAAAAAAAAAAGGTGATGTTGTTTAATAACTGAAACAATTTACAAGTATACATTTTTACAAAGTACCTTTTTAATTTTTTGTTCAGAATGAATAAAATCCAAAAATGTTCCATAACCCATATCTTGAAATGATGAGAAGTCCAAGTCCTCTAAAATTCTCGTCTCAATTCTCTGAAGATGTGCCAGTTTTAATGTCCCTTGTTCAAGACATTTGTTGACATACTGGGAAACTTTCTCTGTAAGGGTCACTGTTAAATTATTTAAAAGTTATTACATCCATTGACTTATTGCCAGTGTCGACTAAAGAAACAAAATTTTTTTTTTAAAAATGACAACAAATCATAGGACATTAAATGTATTAAAGTTGTTTACAGTGAGTGCAGGAATTTTTCCAAGTCCAATAGTTGTCCCAACCAGCTTAAAAAAAGAGGTAATCTGAGAACCTTTCTCAGGCGAGACACTTGAACAGTCAGAAAAAGGGTTTGATGGGTCAGAAAGTAAAGTCTGCTGTACCTGCCACACAATCTTACAGAATAGCGGTGGCTACAGAAATAAACTTTATTTTATTTGACACCCCCAACCCCACCCCCTATGTTTTCTTTTAATCATTACTCATAGCCAACAAAAATATATTTGCAGCATTCTTTTTGTCTCGCTTCATATTAAAATAATTTGTACACAACATTTTTGTTTCCTGAAAAGTCATTGATTATTTTTTCAACTATCACATTTAACAGGACAGAAATGGTGAATGAAAATACAATCAACAGTAAAAAAAAATATGATATGATACCTATGATAATATTTTTCCTGGATATTACACAGTTAAGCAGTTGTTTTTTTTCTAAGCATAAAGAATGAGACCACCTCATCAGAAAAATAAAATGCAAAAGCAACAATTCAAAAAATAATAATGAAGAAAATAATTTTTGTTTACAACCTTTGGTTGGTGGTACTTTTTTTGAAGTCTGCTGCTGCTGCCTGAGTGATGCCTCCTGTTTCAGCTGTTGCTGCTTAGCCTCGACTTCAAGAACTTCGGTGGCACATTCTTCTAATTCTACATTTGACATACACACCGCCAGGTGAAAAAGTTGTCTTGGTAAAGTAACTTCTAGGATATTCTTAGGGACAACACAAAGCAACCTTTAAAGTGAATTCTTTGAGGGGAACATTCATTTTTTTAAATCAAATAGATTGGGAAAATAAGCGTAATTAAACAAGTGTAATAAGACAATTAAGTGTAATTAAACAAGTAAGTGTAATCAAACAAGTAAGTGTAATTTAACAAATAAGTGTAATCAAACAAGCAATAGTAATTAAAACAGTAGCTACCTTAACAAACTGCTTGAAATGCTTCAACATTTTCTGTATCTTTTTGAAATAGGCAGCATTTGCGCTAAACAGAGGGGCCAGCAACTCAAATTTGGTGAAGATTTCCTGTATGGCTACTTCAGGATTTAAGTTCAGGTAATGAATTCTCAACTCATTTCCTTTGTTTGAATTCTAGAAAGAGCAATATTTTACAATCGGAAAACATAATTTAATTAATCATTTCATCATACAAAATATAAAAAATTCACCATAAAAAAAATATCTTTTTTATTTCTACACTACCAGTCATAAGCTAAATTCTAATTATAACTCTCTAGGTGGTAGTTTTAATGTCAATCTTAATAGGATAACATTCTACGTTCTATCAGTATAAGGGGTTAAGGTTAGTCAAATTAACACGTAATATTCTTACTTGCAATATACTGGCTCTAAAAGCTCTGAAAGCATCTTGAATATCAATTTCAAGCATTTCTCTCAGTGTGTCTATCACCTTCTTCCGGGCTGCTGCAGCATCTCTTTGGGATTTCTTCATCATCTGATTTTAAATGTTAAAATGGTAAGAATATAAACATTCACAAATGCATTGAAATCTCACTGTAATAAAAAACCACTTCTTGGGTTAGGCCATTACTTATTTAAATGCTTATTGCATTAATATATAAATATTGGAAGCATTTGGGCCATTGTGCTGGCCACATAATCACTTATTAGGCCATGGATGTAGAAGCTTTTCATCTTCCCCAATGCCCCCCCTCTCCCCCAGGGCTAAGAGAACTTTATTTATGAAGCATTTAAAACACTTCAAATATAACACTTCAAATATCCTAAGACTTGCTTTTTATTGTATTCCTGTACCTGTATTGCCAAGGGTAAGCTGCGGATTCTAATCCCAAGTGAGAAAGCACTTTCTACATGGTACGCCTCCACGAGATATTGCATGAATTCATCAACACTTGTCTGCTGTGACCACTTGTTGAATCTGCGGACATTCAATCATTCAAATTCCATTAACTTTGCCAATCTCTCATAAGAAAGCAACGAACTTCAAAAAACAAAAGGGCTAAACATTTCCTGGCTGGAGTTATTGTTAATAAGTAATTTGAAAATCTTAATCCTGAAACACATCCTGGATATTAGTCACACCATACAAATCAAAGCAGAATTGATCCAGCTATGCCCTTAAAGTTTCAGGAATTTTTATTCTCAGAATTAAGAGTTGCTGGTGATGAAGATTACTATTAATGATAACTCTAAACAGGTATTTCCAGAGCAGCAAGAATGACAATAGTTCTTGTGGGAAAAATATAGTACAAGAGGAAAACTAGTCATAACCGAAAACAAGTCATAACCTATCCTTTTGCAACATCAAATGCCAGGAACATTGTAGATGACATTGTGAGACAATATTCTTTTAAAAAATGGCCTTACATTTAGAAAAAGTTCTGAAAGCAAATGACAGAGGATATATATTAGTGAAATATTTAAAAAGAGAAATGCAACTTACTTAGTGAGAAATTTATTTAGATGTTCCATTAGATCCACAGAAGTAATTTCTGGAACATATTCATCATGAGGAAACTTGAAAAACTCATGTCTGAAAAAAAAAAATTATTATTTATGTGCACTATCTGCAACACTGTCTGTTCCATAGAAGTGTTGAAGTAAACAAAAAAAATCTACATAAAAATTACAATAACAACAGATGTTAAACAATGAGTCTTACACTCAGACCAGAATGTGAGGAATGATGGCAGCAAAGCAACATCTCAATGAAAATTTAAACTAGCTCTCCATGAACATTCGGACTAACTCTCAGTGAACATTTAGACTAGCATCATTATTTTATAACAAACTTACATCATGGGCATCTTCTGCATTGGCCCAAGCTTCAGATGCTCAAATTCTTGCTTGCTGGGATGAAACTCTCTACAGCACTCTTGCAATTCATATAAGGTACAGAGTGACCTACTCCTGACAAAGTTTTGTATGTAAACATTCACTTTGCCAAGAAGTAGTGAATGATCCCTGGCTGCAGGCAAGAAGCTGAAGTTTCTTTCTTGCAAATTCAAGTCTCTAAAATGTCTTACCTAAAGAGGAAAAATTATGAAGGAAAAGGCATTAAATACGAATATATTTAGTCTTAAAAAATTAATTGTTTTCCATCAGAATCACATTTTTCTGAAGCTGACCGCTTCCATTGTGATCACGTCTTGTAAGCATATGACTTTGTTAGCATGCTATTGGTAATTTTCCCTGATGAATTTAAATCTACCTCTACCTGGCTAAGTGATTTTTTTCTAGCGTAGTGATGTGGTATATTTCTAACATAATCCCTAAGAGGTTCATTGTAAATTACTAGCTCGTGGCCTGCCAATAGCAAGATTTCTAGCATAAAATCTCTTTAGTCTTTATTTTGCAATACTGAAAGAAGAAATTTTTTGAAATGAAGTTTTTTTAAACAGATGTTATAGAAGCCAATGGCAATGAACCAAAAAAATTCAATATGATGAATGCCAGGTTTGTAATAACAACATTTAAAGTACTAATAAGTCAAAACGCAAATCTATAAATAAGAAAACTAAATAATATCTCAGAATGGTTTTTAAACATAAAAAGAAAAAAATTTTAAATGAAACTTCTGGTATTTTTACCCTGAATTTCTGTAACAACAAAGTTTCTACTCTTTCCATGGAGACATGCTCTTTGGCTTCACATAGGATGTCAATGCATTCTTTTATCTGTGAGTTGACTTGCTCTGAAGTCAACCGAGATCCCCTTGGCAGTGTGATAGGTCGCACAATGACTTCCTTATGTAAGAAAGAAGAAACAACCATTAAACTAAACATTTGACAAAATACTAATTAAAAAAATAAATACAATATAACAATAGTACCTTGACGTCATCTGTCATTTTGGTTCCAGGAGGTGGTCCTGATTTAAGTCGTGGTACTGGCCATTCTGATTTAGCTAACACTTCTTCAGCAGGTTTGACTTTAAATGACCCTAACTGCTGGAGGCTTAAATTTAAATTGTCCATGGACATTGGATTATGCAGGGTTCCTGGCAAACTCATTGGCTGCTGAGGTGTCACAAGTAATTGTGCTGAAGCGTAGGCTGTTTTTAGACTCTTTCAAAGAAACACATAAAAGGTAACTAGAATTAAACTTCTGTAAACTACTTCAGTGGCTAAGGATATTGCATGAATTAAAAATAACTTCACCTATAAATACCAACAGAGATTATTACACTAAATGCCAAGCAAAAAAGAATCTACCTACCTGAGCCACGACTCCACCCATGCTATAAGCAGCTAATCCAATAGGCATTGAACCTGTCAAAGAAACCATTTACATCTTGTTTTAGGCTAAAATTTCAAGCTCAAAAAGAAATATGCAGCAGAATCCTGTATGTTACTACATCGTAACTTGTTAGGTGAATAAGTAAGTCTTTTCATTTTTAAAAAAAATGGATTTCAGACAAAGAATCAAAATCAGGACCAGCAATATTATATATCACCACTCAAAAACACTTAACCACAAATGCAGCGGCCAAGACAACATCTTAAGGATTATATAATACAGTACACTCTGAACTACAGCAGCTAGTAAATATGTGGCTATCATACTCTCTAATGTACTGTATATACTCGCATATAAGCCTTCATCTCATATAAGTCGACCCCCTAAAAACTGCTTTCAAATGGCCAGTTTTTGCAACAACCAGCATATACGCCGACCATACAATTGTCTAATTTTACTCCATATTTTTGGTTCATAGAAAATTGTTACTGTAAAGATGTAAAATGCTTACTTTTATGTTACATACCAGTTTGTTTACCTTTTGGAATGACACTAAATGTGTTCTGCTCTTTTGTTTAAGCATGTTATTTCTAAGAAATCAGACCATGTACCGATGACGTCCTCTTCACCCCTAGTTCTAGCTTGGTTATGGCCCACCACTGGTGCACACACAACCATGCAGTCGTGTCACTCACACTTTATTCTGTGCATTTGCATATAGAGTATGTCTAAACACAAATCTATATTTGATTACACTTCTAGAGAGAATTTCTGTATTATTAGATTATAAATAATAGATATAGGAACAAATGGTATGCCTAGACAGAAATCTATGTTTGATAACACTTCATGAGATTGTTACTATAGTATTAGTTTGGAAACCATAGATATAGGAAACATTTTCTGTTTTTTTTAGTATTTTTTCTTAATTTTATGCCATTTTTTACTTTGAAAATGAATTCTCCAAGGTAATATATATATATTAGTACTCTGTACACACAAAACCAGGGGACGGATGGTCGTGCTGTAAAGCGCTCGACTGTCGACCTGAAGGTACCTGGTTCGATCTCCGGTGAGGACCAAGAAAATTTTTCAGGTCTTGGCTCAAGTTCCCGATATATCTCCCGTGGTGCCTCCATGGCCATTGCACTATCAGCTATGGTAGGGATGAAAGAAGGGCACCATAAAAACTGTCCCATTAGTGGTTTATAGGATCTAAGAGATTTCATCTCATCCTAACAGGGACTTCACACACACACACAAAACCAAACAAAGAGTCAGATAGTGATGAAGATGTGTGGTTGGAAAATTGACATTAGCGTCTGTCCTTGTGTCCATTTTGTTTTATGCGAATATAAGCCGACCTCCAGATTTCAGTATTGTATTTTAAAGTTCTTAATACAGCTTATATGCGAGTATATACGGTGATTAAAAGCAAGAATTATCTGTAATATAAAATTAGCTATTTGAATGTTGTTGTTTTTATTTTTGCGAGACCACAAGGGATCTGGGAAAGGGCCTCTGATTGGGAAAGAATGAAAGACAAAAATGTTCAAATAAAATGGAGACAAAGCATTATTACTGGTTGCATAACTACTGCTAGACGGCATCCTTATGAAAGGCATTGCTTGTGTTGGAAAAGTGTTTCCAGGTGTGGCACTTCCAAGTTGTTTTTCAGATGGTAGACCATACCTCTGATGAGCAGACAGTCCCTGACTAGATGTCACACCTGATATATTATTTAAGAAAAAGAGTTAAATTATATTTTGATAGATTATCTGCAATATTTAGCACAAAAGAAAAAAAAACAGTAATAATTTATTCTTAAAAAGTATAATGAGACATGAAGGGAAAAAAAAAAATTATAACATTAAAAAAAACTATAAAAAAAAAGTTATTCAACATAGACTTTTATTAAAATGGATTAGATCATACAAATATTTAAATAAATTTTACTGACTAAAAAATGAATGATCAGCACTATGGATTAATTATTTCATTTATAACTCTTTTATTGTGTTAAAAAATTTCCCTTTTTTTTTTGTTAGTAAAAAATTTAAAATGGCACACAAAAAAAAATCTTCAGAACTCAGCATAATTATGAACCCCTGCTAAACTTGGGAAGGCAATTTCCCTCTTCATATTTTATCAAAAAACAAATCAATTGGGCCTGGGTAAGTTGGTGATCATTGATTACAAATTTTCCAAAACATTTGGCTGTCTGCGTGTCTACCGCCAGACAAGGAGACTAAAAAAAAAGGCGATAAAAAAATAACACAGCTAAAAAGTTGTTGTTTTTATTTGTAGTGAACAAAGAAACTATATATAATATAAGTAACATCTTGCCTGAAAAGGGAATAAACCCAGTCGGATTTGAGGTAGAGCTGTTCTGGCTTTGAATGCTTTTGGTTTCAATATCACTATCATTTTCATCATCAGAATCAGTAAATACGGTACGAACTACATATGAGGAGAAAAAAAAGAATGATTTTCTTAGAATTAAGTTTTGAAGTGACCAAAAGTTTAAATTAATTTACTAATAAGAAAATTCAAGCTGCTCTAAAAGATTAAATAATGAAAGAAAAAAATATTTTAAACTTTAAAATTAATTGTGGAAAGAAAAACAAAGTAAGCTAGAGTTGCCCTTAAACACCCCAGGATCCCATTTCACTACAGTCTCAATAATATAGGCTACTTTGACCCCAATGGCAATGAATATTTGAACTAATTTATTTACCTCCTTTACTGCCATGTAAAGTGGCCCCTTGACCCCACGTTTGTAAACCAGTCTTTGAAGAGCTGCTTTGTCTTTGGCTAGCTGCATTTGCAGATTGAGTCACTTGAGGGTTTAAGATGATAACATCATCCCGGACAGTGACAATATCACTATGAAACTGGAGCTGTGTCCCAACATCATCATCACGGCCATATGTCGATGCATAGCAATCTAAAAACTTCCATATGTTACACTGTCCATTGTTTGCCTTTAATAAAGACAACAACCTTTCTCTAAATACTGAATGTCTGTTCAATACAGATGTTGTCTTTGACTTCTGATTTGTCTTCTCACGAGACTGAGACATCTTTTTTTCATCTGTATTTGAATGATCTGATTCATCAGAATCTGAAATAACAATTAGTTCATTTTCAAGGAATTCAGATCTCAAGATAATGTATCCCTTATCAACAAAGATGACATCCTTAAATCGTTCAAGCAAAACCTGCATTTTCGAAACACCATAATATTTAGCAGCCACATTTTTCTTTTGGTATTTAGTTATTGCATTCCAAAAATTCTCGGATAGAAATCTATGATTTTCACAAGTCCTGAGAAACTTAATAACGGTTTTTTTCAGATCTGATATTTTCACTTCATAATTCATTTCAGTATGAGTATTCAATGCTTATGACCTTATGTGAAGTGCATAATTATCAGGCTAAGTGTCTCTTAAGTTAAGCTCACAAGAATAATTGAATTATTAATAACTACTACATTGTCACAATTTTAAAAACACCATTCACCAATTTAACAGAGTTAACCTGTAATAACTGATATGATTTGCAATGTTTTCGTTTGTAAATTTTACTTGTCGAGATCTGGTAATATAAAAACAATAATTGTAAAAGTACACGATTTATGCTCAAGAATGTCAATAATAAACGAAGAAAATAAACAAAGTGATCCTTCCGACTTAACAATAATTTTCCTTTACAATTGCAGAATATATAAATAATACATGATGTAACTGATTTCCACAAAAGCGAGAAACAGTTTCGAATTTCCTTGCTTCGAGCTACTCTACTTTCATTTCAACAATTCTCAGAAAGCTTGGTTGTTTTACGGCCGTCCTGTGTTTTTAAACTCGAACATGTGTTTTTCTGCTGATCAGTATGCAGGCCAACATATTTTACTTTCATTATGCTACAAAAATTGGACCAGCGTAGAAAATGATAAATGAAAAAAAAAAACAACTAGATATGGGGTTAAGAAATTATTGGAGATACGGACATAACAAGTTTTAAGGGAGCTGAAGGGTGACATGAAAGCTATACTGCCTATAGGCCTACCTATAACCATGGCCTTGCCCTTGTATAGCGTAGTTTAGGTGTCTGCTATATTCATATTATGTTTATCGACACATAAGATATAAATGTAAGATAAATGTAATAATCTAACATACTTGGGGTGTTTGTGTGTGAACCAGTGCATTATGGGCGCATTAGTCCCCTGAATTAAGGGCACCCGAGAGGACCCGTCAAACACTTTTCGGAAGTGCCCTTCAGGTTGTTAGGGAAGCTACTGTTAACTAGACACTCCCTAGCACCTGTAGATTATAGATGGACTTTGTCAATCGGGGCCGTCAACAGAGAAAGGCTATTCCACATTAAAAACTAAACTTGAATGATATATTTCCACTGATTCTGTAATGTTATCCATCTCTCTTTCTGGAAAAGTGAAAGTATTGATTTTAAAACAATATTTCTCTATGTATTTGAACTAATTACTTAACTCACTGTGCACGGTTCAGATCCCCTCACGTTGTTGTTATTAATATGAACATATAGCCTACTAATATATAATACCTTGTTAAACGCTCCTCAATAAAAATGATTACTATATATACTTTCACTTTATGTACTTACATACAAATAGTAACTCTACTATGAAAAATACTATGATTTATCATCTATACAGCTGATCGAAATCCGATATTTGAACTGCATGTATTAAATAATAAAACGATGAAAATATAAATATTTTGAATGTCTCTACCACCCTACTTAATTTCCTATAATATTAAATGATAAAAAAAATCGACTTGCAATATCTATTTTCACACAGAGCTGGTTTCTTTTTTTCACTTTCGATAACCTTTTTTTTAAAAAAAAATGTGTTTGTGGAAATTCCCGAATCTATATTAAATGAGATTCATATCGCAACCAATGTTGAAGGGGGTTTCGTCTGTCTGGGTTCAATGTGAATGTTGAGTTGAGACGAATATATTGTCTGTCTACTATATACAGTTAACTTTTAAACCTCGGCGCCCGGGGACATATGTACCCCCCGCCCCCTCGCTACGCCACTGAGACGACATGATATAATCCCAGGTGTTGGTCAGGTGAACTACAATGACGATTCATACACATGGATCAACTATTGTCTAGGCCAGACACGGACAAACTAGAGCTCGCCAGCCAAGCACGATCCATTGGACTGTTTGATCAGCCTTGCAGCTGTACCCTATTCAGGTTGTATCAGATAATGCAGCAATATAAAGAGATGTCATAGATTGGCTGTGAATGTCATATTATTAATATGGTTTTGGCACGGTTTGAATGAAAAAGGATCACATGGTTTATTTCCACGTGAAATTTCTAAACTAGTGCAAAAAAAAAAAAGAGCTCATAACACTTGCTATTATGAAGCACGACTATACTAGTATAATTCAGTAACGTTTAGTTTTGTAGAATTAACCCTAACCCTAACCCTACTTAAGTAATGAAATGGATGTCTTCAGAAAAATTCTACGTTTTTTTTTTTGGCTCACGTCGAAGAAGGACTGATAAAGAATGTAATAAACATTAGAGCTTTTTGAAACATCAACAAAATGCTTCTCTTCAGACAAAGTCCGACAACTCACTTGGTTCTGCCAATCAAAATAAAACTTCAACAACACTGAAGACTTACAACTGTATGTGTCTTTATTTGTTTAAATATAAATTTGCTGTTTCAGTTTTTTGAATATTCATTTGCTGATTCATTTGTTCTGAAATAAATTTTCTTGTTCATGTGTCTTAATATAAATTGATTGATAATTATTTTGTTTATAATTTTAAATTATGGTCAGTCCTTGTAGCTAGTTCAAACCTGTTTGTCATGAGGTTATGTTTATTTCAGCCGGGTGGGGCTATTTACGGGTGGGGAATGAGCTGGTTTTGACCCGAGGTGGGGCAGGGATGGAGCAGACTTTGATGGGAGTGGGTGGGGGTGGTTCAAACTATGCGGGGATGGGTGGGACAGTCCCGTGCAGCACTCTACCGTAGACCCACAGTTGTTCACAAGTAACTTTATTTTTCCTGTCGTTGTCTTCTTAGATGGCTCAATATCTGCGCCCGGGAGCACATCCGACCTCAATCAGTCTCTGAGTATTAGATATATGTTTATATGTCATTTACGATACACATTACGATGTATTTAAGTGGAGTCGTTATAGGAACACGTGGCACGGGGACACTTAAAGGGCCACAACGGTTAGACTAATTTTTTTTCTTACGGGGGCGGGCAGGGGCGCCGAGTGCCAACAATGGCCCCAGGGCAGGACATCATTGCGAGCCCCTTAATAAACAATAAGTCGTGAAAAAATTGACATGGTCGGGGCGGTCGGGCCCCCCCTTACAGATGCGGGACCCCTGGCAATGACCCCCCTGCCCCACCTCTCGGCGTGCCTGGGGGCGGGTGCTATCCAATCCAAACATTTTGCCGATCCTTTCTCCCTCTCTCATCCCCTGACGTTAGAAACACCACTAGTTACGTTATATTAGAAATAAAAAAAAATATGTTTATTAAGTAAAAACAATGTAATGAATATCTCCAGGAACAAAGCCAGTATACGTGCAGTAGCAATTGATTGATGTGTCATCCTTCTGAACGCAAACATTCTTTTATTTCATGATTTGAATGGAATTCTAGATGCAAGTCACGTGGTATATACCAGCCATGGACAAAACTATGGCCCGCCGGAAAGTTTTATCCGGTCCGCGGCTAGCTACTTGTTTCAGGGCAGTGGCGTAGAGAGCTCAACTGGCCCCTTCCCCTGGGGCATAATACTGTCAGGGATAGTAATGGTTGGGTCTTCTTTATCTTTCTTTCTTTTATTTTTATAACTCTTTCACAACATACTATGCATCTCACAATTATATACATTAAAAAATGCGACAAGTCAATTGATTTGAATAAGAATAATCAAAATCACTTTATTAATCCAAAATCTATAACACTATTCATCCAATAATGAGCATAAACTATTTTAATCACGTCTCTACGATAAATCGCCATATTAATTGTCCGTTCCGTCAACACAATAAAACACTTCTTACTAACTCCTTCATTCCTTCCTAATTAGACTACCTTCCTTAAACTTAACAAAACCTACACTAAAACTCTCCCCTTTCTGTCGTGACCCGTATATATCTGCGTCCCTACAACTGACCAAGCTGTCCCTTACGCCCCGCTTTCGTCTTCCCGCCTGTCTAATTACGTAACATCTAACTCTACACGCTGCTGCTTTTAATCCTCAGTCCTGACCTACTTTTACTGTCGTACGATTCGTTTGTCTATCTGTTTATCTATTAATCTATCACTAAATCTATTTATCAATCTAACAATATTCTGTCTATCTATTCTATGTCTGTCTATCTATCTACTTTCACTGTCCTGACAAATACCTTTTTAGCCCCCCACCCCATTCGAAAATCACAGAAAATTATATGTAAAATATACCATTTGGCGCCCCTTTGTGAGTAGCGCCCGGTGCATGATGCCTTGCCCCCCCCCCCACTACGCCACTGTTTCAGGGTGAAGTACAGCACGAGCCTTTCATGTAATGAAGTTTACATTAAATAAATATTTGTTCAGGTCAACACTACTGGTGATCTGGCCCGCCGGTCTAATTTACGAATCCAATGTGGCCCGCGACTAAAAAGAAAAGTTTGCCCACCCCTGGTATATGGCATTACTTCAATTGCACAACGATAAATACGCTCAATAGATACTATGGTGCGAATGACGTCATGATAGCTCTTATCATGGAAACCTTCTTCGCGGGGAAAAAAAAAGAAAAATATAATCTGGTTGCAGGAAGTCAAAGATTATTAGCAACCTGTTCGACTCATGGCTGGAAAGGCATTCATAATAGAAAAATTATCCCATCTGGGAATTCAACAGACTAACTCATTAACCAGGTCATTGAGTAATAAGTCTAAAAAATACATTTCTGTCAACTGAAACGAAATGAAGATATATTTTTTGACAGTTAAGTTAAGGAAATTAGAAAATGCAACCTGTATTAATGCGAGGCCTGGATTAACCATTAGGCAAACATGGCACGTGCTAGGGCACCAAGCATTTGTGGGGCATCACAAGATCAAGAAAAATGTGTATATTGTCCCGGTAGCCCAGGCCCGTAGCGTGCGGGGGGCCATGGCCCCCTGCGTTTTGTCTGCCCCCCCCGCTTATTTGTTCTACTTAGTAAAATGTATTACCTGCCCCCCCCTGCTATTGCCTGGCCCCTGCTGTAGAATGCCTGGCCCCCTCCTGTAAAATTTTCACGCTACGGGGCTGCGGTAGCCGCGCGTAATCGACATGACAGTAGCAAATCAAGAATGTTATAGTGAATCGCACATTATTTAACCTTGGTACTACTACAACCTGGTGGTAAAATACCTCACGCCAAGTATTTTTGCTATTTTTCTTCGAGGTTTTTTTTTTGTGCTATTTTTATACCTTTTTTTTTAGGATATGTTTGTGCTACGTAACTCACTAATGACGAAGCGACCAACGCACATCCGGTATAGTCTGCTAGTGAAAACAATTCTGAATAGAGCTAATTTGTCGACGTGACATTAAATGACTGTACATTTGCATAACGGCTTAAATAAGCAGAAAAACCTTATAAAGAAGATTCAAGGATTAGGATTTGCTTTCTTGCTTGTCTTTTGGGAAGAAATGTTACAACATTTTCACAGGCTCAGTACAGCTCTACAAAACAAGCACGTGAACTTGAAAACGTGTGCCTGTTTGTATTCTTCACTAGCAGATCACTTGCATGAATCTAGGAATGAATTTGAAAGATTTGAAGAAGCTGGAAAAGAAATAACACCAGGTGTGTATTATAAGTCAACTTTTATCCGTAATCGTAAACGAAAGACAATGGTCATTGATGGTGATGCCCCCGAGGTATTTCTGAATGCCAGAGCCAAATTTCGTTCATCTGCTTTCTACGCCATTGTTGACAGACAAACTTGAGACAGAGATGAGTAGACAAGGGCTGGTGTATGATGCTATAGCAGTTCGATTTTCTTGTTTGATCGAAATATCGCAAACATCTCAGTGTTGTGAAGGACTAATAAATGCCTATTCTGAAGATCTGAACAATACTTCATAAACTGAACTACAACATAAATTCGCCACAAGTTTCGAGCATCAAAATCTGAAAACAACACGTTAAGTCATGCAGCAATATACAAAGTAAATAGTTAGAGACAACATCGAGTGTGCTTTTTCCAAATGTAGAAATCGCCTTATGCATATTTTTAACAGTAATTGTTACGAACTATTCAACTGAGCACTCTTTTTGTTAGTCAAAAGTAAAGAAAAAAAAACAAATACATTGTAGATCTACGGTGAAACAAGAAATGCTTCATTCCTTCTCTCTGCTGATGATTGGTGCAGACTTGTTGTGCAAAATTCACTTTGATGATGTACTCAATAACATTGCCAGACGTAAATGTTGAAAAAAGAATTTAAAAATGCAAATGAGTGCTCTCTTTGACTTTCTTATCTATTAAACAAGTTACAGTATTTTTTATCTATTATTATTACAAACTTAATTAACCATTAATTCTAATACAGAAATACCTTGTAGGTTTTATAAGAGTGATAGTAATACAAACATACCAGCGGTCAGTGGAGGATCGGGGGCTCGGGGCAGAAGGGGGCACCCGAGTGGGTTTGTGCCTAGGGCACTAAAATGCCTTTATCCGGCCCTGATTAATGCATTATTAAATGTATATCTATGAGCATGATGTATCTATCCAACTATCTATATGCCTGTATGTCTATATATCTTACTAAAAATCTAATCGTGGGTGCCCATCCAGATATATAGATTATTTATTTCTATTTATCATTCATTGTAAAAAAAAAAAAGACATATGTAGTGAAGTATATTGTTCACCCACGCTTTTTAATAAAAATATGACAACGGGATAAGAACTGGATTTGCTTAATGCATCGACCCTGATATATCAGCTGGACATGTTCCTAAAAAAGGAAAGTGGTTACTCGAATAATTACATTTGGGACGTAGGAGAAATAATTAACAAAGCAATTAAACATCTTCGTGAAATCAAATTAAGACATTTTGTGTGTTAAGACTAAAAATGAGAAAGTAAAGCGTGCTTCCGTCCCGTCCACGGCGTTTATTATGACGCTCCTCCAACAACTATAAATAGACCTCAAGACTCGTTTTAGTTGAATGGTATACAGTCGATTCCGCTTAATTGGGACACATCGGGACCGAGGCTTTTTGTCCCAATTAAGCGGCTGTCCCAATTAAACATACAAATTTACTATTGGCTTCTTCGTTTGGTTTCTCTGAGATTTGTCCAAAATAAGCGGCTGTCCCAATTAAGCGGTGTCCCAATTAAGTGGAATCCACTGTATATATTATATTACTTAAGTGTCAAAGCTGGTTAAACAAATGTGTCCAGAGGGATACAAAGAGAGTGGTCAGGGATTTATTGTCATCCGTGAGCGTCCAGTCGTGATTTAATCAATTTCGGCCACCTGGGAGATACATTCTGCCGTGAGGATTGACCTGGATCATACGGCATTCTCGCAAGTTACCACGGGGCTGTTGATAACAAAGGAAAATAAAAGTTGACAATGTCCTTCAAGTATCAATGGTGGTAGATTACCGATTCGTTTTACATTCTGTCGGTTTTCTTTAAGCATGTTGTGTTCTACATTTTGAGGAGCTTGGATAAGAAAAAAAAATAATCTGTGTGTTAGAACAGCTTCCCAGTGTTTGACCACAATAGAGATGAGATGAGAATTAAATCAAAGAGAAAACTACGTAATAGGAACAAGATATGTGTTAAATACCAGGTGAGTTTGTTTCGAAAATCGATAGTTTTTAAATAACTGATATCTATTTACACTGATTAGAAAACTGTACTCCAGTGTCAGGAATGATTGAGCTACATTTTATGCACATTTTGGAATGACATTTAAAATTTTATTTCTATGGTTTTAAATCAACGCGCCTTATAGCTTCTAGAAGTGTGTGTTTGTGCCAAAAGATATTGGTCATAAAACTGTTTAAAAATAATATTGCGCCATATAATTATGGGTTTCAAATAAAACATTTGTGCGCTCTCTTGCCATTTTTTGTGCGCGTTCTCGGTGAGTCGTGTGCAAAGCATAGACACAATAATGTTTTGAATGCTGTTAAGCATCATTTTAAGAATGTATAAAGATAAAGGTACAATGGCCGCAGGGAATGATCGAACATAGACTATTATTGATATACTTTATTAAGTAATAAAAACATTATTTCAAACGGAATCTCACTATTCTTATTTTTTTTCCTCACTTTGTACACATCTAAACTTCACACAATATACCATAAGACATAGTCCTAACATTTACACTATTAGAACATTAACACTTACACCATACGAGCTATAACATAAGAATAAGACATAGTCCTAACATTTACACTCATAGAACAATAACATACAATATGAGCTATAATAGGTGAGGTGGGTTAGGACTCCTGCTCTGTAGTGGCTTAATACATTCCATGTCGCTAGACAATTATCATGCCCGTGATCGTGCGATGGTCGGTTTCCATTAAAATCAGTCCATTTTTTTTTTAAATTGTTGTTTGGCTTTCGTAACTTGCTTTTTTTTTTTTACATGACTGGGTAGTTAGCCCTGTGCACAACCACTAGGGTGTTGCCCCCTCACAGCCTTGTGGGTAGCTGCCTTTGTTTAAGGTTAGGTCCCTTTGCCTTTGTAGATCCCTCCACTAACTACAAGGCAGTAGTTGCCTGTTTTGGTCCGCCCTGATAATTTATTTTATCGGCACTCACCATATCTGACGAGCTTTCCCCTATCCGCCACCCGGGGAGGCGCCCGACGGGAGTACGGCCTCTCCACACGGGTAGTTATTTATTACTTTGCATAAATATTTAAAAAAACACAATGTTAGATACATAATGCAACGCTATTTTTTCCCCCTATATTTTCAGGGAGAAAGTACCCAGCATGCCTGTAGTAATAGTTGGGCGGAGAACCATCCTTATGATGGGAACATCAATTATGTTCACGTTTTGAGCGGAATCATGAATGCCGGTCAATCCCTGTCATCGTATGTTCTTAATGCTGTCCACGACTTCACGGAGATGACAGGTCACACACAAGATACAGAAGCACTGTTCCAAAGATGTGTGGGTGCTTATGACGACAACATTGCTCTTTTCAATGAAGCCTACTTCGCGGACAAAAATGAGGTTTGGTGCGAAGAATCAGATGATGTTTGGTGCGCAGAATCAAATGAAGTTAGGTGCGCAGAATCAGATGAAGTTAGGTGCGCAGAATCGACCAGGCTTGCGGAGCCGGAGCCGAGGAGTCGGGAGCCGCTACTTTTTGCTGGAGCCGGAGCCGGAGCCGAAAAAATCTGGCGGCTCCACGGCTCCCAAATGCTTTTTTTTTACAGCAGAATTTTTTTATTTTTAGCTTTAAAATTCCAAATTTGTTTGATTGTTTGCCTCCTACAATTTGAAATGTTGTTATTTTTACGAACGCAACAACAGTAGCAGCGTTAAAATGATTGTTTGCACGCACATCACCACAAGAAATCTTTAACGGGGAATCGTTTTGTGTTCGTTTTAAATCTTGTTTACCCTCTGAAATTTTTTAATGGCATGTTATTTTGTTAAATACAAAGTTAAAACAGTTTTATTTTATAGAATAATTGTATCAATCATTTTAAATACATTTTTACTAAGACGACTAATAGAACGCGTCATTTCGTATTATTATTTGACCGCGAATCAGGCCCGTAGCGTGTGTGGGGGCCAGGGGGGCTTAGCCCCCCTTGCGTTTTGTCTGGCCCCCTCTGCTTATTTGCTCTACTTAGTAAAATGTATTACCTCCCCCCCCCTGCTATTGCCTGGCCCCTGTTGTAGAATGCCTGGCCCCTGCTGTAGAATTTTCACGCTACGGGGCTGCCGCGAATTTGTAATAGACTAAAAACAAAATTGTCGCTTTCTGTATTTAACAATTTTATTATTAACAGAGTATCTGAAATAGAGTAGATACATTTATAAGGCTGTGGCTATACGGACCCGGGTCCCAATAAAATCCGATTGTTATTCGGACCCGTGGCAAATATGCACTAAGCTTAGCTATATTTAAATTATATTAGACGGAACCCGAAAAAATAATAATACAGAGTCCGCTTAGTGGAACCATAGACACTGAGTAACGATTAAATCATACAATTCAAACAATTATAAAAAAAAAAAACAATAATAAAGTTTAATTATAGCTAAACTAAGTGCATATTTGTCACGGGTCCGAATAACAATCAGACTTTATTGGGACGGGGTCCGAATAAAAGTCGGAGTTTATTGGTACCCGGGTCCGAATAGTCACTTTATAAATAATAAATATAAATACTGAAGTCTTTAAAATATTTTAAATAATGCATCAGTGTACTATTTGCTAATTTGATCATTGAAATTTTTATTACTTATGAAAATGGCGACTAGTGAAACCTCGGTCGAAAATAATGATATGATTCTGGATGCACTGAAATGGTTTGTTTTTAGTAAAACCGACATGCGTATGTTTGTCAAGTTCCTGACTATGGGGCAGCCCGTAGCGTGAAAATTCTACAGCAGGGGCCAGGCAATAGCAGGGGGGTAGGTAATACATTTTTCTAAGTAGAGCAAATAAGCAGAGGGGGCCAGACAAAAAGCAGGGGGCCCCGGCCCCCTTGCCCCCCCCCGCACGCTACGGGCCTGCTATGGCGGTGAACGCGACAAAATTTGCATAACTTTTTACCAGCGGCATGTTTGCGTGGCGCAATTACAAAAATTTTTGTCTCGTGTGATACTATCTTAATTGGGAGCCGGAGCCGGAGCCGTCAAATTTGTGGGAGCCGGAGCCGGAGCCGAAAAAATTTTTGGCGGCTCCGTAAGCCTGGAATCGACTAATAATTATAGGTCCGAACTCGACTGCAGGATGAAAGACATTCCGAACAGAAAAGTAATCCCATGTAGGGGCTACAAGAAATGTCTGGATGAGCTTGTTGACAAAGCCAGGGAATATTTGCGGCAGAGTCAAAGTAAATCGGAGAGGAGAATCCATCGTAACAAACTGAAGATTTTTCTGGCTCTAAAGCAAATGGAAGAATATGAAGCCATTCTGTTGTTAATCTAATTTAATACTTTGAGAAGACAATTTAAAAATTTCAATTTTCAGAAGACAATTTTTGTGATGTTATTAAACTATATCTCTGCTTGTGATTTTTTAAAACTGTTTTTATTGTTTTTTTTTTCATTTGTTTTTGTTTTATAATAAAAATGTTTACAATAATGTTTCTCATTTACTGCTCTAGCTAGCACATTCTGTGTTGTGGACGCATACATTTTGAACAGATCTTTAACATTTATTTACCTGTTATTTGTAAAATATTTCTCTCTCACTTTCTAATATGAATGTCCATGTTGCATGTCTAACTCTGTATTGCTATGTGGTTTTATTCCCTGTAATAATACAATCTTCACAATATTAAACTGAATGAAGCTAAAATCGTCTGTCATGTTAGATTTTTTTAAATTTTGTTGACACATTTATTGTCTTCACCTATAAAAAAAAAATAAAGTATTGTACCAATGGATACTATGGCGATGGATCTCAATTTCGATACCATGGTGTATTATTGTATTCGATCCTTTGAGGTGAACAATAGCAGGGGTGGACTAACGTTTTGAACCGTAGGTCACAGCAGATTCTAAAGTTGTATTATGAAGGGCTGGACCAATAGCAGATCATGCTTATAGAAATTATTTATTTACTACTATGAACGTAAATGACATTGAGTTAAGATATAGGCGGGGAGGAGGAGGGCTGGGGGGAGCGGGGAACCTAATGGGTCAGCTGGTAGTATCGTAGTTTGCCAATGTACATATTGGGAGGCAAATGTACATACAGTGGACACAGTGGGCGGCCAATGGACATACAGGGTGGCCAGTGTACATACAGGGTGGCAAATGGACATAGTGGGCGGCCAATAGATATAGTGGGCGGCCAATGGACATAGTGGGCGCCAGTGTACATACAGGGTGGCCAGTGTACATAAAGGGCGGCCGGTGCACATAGCTTATGGGAATATGTGGGAGCTTATGGGAATATGTTGACGATAATAGGAATATGTGGGAGATTATGGGAATATGTGGGAATAGAGGGCGGCCAATGGTCATAGTGGGCAACCAACGTGCATACTGGGCGGTAAATGTCACACTCTGCAAATAGTCTGGTTGCGACTGGACATAGGTCACATGAAATAGTATCATAGGAAGGAGGCAGCATCACTTAATTTGTTGAGTGGATGAAAACATTAAATCAAGATATATTTATTGCTGACACATTGATCGTTGTGTATGTCTGACTCTCCTTTATTTAGTATGAACATATTTAGTTGAGATTTTTAATTATTCTAGTATCAGCTGACATAATTACAACTATATGTTAAAAAGTTGTCCCTGCTATTCCTTGTTAGGCAAAATAACAAAAAGGCCATAAACAAAATCTAACTTAGCATTTTTTAAAATTTTGTTTCATTAAAAAGTTAGTAAAAATTTTAAAGAAACTCTAATAAGAATACATAAGACAGTGTATTTACTGGCGTCATAGTCTGCTTACTGGACGACGGATTGCCTCGTGAGTCCCGGATTCGAACCTTGGTGAGAACCATTGAATTTTTTTCAGCTCCCCTTAAATGCCGTAATTACAGAATTCTACACTTCATCGGCGACAATGGCACTTTTGTATAAAAACTCAATAATTTTTCTTGAAACTAATTATGAAATCTACCCAAGTTCGACTTCAAGCGTGTTGTATGTAACATTTTGTCCTATTTTTGTTAAATTGTCTGAGTTTGTATGTATGCGTGTATGGTGGTGGTGGTGGTGATCGTCACAACTACACTAGACTCAAAGAAACGTGAGAATGTCGTCTGCTTAATTTGTCTAGCTAATCTAAATGTATAGACATTTTGAGTATTATGACTTATGAAAAGTAACATGTGGTCGTGTCCAGCCCGTGATGTTAGAACAAGTAGCACGTGGGTTTGTCCATTTCATGGTATTATAACAAGTAACACGTGGATCTGTCCAGTCTGTGAGGCTGAGATTACGACGTGAGGCTGAGACTTCGACGTGAGGCTGAGACTACGACGTGAGACATCTACCTTCGCCTGCTTCAAACTATTCTCATGACTCCTTGGACTAACTGTCCTGTGCTACGTACCCTCTCCACAGTGTCAAGGGATCAAGGTAAAGTCATCCTTTATCACTTGACACTTGACGCTCTACCGGTTACTCCCGTCACCAAAACATACTTGACCTTACCAAGCAACTGGTCACATCAACCAGCATAACAGACAATTAAAGGGAAATCATTCAAATAAAGAATCAAGGGGGGATAATTATGTACTTGACTTAATTATACGCATCTAATAGATAGTGCATAGTTATGTTCACATTTCTGACAGATCGCATAATTATGTCCCCAAATCAATAATAAATTTCCTAGTTATGCCCACTATCTAAAAATGATATTACATAATCAACACGGTCTTGTTATTCATTCACTAATCACCACAATGGAGGAGTGTGAGCCTTTATGGAAACTTCTGAAGAAGTGGTGTCATAGTCCTTCATTCTGGAAACTGGTGAAGAAGTGGTGTCATAGTCCCCTTCATTCTGGAAACTGGTGAAGAAGTGGTGTCATAGTCCCCTTCATTCTGGAAACTGGTGAAGAAGTGGTGTCATAGTCCTTCATTCTGTTGCATGACCACCAATAGTGGTGTAGCCGAGATGAATAACACGTCACTAAACAAGAAAACGTGGGCTTCCATTTGGGCCCCTCAAGATTTAACAACGTATTTATCATATAAGACTCAAACTAGTGACAAAGATAAGAAATGTACATAGATTGACAGATAGTGTGACAAAGTTAGTGTAGACTGATAAGTTATTTAAGACTTGTGGTTGATATCACATTACCGCGTTTTTATGTCACTGGTGCAACATATTTTAAACTACTGACCGTATAAGCATACTAGAAATTAGATTTTAAAATGATTTAAATATATTTTTGATAATAATGATAATTGTTCTTAAAATATGGCAAGAAATTTCAATTTCCCACTTTATATATATGTATATATATATATATATATATATATATATATATATATATATATATATATATGGGAGGTTATGGGAATATGTGGGAGCTTATGAGAATATGTGGGAGCTTATGAGAATATGTGGGAGCTTATGGGAATATGTGGGAGCTTATGTGAGCTTGTGGTAATATGTCGGAGCTTATGGGAATATGTGGGAGCTTGTGGGAATACGTGGGAGCTTATGGGAATATGTGGGAGCTTATGAGAATATGTGGGAGCTTATGGGAATATGTGGGAGCTTATGAGAATATGCGTGGAACTTATGGGAATATGTGGGAGCTTATGGGAATATGTGGGAGCTTATGTGAATTTGTGGGAGCTTATGAGAATATGTGGGAGCTTATGTGAATATGTGGGAGCTTATGGGAATATGTGGGAGCCTATGAGAATATGTGGGAGCTTATGGGAATATGTGGGAGCCTATGAGAATATGTGGGAGCTTATGGGAATATGTGGGAGCTTGTGGGAATACGTGGGAGCTTATGGGAATATGTGGGAGCTTATGAGAATATGTGGGAGCTTATGGGAATATGTGGGAGCTTATGAGAATATGTGGGAGCTTATGGGAATATGTGGGAGCTTATGAGAATATGCGTGGAACTTATGGGAATATGTGGGAGCTTATGAGAATATGTGGGAGCTTATGGGAATATGTGGGAGCTTATGTGAATTTGTGGGAGCTTATGAGAATATGTGGGAGCCTATGAGAATATGTGGGAGCTTATGGGAATATGTGGGAGCCTATGAGAATATGTGGGAGCTTATGGGAATATGTGGGAGCCTATGAGAATATGTGGGAGCTTATGGGAATATGTGGGAGCCTATGAGAATATGTGGGAGCTTATGGGGATATGTGGGAGCTTATGGGAATATGTGGGAGCCTATGAGAATATGTGGGAGCTTATGGGAATATGTGGGAGCTTATGGGAATATGTGGGAGCTTATGGGAATATGTGGGAGTTTATGGGAGCTTATGGGAATAGAGGGCGGCCAATTGACATAGTGGGCGGCCAATGTGCATACAGGGCGGTAAATGTCACACCAACCCCCTCACAACCCCGCCAATTAATCATCCCAACGTTGAGATCACAGCCCAAGCCGAACGCGACCTTTGAAACGTGGGGGGGGGCACTCTAGCATTCATTCCACACATTTGGTAATCAAATTAAAATTAATTAATTAAAAGCGGTGGGTTGTGGGCTGGGGGGGGGGCGTTACAGATGGGGTGTTGGTATATTTTACATGGAGTTGCACCCTGTTCGATTCGTTTTGTCATCAACTTCACTGTTCAACAAATGACTCCTTTGTTTTCGCTTCATGTTATTTACCTTTACACAATACGCCATAACATTACATTGATTGGTATCCACATAATTCATTCCTTTATCTAACATACGTGTATATTGTGTTACCCCCCATTCTAACTGGTGTATTGGGGTTTCACTAACATGTAAATCTAGAGAGCAAACATTGGTGGTGACTGGTCGAGTTTAAACGCCGCAGGGTGTTGACATTACGAAGATGATAGACGGACACCCGTACCCAGTGTACAGTCACTTTAAAGAAAATGGAAGGTAAAAACCAGTCCACCATGAACACAAACAGATTCACAACCAAGTAGTGCACTATTTAAGTTCCCTTACAAAATAGCACACTCTGGAAGGCTTGCTTCTGTTCCCAATAGAGATGCATGTAATTTGACAAGAGAAAGAGTTATCAAAGTTAAAGGGATAAAGAAATGTATTCATTATTAAAAAGATAAGAGTAATACGTATAAGTCCAATATGTTACACATTATCATATTGCCTAAAATACCATAATGCGTCATACATTATTTTCTTTTTTTTATAATCGTTTCATTTTTTAATATAACTTTGAAACTGGTATTTCGGTTTGTCTAGGTTGAAGTGATTATCATACACAAAAGTATATTACTAACAAACGTAACAAAAGTGTAACAACAACAAATATATTTATTTATTTTGAATAAAACAAAATCTTACGGTATCTATATTAATTTTTTATTATCAAGTGATAAAAAAATAACAAATACAAGTGTAAATTGTGTATATAATCTATCACAAGTTTCCAGTAAAAGTAAAATTACTTTATAAGTTAATTATCACAAACAAATAATAATTATATATATATATATATATATATATATATATATATATATATATATATATATATATACAGTGGCGTCACTAGGGTTGGTGTCACCCGGTGCGGTAACTCAGGGTGTCACCCCCTCTCATGACACCCCGGTCTCCATATTTTTTTTCAGACACCGTATATATGTGCGCATGCGCGACTTTATTATTTTTTTCCGTTTCCGGGGTCAGGATTTTAGCGATAATTGATATCTATAGGTCAGTGTAAGTATACCAATAATTTCATTAAAATAACGCACTGGCTCCGGATACGTCTAAGACGTACTACGTATTTTTTTTCGGGATACTTCTAGCAAACTTTGATGACGTCAGTAAACAGAATGAATGAGAATTCTTATTTACTGCAGACGTTGATGACGTCATTTACTGTTAATAATGGGAGATATATTTTTTTTTCGGGGACCATCAATAGATATTGCTCCACATCCTAACCCTACCAATAACCCTAATTCTGAAAAAAAAAATCTGAAAAAAAAAATATATGTCTCTGAGAGGAATCGAACCCGCATATAGTTAGCCATAAATGGGTCACAGCCAAACGATTAGCCCACTGAAACGAAGCTACAATTTTCATATATAATCAGAAAAAATGGCTTGGTTATGCAATTTCCCGCGAAAAGAAAATAACTTTAAATCATAAGAGTTCATCTTAGACGTATCCGGAACCGGAGCGTTAAAATAATTAATAATAAAAAGTACGCAGTGTCTGTTAATAATCGGAGATATTTTTATTTATTTATAAAAATTAAATACGGCTTTGAATTATTTTAAGAATATAGGCCTAAAACTAGATATTTTGCATTCGGGTGTCACCCCTCGTGAGGGTGTCACCCGGTACCGTCCGCACCCCCCGCACCCCCCTAGTGACGCCACTGTATATATATATATATATATATATATATATATATATATATATACATATATATATGATAATAATTTTAAACCTTATCACAGTGAAATAAATAAAATAACTACCAGTATAGTATATTTAGGGGTGAAATGAATGTGCATCCATGTTTTAAAATGTAGGCCTGAAAACACATGGGTCTGAAAACACATGGGCCTGAAAACACATGGGCCTGAAAACACATGGGCTCAAAACACATGGGCCTGAAAACACATGGGCCTGAAAACATATGGATTCAAAACACATGGGCCTGAAAACACATGGGTTCAAAACACATGGGCCTGAAAACACATGGGTTCAAAACACATGGGCCTGAAAACACATGGGCCTGAAAACACATGGGCCTGAAAACATATGGATTCAAAACACATGAGCCTGAAAACACATGGGTTCAAAACACATGGGTTCAAAACACATGGGTTCAAAACACATGGGCCTGAAAACACATGGGCCTGAAAACATATGGATTCAAAACACATGGGCCTGAAAACACATGGGTTCAAAACACATGGGCCTGAAAACACATGGGTTCAAAACACATGGACCTGAAAACACATGGGCCTGAAAACATATGGATTCAAAACACATGGACCTGAAAACACATGGGTTCAAAACACATGGGCCTGAAAACACATGGGTTCAAAACACGTGGACCTGAAAACATGTAGGTATGTAAACACCTGGGCCTGAAAACATGTAGGTATGTAAACACCTGGGCCTGAAAACATGTAGGTATGTAAACACCTGGGCCTGAAAACATGTAGGTATGAAAACACCTGGGCCTCACACACAAGAGCTCAGTGGGCCATTTACTATGACGCTCCATAAAAATGTATACCCCCCCCCTAGAAGAGATGATATGCATTATATATTACATCCATTTGGTCTATAGTCGCAGGGTGCCATCTCACCTAATGCCCGTGTAGCCAGCCCATAACTTATATTAAAAATGCATTGCTTATAATCTTATAAAAAAACACGAATCAAAAATTCATTCTACCTTTACCAACTAACGGCATTAAATAAACATTTGAAAGACATAATTATTAGTATTTCTATTTATGTTTCATCCTCGTCCATAACTTCTCTGATTTCAGCATCTTTGGGGACAGTTTTGTCTATACATACACCTACAACAAAGACAGAGAAATGTATAAATATACATATATAAAGTCATATTAGCGTGTTTATAATTCATAATTTTATATTTCACCTCTGGTATTGTAGTACGGTTTACTTCTTACATCTCTTAATAATCATTAAAAAAATATAAAAAAAATAAACATGAGCAGACTGTGGCTTTTTATTTTTTGTTTGTTTTTTTGTTTGTTTGTTTGTTGTATTTTTTACCCAAACTCAATATCCAGCTTTTTTAAAAAAAATATGTTTCGCTTTATGATAACAAATGAAGTGACTTACCAACAAAAGTTGGAAATCGGGGTGAACCCCCTTTGCTTAGCTCCTGGAATTTATAAGTTATTATACTTCCAATCTTGGGTGGGTTGTTGCGGTCCTTATTGGTCAATCTAAAAAAAAACACAAAAAATGAGTTGCATGTATCTTTCTCAGTTTAGCTTCATTAGGCACTAGTGAAATAACACAGAAGGAAATGAAAACAAAAAAAAAAAAGATCAGTTTTTGTCAATAAAAAAAAAAGAATTGAGTCTGGTGACTGATGTCATACCCCGAGCCAACTGAGAATTCTTTTCCACATGCCATGCGACAGCGTAAAGCGCCACACCGATACTGATTGGACCCTTTGCCTTGCTCGTGTCCTATGACAACAGCCTGGAAAGTGGATAAGCACATTAAGCACATATACGTATAAATGAAAAAAATATTTAAATACTAGCTGTACCCTGCAAAAAACCTTAGCATAGAATAATATTCCCTTAGGTTTGATCAGTAGGCTAGGTTATTTGTGGTTTCTGACAGATCCGATTTTTCTTGATTTGTATTACTATTGTTTACGTTTGACGATTTTAAACTGGAATACTGTTGTATTAAATCTTTTACTTTCGATTTAACTCAGAACCCACACCGCTATTATTTATATAGATCTTTTTTCAGAGACATGAAAAACAATTATATGTTTTGAGTTTTCAGGAAAAAAAACCATTTTAAACCTACTAACCTCTGCATCGTAGAATTTTTTGATTTTCAACAACGTCTTTGATCGACACGATTCATAAACTGACTTGGGTTGTCGGATCATTAGACCTTCACCGCCAAGGTTTAAGATCCGGGTCAACTTCTCCTCTAGATGGTCTTTGCTCTTACATTTGATCTGCTCCACAAACACTGCATACTGCGGCCTACAGGCAAATTTAGATTTTAAAAAAACTTATTCATTTATGTCTCTAACGAAAGTATTTTAAAAATCATAATTTTAACTTTCATAGCATCCGAAATTAGTATATAAAAGTATTTTAAGTTTCGCCTTTACAGACTATTGGATTCAGATGAAGTTCTGTTTCTGTAGGCACGGGTATTCTACGGTAGTGTGTGGCCAATTAAATGTCCAGCCTTATTTACCTTCTCCAATTAACGTCGGGTGCCCTTTTTGTAAACTGTGTGAACTTAAGGACATCGATCGGACTCAAGAATAGTCTCGACATTCACCCGGAATTGAACTCGAGACATTTCGGTTAGCAATCTTCCCCCCCCCTCCCCAATTAGTACAGACTTTGGTGTACACCGATGTACGCTGAAACATCTTCACAGTATTAATGGCCTTCTCTCCCCGCCCCCCCCAACCCCCCCCCCCCCGGACAAATAAGAGAGTTGGGCATCTTACAAACAAAGCCGTTTATATGAATAGGAAAACTAGGCGATTGCCCACACACAGACAAACCTCCATAAGGCTCTTTCAGTTACAAATTGTTTATCAATTTTAATTGTAGCAGGGATTCCCGACAATTATTTTTGCCTTGGAGCCCCAAAATATCTCCCTAATTATTTGCCTGGTACCTCCCCCTACCTTCCCCCCTCTCCCAAAATCTGAGCTTTGTTTACGACAACCACTCAAAATAATGACATAAAAATTGTAAGAATGGGACCACTACATTTATTTCGACGGACCTGAATGTATCCTTTAAGTTAATACACTTTCACGCGCAAATTTTTTTATCTTGTGTACTTACTGAATGTCCTCAAAATATTCTTTTATCGTCTGCATTCTTTTTTCAAACGTTTCCTCGCCCATGTGTGGTGAATCAAACACCTGGAGAAGCAAAATTACACATCAGACCCAAACACAGTCCATTTCCTTAAGACACTTTTTTTTTGTATTGACTATATTTGATAACAATATTTTATTTTAAATAGGTCAAAAACAATAACAACAACACAGACTACAGAAAAAGAATTAGCTTAAACGTACATGATATTTTATATCTTTCCATTTGGGACTCTCTGCAGTTTTGACTATACTAACTGTGGACTGGAACTGCCCACGTCCACCGAACAGTTCACCATCCAAGTGTATATCTTTGGGCAGATCCTACATTGAAAAATCGTACACAATGTACATTTTATTATCGTTGATCATACATCATAAAGTAGGCTATTGGTTAACATGTGTAAAGCATGGTGTACATCGTATTAAATGAATTATTTCAGACTTACTTTAGTAAACCACTCTGGTGCATAGAAGGCGTTGCCTAACCTGGAGTAAAAACAGCTGTGGGGCAAAATTAAGAAACTCATTTTTATAAAAAGCAATAAGGGGGTGATAACTTTATAAAATTGTTCACACGTAAGATGAAATCGTGTTTATCTAGTTTTTACATACAATATAAATGTAACTCTCAGATGCTAAAGTTGGAATATTTTAATTATTTTAACAAAATTAAATTTGATCTGAGTTTTTCTTTGAAAGTTGCCACTTTGGATTAATAAAGCCAAAACAAAAATTGCAAGACGAAGCTATATTATCACCTTCCATTCCAAAAAGCTCGAACTCCGTCTAATTTCTCACTGATCCACCAACCAACAGGATTCTGTACTCTGTGCAAATAAAACAAAGACTTGTGTTTGTTGTTTTTTTTTTTCCCTTAGACACAGGAAAATACAATTCAATGCTTTACTATGTTTACTGTAATATTCACAGAGTATACATTATACACAATCATGCTTCTCTTATGCTGTATAATTTATACACTAATCCTTATAGACATACATTTTACAAGTATAAACAACACAGAATATATATCATACAGAAAACGCATCGATATTTAAAAATTCTTCTTATAATGACTAATATTTTCACATTTAATGGTGTAGCAATTAACTGTTGATACACAACAGCACAATAACATAAACGTATATCCTGTGATAAACACCGGCTTTACAATCTACTCAAACAACATACATGCAACGCTGGGTTTACAGTGTACCCATACACATACATACATCACATTATGATAAACTTCAAAATCTATTTCCAGGCTCACGCAATGTATCTATGGTTTATATGTTCATGTTGTATAAGCTGTTTTCATAGATCAATTAAAGTTATAATGTTTGACAACATACTTTTCGTCATATTTATGGGCTAGCAACAGGCTGACATTCATATGAGATTTGATATGCGATGTTTTAGGTACAGCATTAGCCTTCTTGCGACATTTTTCAAACTCCTCGCCCAGATATTCTTTGAGATGTTTACAACTTCTCTCATTTATAGGGGCACGCTGAATCAGGAAACCTTTGCATCTGTTTACAAAAGGATAAAAAACAGGTTATACGTTTGATTATTGTGTTAAAAAAAAGCAACTTACGTTCCCTAAGGATCATCGTGGAGGATGAATCCGTTTCTATAACCTGGCATTTAAAGCTGGGATAACTTAAGGAACTTTTAAACAACTGTCACAAGGACCTGGAAAAATTCCCTTGTTTCTCACTGAAGATCGAACCCGGGATATTAGAGCGCTCTACAACGCTCAGCCACCCGTCCATCCATTTTGAAAGTACTCGGATTACATTTTTTTCCCCCGTTTCAAATACAAAAGAAATTGTTATTTTATGCAGTTATTATTAGGGAGCGACCGATATGCCTTTTTACCGATAGTCCGATACCGATATTTTCCCCCAGCATTTTTACCGATACCGATACCGATATTTTATTTTTAGGGGCTGTCCATTATTTATGTCAACAAATTTTTGGCGATTTTTACCTCCCCCCCCCCTTGTCAACAACTTGTCAAACTTTCCGAGACCCCCCTATAAAATTACGTCAACATTTGATTACCCCCCCCCCCTAAAAAGGTGCCTTCCAAAATGTTTATGCGGCAAAAATTAGTAGGAATATAGTTAGTTTAAGTAAAATACTGAATGTTAAGCGAGTGTGTAACACAGAACTACAAACGCTGCTAAATTTTCCTATTTATTAAGTAATTATATTAAATTTAAAAAAGTAACATTGTTGACGTCAACTTTTCTTGACCTCCCTCCCCTCCCCCTTGTCAACAATTGTCAAAAATTTTTCTGACCCCCCCCCCTCCCCCCTATTTTGTTGACGTAATTAATGGACAGCCCCTTAAGCAACAACAATGCCAATTGCCAAACACGTGTTTCTCTCGTGCTATAATACAGCTAATGACGTATGTCAACCCATGCTTACCCCTTCCCTGTCATATTTCATGACGCTTCGCCCACACATAAGTCTTGTTCCCCCCCCCCTCCAACTTCCCATCCCAACAAAAAATACGCACAGATGTTCAAGGTCATACATTAGAATTAAGAAATGCCAATCTTATTGTTTCAAGGTCGTATCTCTGATGTATACGTGACAATTTCTGTGTACGGGTTTTTTTTTTTCCTTTTTTTTTTAAATCTTGTCTGATCTAGTTATAGAATTGGGTTATTTACTGATTTTCTTTTCTGCAATTCTGTTGTGAAAAAAAAAACAATGTACCGGCAGCCGAAAAACGGCCGGTCCGACAGTTAACCCATAGTGCCAATATCGGTTCGACTATCGGTCGCTCCCTAGAACAATCGGCCGATCCGATATTAACCGATAGTGCCAATATCGGTCCGATACCGATAGCGATCCGATTATCGGTCGCTCCCTAGTTATTATGATGTTTTCAACAGTTATTTGTTTATAAAATGTTTTGAGGCTTAGCTCATCACTTCAACTATTACGGCAGTACTCACGTGCAACTATAAATGTTTCCTTCTCTTTTTAACGTATATCCAGACGTGAACTCAACTGTGCCGCCATCTTCAAGTGGATTTATTGAAGTCTTGCCGTCATCATTAGTGGCATCAGATTTATCTAGAATTTAGGTAACGAAATGTGAAGTAATTAAACATACAGTCTACATAAAAAAAAATTTGGATAAATTTATCAATATCGGTAATCAAGTTTCGAACTTCAAATTAAAAATCCAAAATCTATCTGACTTTTAAATGTATAAAGATGTTATCTACCTTCTTTATCATCAGGATGATAAAACTGTTTTTTGTGCGCGTCACTGGTCTGATAACATTTGTCCCAATACTTGCATTTCTGTCTTCTCTCCTCGTACTTGATTGTCTTAGGGACTGGTTTTGTGGCTTCTTTGGTAGAGTTGGCGTTTGTCTCACTGCTTTCTCCATTTGTGGAGTTCTCTTTAGCTTTCTTCTTAGTATAATCAACGGTAATTTTCACTTCGTCACTATCGGACGTTTTCAATTTTTTCTTAGGTGGTGATTCAGATGGGGCGTCCATTGGTGAAGTTTTTACGGGCACTGCACCCAATGATGTCTTGCTGGTAGATTTGTCTTCTGTTTCAGCCATTTTTCTTTTAGATGTCCGCCGTTTTAGGGTCGGCGGGTCTTCATCGTTGACACTTATGTCGTGGACCAAACGCTGAAAACAAAATGATAGTTTTAATTTTTTTTTGTTTACATAGACGCAATGCAGGACTCAAAGATGTCAGAGGCCGTTGCTATTTATACCGTTCTGATTAACTGTCGGCGAAGGATAAATTGATACGCGAAGTAATATATCAAACGCTTAAAGTTGGACAAACGTCATCAATACTTTAAATTCAGACGCATTAAAAAGTTAATTGTTTTTAATTACATAATTAGAGGCGTGTTATATTACTTTGAATATTAAGTTCTTTTAGTTTACAATGGGAGGTAATTGTTTTGTGTACTCTTATTGTTTTACTTAATACTTATACGATCATATTTATTTACAACCCTTGATCATACCCCTGGGTAGAGTTAGATAGTCTATACTACACAATTAGCACATAGTATTATTGTATTGTGTACTCCAGGGCCGCTTTATCCTATAGGCACAGTAGGCAATGTGCCTAGGGCAGTGGCGTACCTAGGGGGGCGGTGGGTGCGGTGGGTGCGGTCCGCACCGGGCTGCACTTTTTATTACTTTTTAGGGGCGGGGCGGCAAAAATGTATAGATTAAATTGAAATACCTAAATGAGAGGGCGGCAAAATCGTCTTCCGCCCTGGGCGGCCGATACCCACGCTACGCCGCTGGCCTAGGGCCTACGGATTTTTCAAGGGCCTACGAAAACCAGAACATTAAGTGAAAACAATTGCATTCTTGAAAAATATAAAAAAATGACATTGGGGAGGGCCTTCGACTTTGAAAGTGCCTATGGCCTACGATGACCTTAAAACGGCCCTGGTGTGCTCTCCTCTTTTATAGGTCATCTAACTGTGAGTGCCAACATGTTTTTTTTGTTGTCGTTGTTTGTTTGTTTTTATAATCTACATTTATGAATTACTGTCCCATCTTGTTACTTATAAAGTCAGAGAGTCTGACGTTCATAAAAACTTACTGGCTTATCAGTGGCTGGTTTCTCAGTGGCTGGTTTCTCAGTGGCTGGTTTCTCGGCGGCTGGTTTTTTAGCGACTGGTTTGTCCGGGTGCGTATATTCCTCGAGATGTTTCTTGTTCTTACGATAGCAAGTGGAACCGAACTCACACACCTTCTTGGTAGATACAGCTGCAGCCATTGAGATGTTGTATGCTGCACAGTTTGATAAGATGCGGTAAAGTAACGATCAAATTATAATAAATATACAATAGTTAACTTTTTTTTTACTTTCTACAAAATGAAATATAAAAAACAAACTATTGACATTATTTAATGACCGACAATTTAAAAATCAAAAGGGTGGGTAAGTCTGATATAACGATGCCATGATTTTTTTGATAATTTTGACTTATTGGAGATGGGAAAGACCATAAACACAAGATAAATGCACACACACACACACACATCATACACACACGCACACACACAAACAAACCAGCTACAGCATATATGCTCGCTAGTAGCTGGCAAGCCGAATTAAGGAAATGATAAGTCTGATGTTGTCAAGGGTGATAATTTAGTAGTGAAGGTTTACCAGGTGCCATAATCTACTTCTGACAACCGCCAATAGGCGTGGGATGTGTATTGCAAAGGGGGGGGGGGGTTAGTTTAGAGGAAAATATATGATAGAGGGAAACAAAGATTGTCCAATGGACATACAGATGGGAGGTGGTTGCTAGGTTTGATATGAAGATAGCTAAGTATGTTAGTGTAGATGTGTGTGGGGGGGGGTGTGGGAGGGAGGACTATGCAATTGTATATGTTATCAGGTGATCGTCTTAATAATACGTAATTCATTAATGGCATAAATTTATAACAATGACACAGCTTTTAAAAAAAAGTCATTAGTAAAAACCAATCCATGCTCTCAGTTGAAGTTAGTGTGTTTTTCTTTATTAATAGCCTATAGGTCTAGGATGTCAAGTAATGGCGCGCTAGCCGTTACCATAGCAACACACGTTCACTCACTGTGCCGTTGTTTACAAGGGGTGGGGGGGGGGGATGTCGTGGTGAGGTGGAGCCGGGACTATCCCCGATAGCAGGGACTCAATGGTTTAAAGAGAGAGTCCATGTAAAAATATATACTTTGTTGAGGGAATGGCCACTTAATGAGAAGGCAAAATAAATAATATAAATATTTTTTTTTACACGATAACCCAATGTAATCAACTAGGCTATAATGAGTGAACAACATAAATAAATGTTTGGTTACCTTGTGTTAGAGAATAGACTTAGACCACAATGCCACGCCCACTTTTAGAATTATTAATATAAAAGTAGGTGTTATTTAAACCAAGATTTGCTTTATATCGTTTACTCAGACAAAAAATTAGCAAGTTTATTTTGAAACACTTTTTTTTTTCCGTGCTGATCTTATCCCAACAGCTTATTGAAGCATTTCAGTTAGCTAGGTCTATTTTATATATATATATACTGTCGGACAGGACGCGACATGTCAGAGAGGTAGTGAATGTTGCTATTTATAGAGGCTTAGTAACTGTTCCGCGAAGCAAATTGATCCGCGTAGCAAATATCTCTAAAATAGGCCACAGAGTGTAACGGCTCACTGTTAGTTTAATTCATCAATAAATGAATGGTGTGCTTTTACAGCCTTGTAAGTTAATCCTTTAAATGAGAACTTTCGATAAAAATAGGTGGCACTTGATAGCTCTTTATTTATATATAATTATAACAGTTTTGAAAAAAACGCCATATAATAGTTAAACTGAAGGTTTATGTAGTAAATACTTTATTGGCAGAGGTCCATATATTGATGATGAGTACAGATTAATAGGGGGGTGGGGTCATTCCATGTCAACTCAACCAGTGGTGTCCACCCGACCCCCCTAAAAATGTCCAAACATTGCACTTCAGACAGTTTTCACCAATATTTGACCTGGTATCGCCAAGAACCTATAAGACATGGAATGATGTTTGTTATGCATTTAGTAAGTACCATTTATGTGTTTATTATTTTGATAGAGAATTCCTGTTAATCAATAATAGTGTACTCATTGTGAGCCCCTTTAAGCATCATGGTCGTCCATTTTTGCACGCATTGCGACCTCCAGATGACCATGTTGACAGTAATTCACACTTTTCATATTTTGCACACTTGTTAACCTTGGCAAGTAATAGCTATGGTGAAAATTTCATGTTGGTGTCTTGACCCCTTCCTGGTGAAAAATCTGCATGAAATAGCATGATTTCTACACTGTCGTGAACCATAGTGATTTTGAATGTTTGAACTGACATCTTTGATGGACTGGGTTTTCTTATTGTGAATTTCATTTTTTTTTTTACTTGACAAATGTATTCTGATATGTTTCTACGTGAATACTTTTAAATGAATTTTTGTGTAATATTTGCTTGCGAAAACATAATGAATCTAATGAGGGGGTCGGGTTAACACCACTGGTTGAGTTGACATGGCATGACCCATTAGTTAAATCGATTACGATAATAGATATGTAGGCTATAAGTACTTTCATCGGTGGTTTATTACAGTAGAGCCTTTTTTTCCGCCACTAGACAAAGAATTTCAAAGATATTTTTGAACATCAGGCAAAAGTAAGCGTATTAACCTTTAAAGCATCGATTTAGATAGGGTATTGTTTAGAGAGAGGACCCTTTCTGGGCCGGATGCGTTAGGTTCAGGCCCGTAGCCAGGTCAAAGTAAGCAGGGGGCACCAATACCCAGCAAGGGGGCAGTTTTTCTCATTTTAGTTACTTTTTCTTTATTTTTTCCTCTTTTTCTTTTTTAAGCGAAGGGGGAGGGGGGTCACTCCCCTTGGCTACGGGTCTGGTTAGGTTCATTATTATTGTTCGGTTTAAAAAAAAAAACGATTTTGCATGTTTCCTCTGGTATGGTGGTTTTAAACAGTATACTGACAGCTGAGCATGCGCTGTTATAATCAATCTTTTATAGATGTATCTTTGCTACTTGCTGAGCCATAATGTTTTAAAGATTCACGTGTGCATGAAAACGAATAAATTGGGAACAGCGAAGTGTGGAGTCTAAACTTGAGCTGCTGCCAATTGCATTTCAACAGGATATTTGTCATTTGATGATGGTCAGTTGATAGTGGTCAACAGTGGCGCAACCAGCAAAAAATGCTGGGGGGGGGGGGGCTCACATATAGAAAAAAATGCTGGGGGGGGGCTCACATATAGAAAAAAGACAGCTTGACAGTCTTTTTAGTAACTTTATAACAGTAATTATGTATTGATGATTTGGTCTGGGGGGCCTCAAGCCCCCCCCCTGCCCCCCCCCCCAGTTGCGCCACTGGTGATCAATGATAGTGGTCACTTAGCATTATTTTCTGTTCAATATACATATCATCATATGAACAATATTCATATCATCCAAATAGCCCACAAAGTTTTATATCGATAGATGAAGGTATAATGATATACTGATTAATTGATAGACTGACTGACTAAAACAGACAGAGAGACAGACAGACGGATGGATAGATGGATGGATAGTTAAACAGGTAGGTAGGTAGATTAGATAGATAGATAGATAGATAGATAGATAGATAGATAGATAGATAGATAGATAGATAGATAGATAGATAGATAGATAGATAGATAGATAGATAGATAGATAGATAGATAGATAGATAGATAGATAGATAGATAGATAGATAGATAGATAGATAGAATGGATGGATGGATGGATGGATGGATGGATGGATGGATGTATAGATAGATAGATAGATAGATAGATAGATAGATAGATAGATAGATAGATAGATAGATAGATAGATAGATAGATAGATAGATAGATAGATAGATAGATAGATAGATAGATAGATAGATAGATAGATAGAATGGATGGATGGATGGATGGATGGATGGATGGATGGATGGATGTATAGATAGATAGATAGATAGATAGATAGATAGATAGATAGATAGATAGATAGATAGATAGATAGATAGATAGATAGATAGATAGATAGATAGATAGATAGATAGATAGATAGATAGATAGATAGATAGATAGATAGATAGATAGATAGATAAATAGATAGATAGATAGATAGATAGAATGGATGGATGGATGGATGGATGGATGGATGGATGGATGTATAGATAGATAGATAGATAGATAGATAGATAGATAGATAGATAGATAGATAGATAGATAGAATGGATGGATGGATAGACAGATAGATAGATAGATAGATAGATAGATAGATAGATAGATAGATAGATAGATAGATAGATAGATAGATAGATAGATAGATAGATAGATAGATAGATAGATAGATAGATAGATAGATAGATAGATAGATAGATAGATAGATAGATGAGTCTATTTGCCCTATATTTTCTGGATAATTCTTTAAAAAACAGTTGACATTCCCCCTCCCTCACTTGTAATTCGTACAAATATTTGCATCATTTTCCCCTCAGTCTGGAAATTTTTTTAAACCAGATAACATTTTTTCATTGTTTCATTTTCAATTGTGTTATTAGTGTTCATGCTTACACCACCATTAAGCTGTCGAAACTAAATTAAAACATGAACAAGTTGCGTCTTCTGTTTTCAAGATTTTGGTTTCCTGGATCAATTAATTGCAGACCGGAATCAATTAATGGCAAACTGTTGTTAGCTGAGAGGTACAATGATAGGTAAGGCTGGTTTTTATTTAGAGGTTAATGTTTTACAGCAGGGATAAAGCAAGGGTCTTTTGAATAAATTATGCTTTCATGAATATACCTTTAAAAGTCTTTTTAGAAATGACAAGAACACGTTGATTGATGTGACATCAAGATTATTGCTCTCCCACCGTCCATCCTCCCTCCCTCCTCCTTCCCTCTCTCTCCCTCCCTGCCCCCTCTTTCTCTTTATCTCTTCCTCCCATTTCTTCCATCCTCTCCCTCTCTCCTTCCCTCCCCTCTCTCCCTCCCTAACCCCTCTCTCCCTCCCTCCCCTTTCCACCTCTCTCTCCCTCCCCCTCTCTCCCCCTTCCTCCCTCCCTCATTCCCTATCTCTCCCTCCCTGCCCCCCTTACTCTTTATCTCTCTCCCTACCTCCTCTCTCCCTCCCTTCCTTTCTCTCTCCCTCTCCCCCTGCTCCCTCTCCCATCTCCCTCCCCCTTGCTCCCTCATATTCATTTCAGAGTTCATGACCCTACTGGCTGGTGGATAAGTGAAAAGTTCGATGGATTTAGAGGATTCTGGGATGGAAGGTGACATTTTAATAAAAACATATTTTCTTATTACTTTCTAAGTTGCACTTACCAGTTTCTGTTAAAGTTTTTTTTTTTGTGAAAATTATGCATAGAAGAACAATGCTGTCTTTCAAGCGTTGCTAGGCGGTGTGTGAAGGATGAGATAAAATCTCTTATATCCTATAAACCACTGATGGGACAGTTTTTATAGTGCCCTTCTTTCATCCCCACCATAACCGATAGTCCAATAGCATTGAAGACACCATGAGATATATAGCAGGGACTTTAGCCAAAATCGGAAATATCCATTGGTTCCCATCGGGGAATCGAACCCGGGACCCTCATGTCGACTGTCGAGCCTTTTACCGCACGTGTATCCGCCCCCCCCCGCCCTTAAAAAGGCGGTAGTGTGTGTGGTTTTATCCAGGCGGAACCTACCATACCGCCATCCCGGGGGGGGGGGGGTTGCATTCAATTAGTGCAAAGTGAGATATTTAAAAAAAAAAAAAAGTTATAGTCCCAATTCTTCATTCAGTTTAAAGGAGTTATAGTCCCAGACTCCCAATTGTTCATTCAGTTTTCCATCTCTTTTTTTTTTTTACTACCTCGTTACTTTTGACTTCGTTTTGATCCCTGACGTTAATTGAGCGAGGCCCGGTTTAATTACCCTTTGACCCCCATGGATCTTGAGCCAAGTATTCTCACATTTTCCGGGAATCATTAAAAGCCGATGTCTTAGGTTGTTGGGTCGCAAGGAAGATTCGAATACCCCTCCCCCAACCCCGACTTTAATGTCTAGATTAGATTACCTCATTTACATGTGTGTGTGTGTGTGTGTGTGTGTGTATATTTCCCCTACTAAATCTCAATTTCTTACTATACATATTGTTTCTATTTACTCAGTAAACAAAATTTATTTTACTGTATTACGATTTCTAAGTCTTTGCGAGGCCAGGATTTCTTCTAATGTCTTTGGGCAGGTAGATAACTCTATATGGCATGGCATTCCTTAAGGTCTTTACCGAGCAATGGAGGGGGGGGGAAGGGAGCCGGATTTAAACTTGATCATTGCCCTCAGCTATTTAAGATGTGGAGGCCCTCAGTCCAGAAGTTATATATGTCAGTGCCAAATATTTAAGTATATAAGACTCGGACTCACTCGGACAAAATTTTGCCTCCCCCCTCTCTCCCCAAGAAAGTGGGTGCCTTAAACTATATGCCTAGCTTGCATATCACATACGTAAAACCGGCACCAGGGGGAAGGGTGGCTAGACAAAAAGAACCCAAGGGGCACCTCGAGGCATCTATTTCATAGGAATTAGTTCTGGAAAGTGTCCTTTAGGCTGTTTCCCATTTTGCTTATCCATAATAAATTACCTCGTTGAAACTAGTTACAAGCAAAGCAGATACTGAAATGAAAAATTTGGTACAAAGTCATTGATTTATTGCAGTAAAGTAACTAAATGGGGGCAGATTTTTTTTTTCGTATTAATAAATTTTATTATACAAAATCGTGGAATATCCTCAACAAGTTTTAAATAACTTTATTTTAGCTCTTTAACATGATTACACTTCTTCCTGCAAGTAGTTTTTATTTTTTCATCTTTATACGAACCAAAAAATAATAATTTAATTGTGTCTTCGTTTTGTAAATTATATTTTTTTACTGTGAATAATATTTCACTAATTTTTTTTTTAGAAATTTGTACACAAGAAACGGCTATCAGATACATGCACCAGATTTTTTTACCCAAGTAAGCTGTTTTTTTTTCTCTACAATACTAAGTTAATAAAGAGTAAATCTGGCAAGGTCTATTAGCTAGCCAACCAGCGGCGTAGCGTGGGTATCGGCCGCCCAGGGCGGAAGACGATTTTGCCGCCTTCTCATTTAGGTATTTCAATTTAATCTATACATTTTTGCCGCCCCCCTCCCTAAAAAGTAATAAAAAGTGCCGCCCGGTGCGGACCGCACTCACCGCCCCCCCCCCCCAGGTACGCCACTGTAGCCAACAAATATTAAGCTACAAGAAAACGTAAAAAAAAATGCTCTTCCCTATTCTTTATTTCTCGTTCTCTCGTATTATTTTTTTAGAAAGATTAATTAATTGCTCTTTATTTAAACTATCCTTTCCAAGAAACAGCTTATGTGGCATATAGTACGCTACATAGAATGTTCAGAAAAGGAAAAGCATCGTTCGATAGATGTCGGTGAAAAAAACTGTTATTCGTGAACTGTTCGAGCTTATCTATCAACGTATCAGGGCAATGATGCAGTGGCGACATTGGGGGGGGGGGCTAGGGGGCCAAGCCCCCCCCCCCCCAAGATTCTTAAAATAATTAAATTAATTGGTAAAATCAATGGATTTTGATACTTAATTGATGGAAAAACGAAAACCAGACGCTATTCGCCCCCCCCCCCAATTTTTTTGCCCCCCCCCCAACATTTTGGTGAAATGACGCCACTGTATTGATGTGATTTTATGTGCCCTTTCGGGAGGGGGGTTAGGGGCTAGGTAAAAATTGCTTTTTTTTTTTTGAGAGCTCTAGGAAAAGACTTCAAGATAAATTGGGAAGGATACCCCCGTAAGCAAAACTACCTGTCGGGGATTGTGCCCTAAGGAGTTGACTAATTTGCCTATCCTTAAAAACTGGCCCGATTACATTACTCGATAAATTGTCTAGTATAAATGTTTAGATTTTTGACAATTATTTAATTCTAGCTGTACCCTGCAAAACCTTTGCATAGAGTTATATCCCCTTATCAGTAGGCTAGGTTATTTTTGGTTTCGGGCAGATCCGATTTTTTTCATGATTGTATTTTAAACTGGAATACTGTTGTATTAATTCTTTACTTTCGATTTAACGCAGAGCCCAAATCGCTTTTATATATATTATAGGATCTACCTAGAGATATGTTTTTAGACGGAGAGATTCTTTATCAAGGACTAAAATACGGGAATGATATGTATAGACTTATGAATTGTCCACAAAATCCAAAATGGAAAAAAACGAAATATCACGTAAGTTTGTTTTTTCTTCTTTTCTTAAATTTAACTATAGGTATTTTTTTTTGTTAAAGAACTAGTTTGTAATTAATGGTTTCTTTTTTTTCTTTTTAGGTGTTTGATTGTCCACATAAAGGCAAAGAACCGTTTGAAAAAAGAATGCACTTATTGGAGAAATATTTTGAAAAAGTCAAGTGCGTGTATTATGTTGTATTTCACTTAAGATAAAAATCAAAGTTAAGAAAAAGCACAGTTTTCATAATACATAAGTGCACACCACATTCTGCATCAGTGGCGCAACCAGCGAAAAATGCCTGGGGGGGGGAGGAGGCTCACATTATGAAAAAAGACAGTTTGACAGTCTTTTTTGTAATTTTATAACAGTAATTATGTATTGATGGTTTGGCCTGTGAAACTGTTCTGCATTACTGAATGTATATCTTAAGTAAAATGTTTACCGATTGCTTTTCATTTGCAGGCCACCACACGCCACATTGGTAGAGCAGACGAAATGCAAAGGCAAAGAACATTTACAGCAAGAGTTGAAGCGGGTACTACTCCGTCGTGGAGAAGGACTCATGTTAAGACAACCTAAATCAATTTATGAAACTTGCAGATCAATAACATTACTGAAAGTTAAAAAACTGTATAGTTCTGAAGTAAGACGTTTATGATTGCACAACATTTCCGTAAGGTTTCTGTTTTAGATTATGTTTTAAAAATTACAGTTTTAAAAAAAAAAAGTTACTTTGGCTGACAATAAGTGTAAAATGTGGTTCTTATTACTCCACAGGCTGTTGTTGTAGGGTACAGGTACAGTAAAGTAAATAGAAATAGGTGTTTGTCTTTGGTGTGCCTCATGGAAAATGGAGTAAAGTTCTTGCTTTTTACGGGGTAGGAAAGTCAATTTATCGTCAATTGTTATAAAAACCTGGCTTATTTTAATTCATGTATATTAACAATATGCCAGAATGGACTGAATTAAAACTTTAAACATCTCTATTATTTTCTAGACTAACCAAAGAAGATCGCCGTAACCCACCTAAGATCGGTAGTGTGGTAAAATTCCATTTCCATATCCACAGTGAACCTGGTGTACCAATCTTTCCGAGTCTTAAAGGTAAATTCTGTAAGTTATTATTAGTGGACACGTGACTGTCGACCTTAGAATACCGGGTTCGATACTCGATGATAATTAATGGAATTTTCCCAAGTGAAATTTGGTGTGAAGTCCACCAAAATATATCCAGCTTTTAAAAGATACCTGCCATTAGAACTTTTATATGCCGTATTTCATCATCACCATACTTGGGGGGAACACATGGCCACGTCAATATACATATTTCTCCATAGTTTGCTATCCTGCTCGGTTGTCTTAAGTTCATTCATTGGTAGTGGTTACAGAAACAGATGGTATATTAGGCCAAGGGAATACTCCTTTTTTATAGTGATTAAATGTTTATATATTTAAATATACTTTAGATAAACCTTAGAGTAATCTGCATAGGGCGCCGGAAGCGCAGATCTGACTATTATGCATAAGATTGTGGAAGGGGTTTTAGTCACAGTCACAGTCTTCAAGATCTAAATGGTTAATACTGTTTTTTGCTATCTAGAACTTAAAAACTAAATTTTTATTCTATTTTTCGTTCTAATATATTTTTTTATGTTAGGTGAGATATTACTACTTCGTTCGGAAGAGTTACTATTTACTTTGGTAAATCCGGTTCCTGTTCCGATTCCGGCAGGAATCAACTATTAAATCCGGTTCCGATTCCTGCAGGATCTAAAAATTACAATCCGGTACAGCCCTAATATATATATATATATATATATATATATATATATATATATATATATATATATATATATATTTATTTATACTGTGGCACCACCCGATAGCTTATTTTTCTTTAGTTTTCCATAGTGACGTCACCGAACCGTGTTATTTCATTCATACTTTCATTTAAAACATTATCTGACTATTTCCTATAAAAACGCAAATTAAAATGCATTTCAAATCTAAATCAATATCACTTTAATGTTCATTTAAAAATGTATCTTCAAGTTATTTATCTAAATTTGCGAGGAATTTTATCCAAATCGTGACAAAATCCACTTAATTAAAGAATGTGCAGAAAAATAAATTGTTGAACTTTTTAAAACTGTAAACACCCAAAAATAGATCGCTTTCTGCTCTTAAAAAAAAGTTAAACTTTGATAGCTAAATATAGTTTATAGAAAACACGGAATCAAAAGTAGCGGAAGATAAGGTGTCGTATTACTAGACCAGGGTCGGCAACCTTTTGAGACGGAAGAGCCTTAAGTTATAATTTACAATTTTCTCAATTTTTAAAGAGCCACTAAATTTGTTGTTTCATTATTGCGGTATTTGATCAGGCCGCAATTTGACATCGAAAGAGCCACAACTTGACATCGAAAGAGCCGCACGCGGCTCGCGAGCCGCAGGTTGCCGACGCCTGTACTAGACTAAATACGATTCAAATCTTCCTTTTTAATATATCTGTACTTACCTATAGAACTAAAAGCGATCGACGTTATTGTAGTTTTAAAATCAAAGGAAGTTATTGTTTTAATTTTATTGTATAGCGCTAAATATTTCAAAATTATGTTGCGCTAAAAAAATTTCTTACAAATTTCAAACAACAAAGAAATCCGGCACATTTTAACCGGAATCGGAACCGGATTTGTTAAAACTGCCGGAATCCGGCTTAAAAGGAATCGGATTCCGGTACAGCCCTAATATATATATATATATATATATATATATATATATATATATATATATATACACAGCCAGCATCCTTAAGAGTTTTACTTTCTGGTTAGCTTTACACAGCTAGCAGCCCTAGAGTTTTACTTTCTGGTGAGATTTACGCAGCCAGCAGCCTTTAAGTTTCAAAGAGGAAATAATAGTAACCAATTTTAAGATAGTTTTCCATTATTATCCGAATACTATGCAGCTAGTTATGTTGAGAGATGTACTTTGGTGTTAAGGGGATAGTGAGTCTTGACGGAAGTACCTAAAGGGGCCCATAAAGAATCGAAAAGAAAAGGACTTTATTTTACTGGAGAGGGGCCTTTCTCCAGTGGTTCTCAACCGTATCTAATACATAATCGGCTAACCTGGGCGTACGTTCGACCGTACGTGTGTATCCCGGCTAAAAATAGTCTGGGGAATTCCAAAATTTTCGTCTCACTCAGGCTAATTGGAGGGGGGGGGCAACTACAAACGGGGAGAAGGGATACGAAGTGGTGGATTGTTTTACGTCACACTTTCGCGGAATTAAAAAAAAAATCAATAAACCAGTGTTACGTTTGTGTTGGGGGAGGGTGCGCTACTGAGAAAGAAGCAAGACACTTAAAAGTATACTCGCTTGCATTCGCGTGTTGTTATTTCTTGTACATGATAAAACAAAATGAAGAACTGTTTGGAAATGAGTCCTTTAAAATAATATTAATGAATTAAGATTTTTAAATTTTATGGAGTAGTGTGCGCAAATTATGTACAGTTGGATGTTAGATTCAAAGTTTAATAGTCGGGATTTGTTTTTGTTAAGCTTCTGTACCTATAATGAGGGATTATATTCTTTGGGATGAACTATATAAAACATGAACTTTATTTGATGTATTATTAAGTGTCCCGTACATGTGTTTTGACTAAAATGATATGTTAAAATATTATGAAGGAATTAAGAGTTTAATCATCGGGGGTTGTTTATGTTAAGATTGTGTACCCATAGAAAGGGGGGGGGGATTATTTTCTTTAGGATGAACTATTTAACATATAAATTTTATTTGATGTACTATTAGGTGTCCCTATTCTCAAATGGATTTTTGCTACATTAATCTCTTCATGTCCTTGGGGGCCACTGCGAGTATATAGGCTGATTGTTAACGCACTCAAATATATTTTTCACTATTTTCATCTTTAACTGTGTGCCTACTCGCCGGTCTGGGTACCGGGGCCTTTGATCTAGTTCGCGAATAAACCCCCAAAGCATGTACCCCTCACAGGTAAGTTCGCAAATAAACCCCCAAAGCATGTACCCCTCACAGGTAAGTTCGCAAATAAACCCCCAAAGCATGTACCCCTCACAGGTAAGTTCGCAAATAAACCCCCAAAGCATGTACCCCCTCACAGGTAAGTTCGCAAATAAACCCCCCAAAGCATGTACCCCTCACAGGTAAGTTCGCAAATAAACCCCCAAAGCATGTACCCCCTCACAGGTAAGTTCGCAAATAAACCCCCAAAGCATGTACCCCTCACAGGTAAGTTCGCAAATAAACCCCCAAAGCATGTACCCCTCACAGGTAAGTTCGCGAATAAACCCCCCAAAGCATGTACTCCTCACAGGTAAGTTCGCAAATAAACCCCCCAAAGCATGGACTCCTCACAGGTAAGTTCGCAAATAAACCCCCAAAGCATGTACTCCTCACGCGAATAAATGTACTCCATGTCACCGTACATTGGATGTTTTGAAAATCATTGCTGAATGCGACTTCATAGAATCTCTTCCAACACTTTCACTGAGCCTGCAATTATTTATCACTATCTGTGTGTTAGTAGCTTCATGTGAGAGGAACTTTTCAAACCTGAAACTGATTAAAAAAATGTACCTGCCATCCACTATGGAACATTCAAGGCTTTCTGATCTTTGCTCTGATTTATATTTTAAGTCATATGGTGAAAGATATTGATGGGGTGACAGACTAGATTTCCATCTTTGAAGACCAGGAAAGGGAGATTTAAAATAAAGTTTATTGTCAACATAAAAATAATTTGACTTTGCTGGTTGTTACAGTTCTTAAATGCTTTCAAGTTAAATTACACTGTGAAATTTATTTGAATCTTATATCATTAAAACTCATCAGCTCTTGGACCAATGGGATGTGTATCTCTAGTGCAGGGAAATTCGAAATCAGATCCATGGTTCACGGTGGAAATCTCGGTGGAAATCTTTCGTGGGGGAGGGGGGGAATGTGTGAGACTAAGACATCCTGAATTTTCCGCACCGTGTGACACCAACCACAGTGACGCCACTGATTGCGTTATAAAAAAAAATTAGTCCTGGTCACGATGCCCTTAGCAGTGGCGGGGACATAACTCGACCGCGTAGTTTCCCTTTGTTAAACTATAGCTCTCTTAAAAAAAAAATAAACAAACTTGTCAATCGAAGTACCTACTATATAGTCAGGGGCGGACTGATGGTGCTACCTTTTTAAACCATTTCTTGTGACTGTTTTCATCATGAAAAGGGGGGGGGCAGGGTCATGCCATACAACAGGTATTTGGACCGCCTGTCTTTGGAAAACTCGGAGGTTTGAGGGCCTAAGAAAGTCTACACACACACACACACACACGCAAGCAAGCGGTCACACATACATAAATACCCACATACAGAAGTTTACATTTATATACATGACATATACAGATGAATGCACGAATTGAAAATCGCCGTGCTTTTTTGTTTTAAAAAAAATACTTAAGGGAGATGATTAAAAATAAAAACATGCACACCCGTAATCGCTTAAACATGTATTTGTTATGAGTGAATATATTCGATACAAAATATTTGTAGTTCAGTAGATTTATTGTATCTAAAAGTATTAAGAAAACATATACATAAATACATACATAGGTACACATTTATTTATACACACATGGGTTTATTTCATTTCTATTTTATGTTATTTCCCTTAGACTCGCCTTAGAGGTATGTAACCTCATTGATTGTAAGTAAACAACGGTTTAAATCTTTAAGAGGGTTTAAATCTTTAAGAGGCGTTGTTACTATGTGGCATATTTCTTTTTTTTTTCATCTTTACAAGTTTGTATTTTAAATAGGAGTAGGTGGGGGGGGTGACATAATTTTACTGGGGGGAGGGGGGGGTAGTCACAGAAAGTTTATTACCAGCTCAGGCTGGCTTATCTTTCCAGATACACATGAGATGGTATCAACATTTTGCAATTTATTTTTATTCTTGAAACAAATGTTACATTACTGCTTACATAGAAGAAGGGAAAAAAAGGAAAACAACGACAGTTTCTGGTAGTATACTGCCTTCAGGAAACATTAGTATTGTCTACTTTTTATCAAAATATTCCAGGTACTAAACATTTACAAATGTAGCACAATCATTCAAACATCAGAACAAGTCATTGTTTTATTTTTTCACTTTTAATTTCAACTAAGACGACTTTTGAATTTGATAACACTGGACACATTTCCAATGCTGAAAAAAAAAAAATTCTAAAAATGTTGCTATTAATTTGTATAATACATGAACACACATAATAATTCTATAGAACTATTGTGTTAAATGGTTCAAATGGTCACAGATCGTTTGGGGCCAACACATTTAAAGTAAATAAAGAATAAATAGGCTACTTCGCATATTTTCAGATGTATTCATAAGATGAAACAACAATAATTTAATTTTTAAAGACTGGCAGGAAACAGTTTTAGGAACAAATGCAGATCGAAACAACAATAATTTAATTTTTAAAGACTGGCAGGAAACAGTTTTATGGACAAATGCAAATGTAAACTGCGTCCGAAGCGTAAACTCTACCAAAATATATAGGTGAGTGAGGTAAACAAAATAATGTATATTTGTATATTAAAATAAAAAGGTTACCATGTTCCACAGCTTTTTTCTTTTGACTTATGTGATATGTTCATCAAACGCGAAAAAAAAAATCACAACCCAACGTAAAATGTTGACAATTACAGATATGTATGTACATAAATATATTTAACTTTATTTACAGCAAATCATTTTTGTAAACAGTTTTAGTTTTTTTTTTTTTTAGGTCCGGCATTTTATAAAGTTATTTCTAAGCAGATGAAAAAAAAAAAGTCCCTCATTGTGAACTGATAAAATGATATGTACACCTGAGAAATGACGACATTTCTTCATACTGCTGGTATTTTTCCTATTAGTTTAAAAAAAAATAAAATAAAAGTAATTGAAATAAATTAACATCCCTTAAATTCATAAAATAATGTAAAATTCATGACAGAAGATAAGCCCAACCAATGGAATTAGTTACAATTGTAACTGCACTATTGAAAAAGTATTTTGACTTGGTTTTGAAACTAAGTAGCACAATGAAACTATCCAGCATTAAATAAGGTTGAATGTTAAGATGAGCATAAAGAAGTAACAACAATTAATCCGCATACTATACGTGTGTGTGCAAACATTCTCTATTTTGTTCTTTTCTTTAAAAAAAAAAATCAGCACTATTTAAAACACAATTAAAATATATGGTTTGAAAATTAATACTGTTTTCAACTTGCGAAAAAAAAAAAAAACACAAACCGCGAGAAAAAAAGTAATCTTCCTAATCAAAACTTGTTGTTAACTAATGAGTACACTTGCGGCAGCAAAAAAAGAAAATTACGAGGAATTAAAATTTGTTCTCTTATATCATTCAAAAAGAATATGAAAATGTTTAAGGCACTCGGTGGGCTTACATAAAATTTCTCAAAAAACACCTTTATTCTGTGAAGGCTCAAGAAAACCATTTTTTTTTTTCAAATAATTATAACTTTACAAGCAGTTTAAAATAGATCATTATTAGGAAAAAATACATTAAAATCAGATCCATTTAAAGCTAACAAATGCATTTTTTAAAATAAAAATTACATCAGCTTAATAATTGTATAATTCATCATAGATTAGTTTTTTTTTTAAATCATAACAATTAAGTAACTGATCAAAATGATAGACATGCTGGTGGGATGGCAAAGGAAATTAAGGTTCAATACTGTTTATCACTTTTACATGATCACTAGTAAAAAAAAAAATAATTTATTCATTGGCTTTAGTAGTTCCCATCAGAAATTGTGAGTTGTGATCCATCACTTGCCTGCGTGGTCTAATAAATTAATTGCCAACATTGATTCTGCCCACAAATGGCAGCCTATATACCTTTGTGCTTGTGGTGTTTGTTGTCTGTTTCATCAGCTAAACATCTTAAGCACCTGGGGAAAAAAAAACAGAAGATTAAAAGGTGGGTTATATTAAACTGATCCATGACGCACACAAAAAATTCAAGATGACGCACATCTGTCCAAAAAAAAAATAAAAAAAGAGTAACAACTTATTTAGCTGTCAGTGATATCTATGCTGTAACCAACAAAAACAAAAATGGTGAATATGGCCTTTTTCTATGATGCTGAAAATTTTACTAAATTGCAGAAAAATTTATAGAGAGTGTCCTTAAACTTGTTTACAAGTTCATGAAGATAATAAAAAAAAAAATTAACAGATGAGTGAACAGTTTTACTGAATGAAGTGTAGGTATTCACTTTTTTTCATCCTTCGCTTCACATGCTTAAATATGAGCATCAATTCAATACCTGCACAAAGCACATATGGATGGTGTATTTTTTTTTTCCTTGCAATAATGTAATGTTGTGTCTAGCATTGTAACAAATTGAGCAACTTCTTAGTGTGCTTCATGTAACCAATAAATTGCCATCACATGTTTATGATAAAGATTTTTTTTTTTGGTGTGCATAGCAGAATGAGATCATTATATAACTTTAGAAGAAAAAAAAATGCTGTAAGTTAATGAAGGTTAAATTATTTTTTTAGACGTAGCATTAAAATTAACGAAGAATAATGTGATCGCTAGCAATGTTTCTACAAGAGCATTCAGGGCATTAGCTTTCACATAATAGATAGTTGTGACTCCAGGACAAGGCCGTAGCCAGGATTTTGTTTTGGGGGGGGGCTGTGCGGAGAGTTTTATATAAGACAAAATAATTGGAGCGCAATGATAAAGAAGTATATTTTATAATAAAATTTGATTTTTAGAATTAATTTGGGGGGGGGGGGGGGGTGCAGCCCCCCCCGGCTACGGCCTTGCTCCAGGAGAATATTTGAATTCTTAATTAGATGCATGTATACTCTTTTAAAAACAAGATGTTGTTAGCTTAAACTCTTTGCCTTTTTCAACAGTTTATATTTAGAAATAAAATGTCAATCGTTAACCGGTGTATCTGTATCATCACTGATAGTTTATGTAATGTAAACAGAAAAATACACTGCAGAATAAAAAATTTACTTTGGTTCATTGAGGCCGTAGTCATAGCAAGTACTTCCAACACATTGACAGCACCCATTTGAATGAAACCATCTAAATTTAGCTGCTCCCATAGACTTGCAGGATGCCTTACATTTAGCCATAGGCATGCAGTCAGAAAAAAATGCCACGGTGCAGTTCTTTGTCCCAAGTATTATGTCCTTCTCATTCCCAGTTTTCTTATCTAAAATTTCAATATTAAAAAAAATTATTATATCTGAAACCTAAAAAAATCAAAAAAATTACTTTATAAGCTCTTAAAAAATATATGTGCTGTTAAGTCTTTTTTGTGTGCGAATTTTAAGTTATGCAGTTTTTTGTTACATAAATATTTTTTTTAAATAATATTTACAGATTTATTTTTTCTAAGATGTTTCTTAGTAAGCAGAAATGGTTGTTCAATGTAACAGTTTGTTTCAATGTTAAGCATATAAATGTATTAAAATCACTGGTATTTTTGGGCATAACTATTTATATTAAAGATTACATATATCAGCCTACCAGATTTTATTATTTCAAGAGTAATTGTTTGCAGCTTGGAGATTTCCCATACAACTTGTTTATTTTATCAATCACTACCGTTTATATTTTGATTCTCAAATTAGACTCCATTGTTCTGCAATTAAATCTTGTAACATAGGTAACAAGGAAATGTTGTTTTTTTTTTGGGGGTAAATTTAAGTTACAATGATAAGCAATATTAGATTGTAACCTTATTTTTTTGGGTGTAAATTTAAGTTACAATGATAAGCAATATTAGATTGTAACCTTATTTTTTTGGGTGTAAATTTAAGTTACAATGATAAGCAATATTAGATTGTAACCTTATTTTTTTTGGGTGCAAATTTAAGTTACAATGATAAGCAATATTAGATTGTAACCTTTTTTTTGTGTAATGAGTATCTTGTTATTTTTTTTTTCAATTAAATATTATTAAATATTGTACTACATGTATTTACACTTTTATTATCATAAGGCTAAAAAAATGACATGTATTGTTTTGTTTGTTTTATAACAAATCATTTGTCTAAATGGGGAAAAAAGCAAAAAAGATAGACAATTTCACTGGCAAAGATAGGGCAATTTTAGATCAGTTAGATAATTTGGAAAAATCCACTTCACTTAGAAAACATTTTTTTTAAATTACTGTAAGCGGACATATCAATATATTTTGATCAACTAGAAAATGAGTACTTGTTTGCAAAGAAGGTATGGAAACAGTTTTCTATTTTCAATTAATTGGCTCAAGTTGCATCTGCTTCACCTGAAAAAAGCCCAACAAATTTAAAAGCTGGTTGGAAGAAGGTTTAGCCAAAATGTTTTTATGCGATAGGTACTTATAAATATCATCAGTAAAAGTAGCTATCATTGCTTTGGCATAAGGAATAAGTGGTAATGATTTGAATAACTACAGCCATGATGATTTGAATGAGTTTCTTATAGATAATGTTTTAGTGCAGATATTATTGAACTAGCTTCTAGTGTAGTTTCGGAACCAGGAAAATATAATGAAAGAGACGAAAAACCAGCTCCTTTAACTGCAAGAATAATCCAAGAAGATCTTGAGCTTTGCAGCAAATTAGATAATCAATTTCCTACCAATGAGACCAATTCTAAATGTGAAGTTTAATTTCAACTTGAGCCGATGAAATGAATTGCTAGATATCGAGACCTTTATAATCAGTGCTATCCTCAGCACAAAGATAAATTACTACTTACATGGTAATAATTGAAAAGGTTTCACTTAACGAGAGTTATGTTCAGGAAAATCTAATGGAAATATCTACTTAAGAGATGGTCTTTGATGATGATGGAAACAGTTAACAAATGTTGCCAAACATTATAATGTGACTACAAACTGTAAAGAGATTTAATAATAATTACTTTTATTTTTCAAAAATCAACATAAAAAAGTTTAAAAGAAAAGAAAGTTGAATGTTTTATATGAATCTCATGGAATTTTTGAAAAAAAAAATGTTTTACAAAATTTTCCTTCACTGTCTGCGAACATTTGTTTGCTATTTTTCAATTGTTTACTTGAAGTAATGCACTTTTAGAAAATTTTTGAACGTATCTTTTTTTTTTTTTTGTTTACATAGTCAAATAGTGTTTTTTAATGCAAAATTTTTGCATACCCCCACATAAAAAAGACTTTACAGTATTTTACCATTTAAATGTTATATTGTATTCAACATACCATCAGAAATAACATGCAGATCAGTTTTATAATTGGTCTTTTGCAAGAGTTTATCCAGGTCAACAGCATATGTGAAGGTTGTCCACCTCTGTTCATAGTCATCTTCGTCAGTCAACACTTTGAAGAGGTGAGGAATAGGGTCACTGATGTCCTCCACGGTGCTGGTTTTAGTCATTTCATCTTCTGGGTTGGGTGCAGGGCACATTCCTACATCAAAACAGAACTTTATGAGCCATATTTTTTCCAACGTATGAAAATAGAAGCATTCTATTTGTAACAATTCTTTTCTTAAAACCCTTAATAATTTATTTTTTTTAAATAGTAGATTCTTGACTATTTTGCTAACAATTTTTCAGCCTTAAGTAATATTATTATTTTAATTTAGTACACAATTGACTATTTAGCGACAAATTAATCAGCCTTTGAACTATCTAGCCTAGTTAGATATTTTCTGAACAATTGTATATAAAATCTACAGAATTTTTGTTCATAAAAGTTTAAAATATATGAGGGATTTTTGTTTTATTTTGTTATGTCAAACAGTAAATACAAAACATGTTTGGTAGTATATACAGGAGAATGAGTGGTGAAGGAAGGAAGTATTTATAAAACTCTGGCATATCCAGATTTGTTTCTCTGTATCCTCTGATTTGTTTCTAGCTCTTCCACTAACCTAAGGCAAGATAATCTGAGTTAACTGTAAAAAATTAAAATGAGTTATTTGTCAAATGTCAATACACCTAAAAAAAAAAAGGAAAGAGGGAGTGGAGCAAGGCCTCCCAAAACTATGCAAGAAATAAATTGTGACATAGCAAGAAATTCCTGGAAACAAGTCATTCTGGAAAGGATCTATTTCTGTGTAACCATGCCATGCTCAAATTTCTCTTACTACTTACCTACGCAAGAGCAGCATTCAGTATAAAGTTTAGACAAGCATATGCTGCAGTTTTTACAGCAGGAACAATTGCTCTCTGTCATCTCACAGCCACAGCACTTTATAAGCATGCACTTGCTGACAAGGGGAGCACACACAGCCTCATTGCAGGCTTCTAGGACATGGCTCACAGCAAAGACTGTGATGCAAAACACTACTGCCTTGGCCAGCATCCTGTTCTTTAAACTTAGTTCCTGTCAATGTGCAATGAAGAACTATATTTGACATTTTTATATCCATATTTTTTTTTATTAATTCAAGCATTAAAACAAACAATAAAAATATAAATGGTGCTGTCTGTTGATAAAGTAAACAATTCTTAATTGATATAAAGAATGTGGCAGCAACAGGTGTAAGGGATATCATTTAAAATTTTTATTAGTGTTGTAATTTTAAAGTTATATAGACTACTTTGCAGCTAAGGTCATCTCCATTGAGACTGTGGTAATGGGTGTCAGAAAGCGAAAACTCCCATTGAGTCCTATGTTAAACTGCCTCTGCAATATTGCATTTTAAAAATGAAAGACCTCATTAAAATTACTACCTACTATGTGTTCGTTTTGTTCAGATAGGCTAATTAATTAGTATTGGCGCAAAATATTGAGGCATCATTTTCCATATATTGTGATGACAGTGAAATGATAGGACTATTAAGGCTGAATCCTTTGATTAAATATACCGAATTAAAGCAATAACTTTGATATACCATCATTAAAGTTTTAAGTCATATAGATTATATATTAGATTTTTATGAAAGTGCTGGCACATTATTGTTTTGAACTACTAATCAATGTGCCTGTCTGAAAATGAAATTTACACAAGACAATTAAGACATTCCACTAGATCATATGCTTAAGAAAATAAAATTAATTTGAAACTAATCTGTTAACAATTTAATAAAATGTGAACTTTTTAAAATCATTACTCTTGGGGGAGCCACCATCTCCTACAAGCATGTCCCCAGCTGGCGGATAGGGGAAAGACCCTTAGATATAAGGGTCAGCCGTGAATACTAAATAAGCGGTCGCGGACCAACTGGTTTGCTGTCATGGAGGGTGAGGTATCCCGTGGTAAGGATACCTTCATAAAAAATGCCCCAAAAACCCTAAGAAATGATAGCAAAAAGCTCAAACTCTAAACCCGGTCAGATGAGGCCGTTAGCTAGGGATAGCAGACATCTAGGAGAGAAAACTCCGAAATTAAATCAACTGCTGACCAAAGGCCATGGAAGCAAATCCAGAAAAACAGCAGGCTGAAGACGGAGGCAGTAGGCCTTAATGGCGCAAAACATACAGCCATGCAACCTCGACGAATATAAAATCATTACTGAAAAAAAAATGTTTGCCCTGGACCCTAGGGTCATGTTGTCCTTGAGAGCCAAACCAATTGTAATCGTATTTTTCTAATGCTAGCCAAGTCTATTATACCTTTAATACTTTAATATGAATAAGCCCTACTTTCGTGAATGACAATGCAATTGTTGAGGGACTACAAATTGTTGATTCAGTCTGGCACCATTTTCACTTTTATACAATGAACTCTTTTGAATATCATACATTATTTGACTTGACGAAAAAGTTAAAATCTTCAATATTAAATTCATTTATCATTTTAAAAATAACATAGCTGGTTTTATTGTTTATTGCTGTTTGCATTCTTGGTTTAGTCTGTAGAAATCTCAGCTGTTCATAAACTTAGTAAACAATATTTAAAATATGTATTAATTAAAGCAAATAAAGCCAAAAACTGAGCTTAAATTACAATTAAAATAAAGCTGAAAACACATTTTTAAATATCTCTTTATCTAACTTGAATGGTGCTACAGATAAGATAAAATGATTAAAAATCATGGGAAATATGTGTGTCATAAGAATTACCTAACCAGTTACCACCCAAAGAAAAGTAATACATTTTTTAAAGTATCGATTGCACCAGAATTTACAAAATTTTATATGGTTTTTTATTATTTTTGGAACAGGCATAGTCACAAAAACATGTATTTAATACTATGAACACTAAATATTAGTAAGGATGATACATTTCATTAACCCAAGATCAAGACAATCAAGTTAGTCCAAGTCTAATAATACTAAGTTAAACTTATAGAGCCTGAAACTTAAGAGCTTTTTGGATTTGGAATAATTATATTTTCAATATAGATAATATGGATCATATAATAACGTTTCATAATTAGTAACGTACCGCAAAGCAAAACAATGCTAAAATTGCACTATAAATATATTTATTTTTTTGCAACAGGTGTATTATCGACAAAGAGTAAGAAAACCGGAAATTAGTTGTATTAAGTTTTTTTCGATTACTTTTTGAGAACTTTAAAATGTTATTGTAAACAATCAAAATGAAACCTGAAAAACATCAAGTAATCCCGTAGAACTCCGATGCAAAGTCATTGATTGCCCGATCAACTGGCATGCTTTAGACTCGACTGAATAAAAGGTAATATTATATTTTAGTAACATTTTTTTTTCAATGACAATATTGGTAAACTTTTATAAATTTGTAACTATGGGATCACCCACAATCCACAGTGAACTGTAAACTTCTGTATTTTCGATGGGGCTGGGTTATTAACTTTGTTTCTGTATTAGTCAGTTATATATTTATAATTTTTAACTTTTCATTAGTACTCAGCTGTACTGCATGACACCTGTATGGTTAAATCTATAACTTTGTTCTTATTTTATTCATTGGCATTGGCTGGGTTTGTTCATAGTAATCATAGGCTACAAAATGTTCACAGTTTGTTTTACTACATTCTACAACAGTGTCAGCAAAGAATGTAATTAATATTGTGACCCAATACACTTCAATACAGTTTTAAGATAATAATTTAATATTTTTTTTATTCTTTGTGTTACTGTTTATGTGTTTTACATCTCAATCTCTTCAAAACCTTTCAAAAGAAAATATCAACTATTTATGTTGTATCATTCTAGTTTATGAACACAGTAGCAGCCAGCCATGTCATCACCTTACAGTGAACAAGAATTTGAATGTGCAGTATGTAAAGAATGTTATACTCAACCCTGCTGCATACAGCCATGTCAACATATGTAAGTTTCTAAACCAGGGTTGGCAAATAGGATTGTATCAAAGTTTCAAAAATAAAACAAATTGAATTTTTCAGTCACGAAAAAGATCTACACTGTGTTTATTATAGGCTTGAATCTTCAGAATTTCTAGTAACTCATAATTCTTCTGTACTGCTGTGTCAAAATTCTCGCCTGATATGTTGCGTTATAATTTATATATATATATATGTTGAGGGCAGGCTCACCAATTATGTTACTGTGATTTTAATATGCTCACCAAATATGTAACGTTCACTTTTCTAAGATATATAACAGAAATCTGTGCAGTACACAATCAACAAATACTTTAATACAACTATAATATAACTTTGCTTATATGAAGATCTCCTAACTACTACTACTACTATAATTAACTACTTATAACTCTTAGGATTGTCGACACCGAACTAACTACGTCTAACTACTAAGCCTGTCAGGCCTATTCTCTACAACATCTTTCTCTCATCTAATATCTACTGCCTACTGAATATTAACTTATTCTAAATAAACTTTATAAAGGTCGGTGGGTAGGGGGTGATCATGCTCTCTATGCATGTGTCATTATGGACAACATAGTAAGTTGGAGCTTGGCTTGACCATGACCTTGGGTTACATAACATGGTCAACTAAGATGGGTCACTCGTTTGTGAGGGGAAAGTTTCACCTGTTGGTGTAGAGAGAGGGCATAGAAGGTGGGGGTAAATTCTAAACGCTACATATTCTGATATGGTTTATAGACTTAAAATGGCATCAAGTCAGGAGAAAGTGTTTTATTCCTACATATGCCTCATATGAAGATACTAAACTGAACGTTAAGTTTATTTGATCTAAATATTTAGAGGGGCTACCCAGAATTTATTAATAAATTATTTACTACCGGTATATCAATGTATAACAATAAAAATATATAAAACATTTTGATTTGTTTTTGAAGTTTTACTTAGATCTTTTTTTTTTTGTGGTCAGAACTTAATTTTTGTTTTTATTCAATAGATTTTGTTTAGATTGCCTTCAGAATTTGCGGTTAAGCTCAGAGCACCGGTGCCCAAAGTGTAGGTGTAGCATCGAGTCATTACTTCCAGCAGTTCATATTCAAAAGCTGATGTCAGAATGCAGAATATCTTGTTCAGACTGTAACACTTCAGTAATTGATAGTTACATTATCTTTTTAACTTTATTGTTTCATAGATAAATTATTTATACTGAAATATTTCACATTTTTTCTTTACTAATCGTAAACTACTATAGAGTGTTTCATACATTATAAAAGTTTCTCTTCAACAGCTTTTGGCTATTAAGATGAAGCAGCACAAATCGGAATGCACTGCATCTCAGCAAATGCATCAAATTTTAACACAGTCTTCTCTGCCAGCAAGTTCACTAGGTGCTTCAGCGTAGGTTTTATTTGTGTGATTTTATAACTGAAATTGATAAGATTAATTTACATCACATTCAAAGAAAATTTATTTAAGCTGATTTCATTTTGACAAATATTTTTGAAGCTTAAAATTCTGATGTAAAGAAAGAAACCTGCTTGCCAAAAAAAAATATATAAAGTTTATATATAAAGCTATTTAAGCCACATTTTGGTTTAGGCTACTATGGCTCTAAAGGTTATAAATAGTAAAGTAAGTTAAGCTCCTTTAGACCTTGGGGGGGGCCATTAGGAAAGATGAAATGTTTCTGTGGCCACAGCATAATAAGGGGCTATGTGCCTAGCACAACGCCAAATGTTTCATAATAAAAAAAAAAGCATTTTAAGTCATACTTGCCTAACCCATGATGTGTGTTTGGTTAGTCTGCTTCATATTGTTCCTTACTTAATTTCTTAAAAGTTAATAGGCTCTAATTTGAGTAATAATTTTACTCAAAATTTCTTAAAAGTTAATAGGCTCTAATTTGAGTAATAATGTTACTCAAAATTTCCTAAAAGTTAATAGGCTCTAATTTGAGTAATGATGTTTAGCTTTAGGAAATTTAATACTTTTATAACAAAAATGTAATTAAAATTTTTTTTTTTTTTTGCAGCCTTGTACCAAACAGATCAACATTTATATGTCCCTATTGTGGGGAAGCAAATCTTTTAAGAGGTCAACTTGTTATTCATTGCAATAGTTTTCATTATGGTGACAGAAAGCATGTGGTAAATATGGCTCTGTCATATTTCTTTTAGTTTGAGTTAGTACACAAGAAATGGCTTCACCTAACCTAGCATCCTTCTACTTAATAAAAAAAAAAATCTGTTTCTATAACCTCGGCATATGAAGGGATTGTGTGGTTAGCACAACGCCTAGCCGCCTTTACTTCCCCAACTTAAAGTCAGGTACCCATTTAAAGCTGGGTGGACTTGTGGGACGACTTTGAAACACATTTTCACCTGGAAAAATTCCACATGGTTCTCACCGAGGATCGAACCCAGGACTATCAGGTTGACAGTCGAGTATCTACACCACTCGGCCACCCATCCCACTCATCTGCTTAATAAATACAGTGAAATGTTGCTATAACAAAATTGACAAGAACTGAATTTTTTGCAATGGTAAAGTTTTCATCAAATCCCTGCCCAAAGCAATATTGTTGCGATGACACCTTCCACTGAAGCAATACCATAGCAGTCAACAGGTTGACCTTAAGAGACCTGAGTGTTAAAAATAGTTACAACATCAAAAACAAAAATTGATAGTGCCTATATATATTATGTAAATTTTTAATATCAGCCTTTTGGACACTGTATAGTAATAATCTTATTCTTGCCTAGTTTTTACTTTTAATATTATGGGTATAGTAATAAAATTGGATTATTGTTTATTAAAGCTGTCTCACATCTTTTCAGGTTTGTCCAATATGTGCTTCCATGCCCTGGGGAGACAAAAATTTTCAAAGCTCCAATTTCCTTCAGCATCTAAATAGAAGACACAATTTTGACTACGATACTTATGTGGTAAAGTTTTTATTAAATTGATTTACATATAGAGAAAACTCTACCCTAATATAATTTTAACCTTTTTTTGGTCATCATGTTCCTTCATGATTGCATTAGTAGGTCACAATCCCATTTGATTTGGAACCACATTTGTATATCTTAATATGCTTGATTAGATCCCCCCCTCCATTATTTGAGTAAAAAGTAAACAGATTTTTCTTTCTTAATTGAGGAGGATTAAAAAATATTTTGCCATTTATATAAAATATTTTGACAGAATGGCAAAATTTTATACTCTACATTCTCTTTAAAATAATTTAAGAATGCAAGAAAAACATGTCTAAGTGTTTATGAAATTCTTTCCCCACCTGACTATGTTTCTCACTTTTAAAAAATCAATGCATTGCAACTTTCTTCATGGAGTAAATGCTTTTTGAAGCACAAAGACGCAAATAATTTATTTAAGTCCACTTTTTTCAATATTAGGAAAAGATTTTAATAATTTCTTAAACAGCAGCAAATTTTTAATCTGATTAACTGTTTATGTAATTTTGTGTCTGCTTGTCATAGGACTATGAAGAAGATGATGACGCAATGTTACGGCAAGCCATTATTGCTTCTCTCAATGACAAATAATGGATACATACTGCAGCAAATAGACACAGAAATATGGCAGTGAAGCCTGCCATATAATGATACTTTTACCAAAGCCTTTTTTGAATAAACATAGGCCTGCATGTAATTAGCAAACCATTCGTTTGAATTTGATATGTACATTTTCAGTGAATGTTATTAACTCAGATTTTTTTTTAAGCAGTTTTTCTTTATTTATGAGGTATTTTTATTAAATAAAAAAATCATGCATTATTTGTAAATTTCATGCATAAATTATACCTTTAGTAAATATTTTCTAATCAATTCATTAGCTAATCTCACCAAGGCATTTATGTATGCAAGTTACTTTTAGTCTTTGTGAGTCAAAGTACTATAAATTTGTTCAATGTGTTTAGATTATCTGATGCTTCAGTTAACTATTTCTACCTAAGTCTCTAAAACCGCCTTCTCCCCCACTAGGAACCAAAACCAGCTTTCTGTCTGTACCCTCAACATTTCAATGTCTTTATTTTCAAATAATACCTCATCTTGTTGTTAATCCTTTTAAAATATCATATTTAAATTAAAATTTTTTTTTAATTTCTTGCTTTTTTTTTACAAATATCCAATCAAACCTTAGTCTGTTAAATTACAAGCTTTTTTTTGGTTTTTTTTTTTTCAATACTGTGTAGTGCTTGCAACTTGCTCTCACTGTATTAAGTATATTTAAGCAGAAAAAATGTGGTCACAACAAACTTACCATATCACTAAATAAGCAGCATATGTCCTACACAATCTATTTATCATTTAAAATATTTTTATAAAATGATTGACAGAAAAAATTATATTGCTTGGAAAAAATAATTTAACCATTTTCATTTTATTTCTTTAAAAAATCACAAGTCTTTTTTTTTAAATTTATCACATGAGTATTTTAGACACCATCAATTTACTAAGAATAGTCATTTTTTTAATTTTATAATCTCAAAGTTGTAGCTCTTTACTTAATAAAGTGATAGCAGTGAGTTTTATAGGGAAGAAAAAAAAGTCTGATATCATCAAATTTACAATTAAAAAGTTATTAATATACAACACTCTGATCAACGACATGTATTTTTATAAAAAAAAAAAAAAGAAACTAAAAGTTATCAGCACTGTTATCTGTTTCCAGAACTGTTAAGCTCATATTGACACAAAACATTTCTTGCTGCTGAGAATTCCACACTTGTATTATTGCATCATATGTCCCCTAATAGAAAAGAAAAAATATTTACTTTATTTTACTTTTTTTTAAAAGATTAGTAAAACTGCATGGAAAATCAAGTTATTCCAATGATAAAATATATGTTTCATCAAAGAAAATTTACATCCACATTTTCCTTCTTTTACACGAAACATTGGAAGACGTAATGAAAATGTTTGGTTACTAAATTCTTAACATATATCAGGGACGGGAGCATAAGTATTGCCGGTCATCGTTATATTTATAGAAAATGCTATATGATGGTACTGTGTTTATTGATTAAAGCATATTCATTCATAATTAAATGACTACAAGTTTAAATATGTATAAAATTCAGTTATATATATATACCGAATATGTTGTTAATCTAATAATTTATACAAATATATAAATCTATGTTTGTTTGTGCTTGTGTATAGCATAAAAACATCAATAAATTTTCCTCTAAGAGTTATGACCGGCAACACTCACACCTCGTCCCTGACATGTATATATATAAAATGTCGTGTTAACTCTAAAACTTTACTAGCTGCTTTATAAAAAAAAAATTCTTTGTACTGAGTGCATAATGCATTTTTTATTCACTGTAACTTAACATTGTTAGCTAAATATACTTTAATATCCAATGTAAAGATAGCATATATTCACAACCAGTAGGATCCCACTCAGTGTAATGTAAAATTGCACAAAGGACAAACGTTTTATCTGTGGCTGTCCTATTGTGTCTGAGGTGAAATAGAATCACTATGTTGTGTTTTTTTTTTCCCATTAGCATAATCTTATTCCTATTTTGAAGTATTTTTTTTATATGTTTTCTGAAGTTGAAAGTCAGCAGATTTTTGTTTGGTTTCACAACTTTTTAGTGTTATCAGTGATAAGCCAATTACAAATGGTCTAACACCCCACCGAATTATTGCTGCCCTAGCAAAGATCGCATATGTTGTGCATGGTGTCACTGTAACGGGCACAACTTACATGAAGTTCTCAAGTATAAAAATTTTGTTTTATTTAACATTTTACCATCAAATAACTGTATCAACTATTTTGAATTGAAATTAATTAGTAATAGACAAATATTGGCCATACTTACTGGATAGCTAGTCAAAATATGAAGGTTTGTTATGGTCTTTTTCTGAATGATAGGAACTTTAGAAATAAAATGGCATTTTATTAGTTAAGGTTCCACAACAACAAAAGATAGTGGCTTTTTGCTAAAGTAACAGCATGTGAAATAAATTTAAAGGTAACAAAGTTAATTTCTAGGATATTTTTTTATGGCTTAGTTGCATAAAGTCGAGCAGGGAAAAGTTTGATTTCATGTTCATAACTAAAAAAAACTGTGATTTCTACTTTTTTCCTTTAATGTCCTGAACCATGCTGTTCAAATGATTTTATCATAATTGTTTTAATCCTTCAATAAATAATATTGCTATGGTAATTAATTAATTATGATAAAATAAAATGTTATTAAAAAAAACATTGTGATGGTTATATTATTCTTTCAATATTTTAAAAATGTAATCTTTTTAATCCTGCACAAAATATTGTAAAAAGTTAGTTATGTAATAAAATGTATTGGGGGCACACATAAAAAATGAGAACTCACATCCTTTAGGTATTGGGCAAAATGGTATATATTGTTTAATCTTGTCGCAGTCATAATTGTCAGCAAACCCAATAAATGGAAGTGTATCACCATGGAAAAATAAGCTTGCATTAAAAAAACCACTGTCCAATTGATGAGCTGAAATGTACAAAGATGGCCTTAGTTAAAACAAAACAACTTATTGTTTTTTTTTTTTGGTATCTATTTTCAATAAAAGACAACACTTAAATTTAACATATGATTATGGATTATGATTATTCAGTCAGAATTGTCTTATATTATCTTCACCAGCAAAAGTTGAAATAAAATAATAGTGTGGTAAAAAAGAAATGATTCTAATTGGGTTACTGAAAAATGTCTTACGTAATGTGTAGTTTACTGAAATTGTGACTTCACCATTTGGGGACAAATCTTTTGGAGTCCATGTAATGTTAATTGGTACAGTTCCTGAGGGGAAAAAAATTTAAACATTGTTATTAATAAAAACAATAGTTCCGCTGTACATAAAATAAAAAATATATTTATGTATCCAATGCTTTAGGATGATAAAATCCAATAAAATAAACTTAAACATCATTTTTTATAAAAATGTTGAAATGTTTTGTGTTTGTGCGCTAGAATAGTTTCATTACCACAGTTGACTGACTGTCCTGAATCTTTGAGCATCACTTTTGTTCGTTTGGGTATAGACATTTGCTTTACATTGTTGCTTTCTGCAAGAATGAATGCAAAGTAAAGAAGAATAAAAAAAACAACTGTTTTCAAGATGTTTACAATGACTTTCATTCTGCTTGGAAAAGATATGTTGTTATTTGCTTCTTAAGGTGCACCAGCTGTCTTGTTTTTGATAAACAGCTCTGTGAAGAAAAATATTTTTACTAGTAAGTTTTAAATTTTGATTTAATTATTTCACATGAATAAATCTATTAAATATTCACTGAAAAGTTAGCATACATTAGTAAAATTTATTGTTTTTTTTTTTTTGAATAGCTGTTAATTGCTGTCTTTGTTATAAGTTGCAGTGTGATACTCCCAATATAACCTAACCAGATAGTTATTGATTATATCTTTGAAGCTATTGAATTTTATTAAAGGGGAAAAAAAAAACTATCAACAGTCTGTATTTTTACATATGACATTGATAATAAAGGATCCGAATAATATCATTTGCTTAGATCTATGGGCCCTACAGGCCCGTAGCGTGTGTGGGGGCCGGCCCCCTGCGTTTTGTCTGGTCCCCTTTGCTTATTTGCTCTACTTAGTAAAATGTATTACCTGCCCCCCCCCCCCCTGCTAATGATATTGCCTGGCCCCTGCTGTAGAATTTTCACGCTACGGGGCTGGGGCCCTATATGACCTACCAGTCAGTTAAAAAAAATCACCTGTTGAAACGTTTTTAAATGAGCTGTCTGTAATTACATCTAATTGTTAGAAACAAATGCTTTTATACGGTAAAAAGTTACAAATGCTTTTATACGGTAAAAAGTTGAAAACTGCGTTGTGTGTAACAGGATTGGTGTGTGTGGGGGGGGGGGTCGTCCTCTTTAGTCAACTTAATTAATTAAGAATTGAAACTACATTACCGTAAACCAATGTTGATAATTAATACACACCGTTCTGTACACGAAGAAGGGAATCGTATGTCCTCTGCTCCCTGTCAATGTCAACAAATTGAGCTGTTACTGTGGATCAGACACTCAAGAATTCCAATCTCTTCAAATTACTTCCCGTAATTATATTGGCCGTCTTAAGACCCCCCGTTTTGTTTTTTATGAGCCCCATGTAAATACTTCGGTGTGCTACCGAACCCGGAAACAAATTGGAATCAAACCGTGTCGTTTGACAGGACAGGCGTTTTTTTATTTGTAGCACAGCTCTAAAGTAGGGCGAAAGACAAGTTGCAGTGTAGTTATATTTAACTGCTATTGTCCAGTTACATAGAGCCTTCTTATGCATTGTGACCATTCACTTATTTCATATCGCTTTAGCCCCCCACCCCCGTTAATTTTTGACCCTCCACCCCCCATAGCTTATTAACGCTTTTCGACCGTTTCATATCGTTGCATGAGGTTCGATCCTCAGAGAGAACCAATTGAAATTTTTCAGGTCCCTCAAGCTTTAAATGGGTACCTGGCTTTAGTTGGGGAAGTAAAGGCGACAGAGCGTTGTGCTAACCATACAATTCCTTTACATGCCGAGCTTATATAAATAGTTAAATTGTAAGCTCCATCTATCCCGATGCCACTTCCTCCTCCCTCCTCCCCTCCATTCCAGCCCAAAAGACGTAACGTGTTAAGTGAAAGACCCATTATGCAAACTAGGCGTTCCCACTAGCGAAAGTGTTTCCTAATCTGTATAAGTGCCTATTGGTGGGGGGAGGGGGTCCACTCTTGTGGTCGATGAGAACCTCTCTTACGTTTTTTAAGGCCATAGGCCAGTGGCGGCGAACCTTTTTTGGGCCGCGTGCCCGAAATTCAATCAGAAAAAAAAATAATAGCAAAGTGCCATCACTCCAATTTAAAAAAATTAAAGGAAGTGATATTTTAGTCGCGTGCCGACTGATGAGGCTCTGCGTACCGACTGTTGGCAGGACATCATTGCGAGCCCCTTAAAAACAATGAGTCGTGAAAAAACTGACATGGTCGGGGCGGCCGGGCCCCCTTACAGATACGGGCCCCCCTGGCAATGACCCCCTGCCTCCCCTCTTGGCGTGCCTGGTGGCACATGTGCCATAGGCTAAGGTAAATTTTCTACCTAGACAAAGGCATAAAATCTATCTTTGTTCTTTCTTTGTCTCCATGAGAATTATTTTGATCGTATTATTGTTTTGCTACTATTTTACCTGCACCAAAAAAGTGGTTTTCCCTAGAACGGTCTACCCCCCTCGGCCCTCCCCCCCCCATTCCGAATTAAACCAAAATGCTAAGAACGGCTCTCTGTGCGTGTGTTTTTTTTTAGAGACTGGGTTTTCCCGGTTTTAATGTAAGTTTCAAATGAAAATAGAGTTGTATTAGAATGCGTACAGTATCGCAGCCAGATAATCTTGGGTCCATGGGCGTCGCTAGGAATTTTTCCAGGGGGGGGGGGGCAAATAACAACTTTACGACATTTTTTTAAATGTAAGTGGGGGGGGGGGGAGCAAATGCCCCCCTCTTATATGACATTTTTTCAAAATGTAGGGGGGGGGGCAAATGCCCCCCCCCCCATGAATACGCCCATGCTTGGGTCACTGACAAACTATGAAGCTGTGGCACTTTTGCCTCCACCCTAACCAAAAAAAAATAAAGCCCACTTCCATGGAGCAAAATAGATTTTAAAAAAAAAATAGTTTTCTCAAGCGGCGCCCTTGATCCGTTAACTTCACTTGTAACTTCACAAAATGCAGTTAATTTAATATTATGTTACAAATTATTCTTTGATTTTTTTTTTACGAAGCCAACCTCGTTTTCATTTTTTTTTAACACAGCCTATCCGTGTCATCACTTTAATTGAAAGAATGTGTAGGCCTACTACCACTGAAAAGGGGGAATATAGAGAGTTATAGCCCCTTTCAATGTTTTAAAATAAAACACAACAGAATTCCCCATATAGTTATACCCATTTATAGCTATCATTTTCATCACAAGACGGATTCAAGACTGGGTTTCTTTTTCCTTAATAATTATCCTGAAATAGATCGGAGAAAAATTAAGATATACTGTAAAAAAAATAAAAAAGCTAAAATACATGTAGGCCAATTCTAAATTTTATAAATAAATGAAAGAAGAGGAAAAAATCTATAGGGCTTTAACAATCTTTTATCTGGAGGACGGGGCTTTAACAATCTGTTATCTGGAGGACGGGGCTTTAAGAATCTTTTATCTGGAGGACGGGGCTTTAACAATCTTTTATCTGGGGGACGGGGCTTTAACAATCTTTTATCTGGAGGACGGGGCTTTAACAATCTTTTATCTGGGGGACGGGGCTTTAACAATCTTTTATCTGGGGGACGGGGCTTTAACAATCTTTTATCTGGGGGACGGGGCTTTAACAATCTTTTATCTGTGGGACGGGGCTTTAACAATATTTTATCTGGGGGACGGGGCTTTAACAATCTTTTATCTGGGGGACGGGGCTTTAACAATCTTTTATCTGGGGGACGGGGCTTTAACAATCTTTTATCTGGGGGACGGGGCTTTAACAATCTTTTATCTGTGGGACGGGGCTTTAACAATCTTTTATCTGGGGAAGGGGCTTTAACAATCTTTTATCTGGGGAAGGTGCTTTAACAATCTTTTATCTGTGGGACGGGGCTTTAACAATCTTTTATCTGGGGGACGGGGCTTTAACAATCTTTTATCTGGGGGACGGGGCTTTAACAATCTTTTATCTGTGGGACGGGGCTTTAACAATCTTTTATCTGGGGGACGGGGCTTTAACAATCTTTTATCTGGGGGACGGGGCTTTAACAATCTTTTATCTGGGGGACGGGGCTTTAACAATCTTTTATCTGGGGGACGGGGCTTTAACAATCTTTTATCTGGGGGACGGGGCTTTAACAATCTTTTATCTGGGGGACGGGGCTTTAACAATCTTTTATCTGGGGGACGGGGCTTTAACAATCTTTTATCTGGGGGACGGGGCTTTAACAATCTTTTATCTGGGGGACGGGGCTTTAACAATCTTTTATCTGGGGGACGGGGCTTTAACAATCTTTTATCTGGGGGACGGGGCTTTAACAATCTTTTATCTGTGGGACGGGGCTTTAACAATCTTTTATCTGGGGGACGGGGCTTTAACAATCTTTTATCTGGGGGACGGGGCTTTAACAATCTTTTATCTGGGGGACGGGGCTTTAACAATCTTTTATCTGGGGGACGGGGCTTTAACAATCTTTTATCTGGGGGACGGGGCTTTAACAATCTTTTATCTGTGGGACGGGGCTTTAACAATCTTTTATCTGGGGGACGGGGCTTTAACAATCTTTTATCTGGGGGGGGAGTCTTTAACAATCTTTTATCTGTGGGACGGGGCTTTAACAATCTTTTATCTTGGGGACGGGGCTTTAACAATCTTTTATCTGGGGGACGGGGCTTTAACAATCTTTTATCTGGGGGAGGGGCTTTAACAATCTTTTATCTGGGGGGGGGTCTTTAACAATCTTTTATCTGGGGGACGGGGCTTTAACAATCTTTTATCTGGGGGGGGGGTCTTTAACAATCTTTTATCTGGGGGACGGGGCTTTAACAATCTTTTATCTGGGGGACGGGGCTTTAACAATCTTTTATTTGGGGGGGGTGTCTTAAACAATCTTTTATCTGGTTATCTGGGGGGGGTAACAATATGTTTTCGGGGGGGGGGGGTACTTTAACGTAATTAATGGCCCCAATACACTGTGGACAATTATTAGTTTAATATAGTTACAATGCAACCTGTCTTTGGCCTCGCTTTAGAGCTATGCAACGAAAATTAAAAAAAAAAAAACCTTGGCATGTCAAACAACGCGGTTTGGTTCCAATTTGTTTCTGAGTTCGGTAATGTACCGAAGTATTTGCATGGGGCTCAAAAAAAAAAACGGGTAGTCTCAAGATGCCGGTAAGTTACGGGAAGTAATATTTGAATGGATTTCCTGGGTGTATAATTCACTGATGCAGAAATACTTCAACTATCAGAAACACATTCAAAGTAACAATCGTTGACATTGACAGAGAACAGAGGACATTCAATTTACTATCTCGTGTGCTGAACGGTCTGTATTAATTCATGAACATTTTTTTTACGGTAATGTAGCTGAAAATCTAATTTGAATTTCTATTTATTGATTTTTACGTTTTTAAAGCTGACAAAAATACACCCCTTGACCATCATACCATCACATTGAACAAACATACAAGCTAAATTCAAATGATTTATTCATGTGAATAAATTCAATCAAAATTTAAAATGTATTAAGCACAACTTTTCTTTACAGAGTAGGTGTTTATCAAAACAAGACATCTAGGGTGTACTTTAGAAGCAAAAAGAACATCACTTTTCCAAGCAGCATGAAAGTTACTGTCAACATCTTGAAAACAGTTGTTTATTTTATTCTTCTTTTCTTTGTGTTCATCCTCGTTGAAAGCAACAATGTAAAGCAAATGTTCATACCCAAACGAATAAAAGTGGTACTCAAAGACTCTGGACAGTCAGTCAACTGTGGTAATGAAATTATTTTAGTGCACAAACACAAAACATTTCAAAATTTTAATATAAAATAATGTCAAATTTTATTTTATAGGATTTTATTATCCTAAAGCATTGGATACATAAATATATTTTTATTTTGTGTAAGTAGAACGATTTTTTTTTTGTTAATGACAATGTTTAATTTATTTTCTCAGGAACTGTACCAATTAACATTACATGGACTCCAAAAGACTTATCCCCAAATGGTGAAGTCACAGCTTCAATAAACTACACATTACGTAAGACGTTTTTCAGTAAACCAATTTTAATCATTTTCTTTTTTATCACACTATTATTCTATTTTAACTTTTGTGTTCACTTTTTTTTAATACATTCTCTTGGTACAATATATATGGACTGAAATAACACAGCACATTATTTACAGAGAATTATGGTTAGGTTTAAACATAAGGGAAGATAAACATCAGTTTTCCATTACTATCCTCAACCCACTATGTAAGTGTAATACTTAAATGTATACTATTCCTTAAGCTTGAGACTTAAATTTACAACATTCTCAAAGCTAGAGAATAAAATTACTCTATGCTTAAAGGCTATAAGCCTTACATACTATTTCATTTTCCATTGCTCAGCCTAATTTCTTTTGTACTGTTGATGAAGATAAAATAAGGCAATTCTGACTTATATTAAGTAATCATATATTAAGTTTAAGAATACCTAAACAAAAAAAAAGACAAACTAAATTAATTTGTTATAACTAAGGCCATTTTTGTACATTTCAGCACATCCTTTGGACAGTGGTTTCTATAATGCCAGTTTATATTTCCATGGCCAAAGCCTTCCATTTGTTGGTTTATCTGACAATTATAACTGTGATGAGATAAAAAAATATGTAAAAATTTGCCCCATACCTAAAGGATGTGAGTATCATTTTTTTTTACCCCAAAACATTTTATTACATAGTTAACTTTACTACATTTCCTGTGTAGGTTTAAAAAGATAAAGATTACACTTTTAAATATTAAAGAATATTGTAAACATCGCAATGCTTATTTTAATAACATTTTACTATAACATAATTAACTAATTACCATAGAAATATTATTTATTGAAGGTTTAAAACAATTAATATCAAATCATTTGAACAGCATGGTTTAAACATTAAAGAAAAATATGAACATCATGAAATCAAACTTTTCTTGCTCAACTTTTATGAAACTAAGCCATTTGAACAATATTAACCTTGTTACCTAAGTGCTCTTTAAATGTTTTTCACATGCTGTTACCTTTGCAAAAAGCAGACACACTTTATTCATCTTTAACATTCTTCAATCTAAAAATATGTAGTAAGTGTAATGTGCTAAAGTTCTATTTTTTATAAATTATTAAAGTAAAGTGCTGCACAGAGAGACCAAAAGTACTAATCTCCTCTATTTTAATCAATTAATAAATCAGCTAATCAAATTGACCTTGAACAGTAGTTTTAAATCTTTTTGATGTTTTGGAACCTCAACTAATAAAATGCATTTTATTCCTATAGTTCCTATCATTCTGAAAAAGACCATAACAAACCTTCATATTTTGTCTAGCTATCAAGTAAGTATAGCCAATGTTTGTCCATAACTAATTAATTTCAATCCAAAACAAGTTGATACATTGATATGATACTAATACAATTATTATGAGATGGGCTCTTTACAGTGGCACACCACCCAACATAAGCAATGTTTGCTAGAGCCACTTTCATTCTGTGGGGGTATTAGTTGTGTGAAACACAATTTCATCTAAATTTGTATAGGACTAAAGATCATGTAATCTGCTCTGAAATGCTGTGAAAAATTGAGAAAACTATTAAATATGATGATGAAGTAATTGTTCTGTTCATAATGAGCAAAACCAGTAAATCATTTACCAAAGCAGGTGACAAAAGAGAGATTGAGATGGGATTTAGTAAACATACACACTCAAACACTGTACACACATAAAAACACTATGAAAAAGTATAATATTTTGTTCCAGTTTTATTTGTCACACAAAGAGGTAGAATTTTTAATTTCCAGACACAAATCTTAGTGGTATTACATCAGGTGTAATTGGCTTACCACAGGTACCACTTAAAGGCTGTCTTGCAACAAAAATCTGCTGATTTTAACTGTTAGAAAACAGATTAAAACACTTTAAAATAGGAAAAAATTATGCTAATGGGGAGGAAAAACACAACATAATGATTCTATTTCATCTGAGGCATGACATGAGAGAATTTAGTAGCCATATATTTACATTACCATGTCTTCTTAAGTTTCTTGTAAAAGAAGGAAAACTTAGATGCACATTTACATTCATGTAACTTATATTCTATCGTTGAAATAAATTGCTTTTATCTCCAAGCAATTTTACTAAATACTTTAGATTTTTTTTTGCTTAAGTAAAAATACTTCAACTTCCTGCTAAACGAAGAGTAATGTAAAAAAAAGTTAAATACATTAAATATTTATTTTTTTCTATTAGGGAACATATGATGCAATAATACAAGTGTGGAATTCTCAGCAACAAGAAATGCTTTGTGTCAATTTGAGCTCAACAGTTCTGCCACCAGATAACAGTGCTGATAACTTTTAGTTCTTTTTTTTTTTTTATAAAAATACATTTCATTCATCTGAGAGTTGTATTTTAGCAACTCTTTTATTGTAAATTTTATTATATCTGATTTTTTTTTCTGCATTGAAAGTCACTATCATCACTCTATTCAGTACAGAGCTACAACTTTGAGATTATACAAATTAAAAAATGACAATTCTTAGTAAATTGATCATATCTAAAATACTCATGTGATAAATCTTGTTCATTTCTTTTCGAATCCATTATATGATTACAATTACTATTTTTTAAACAATAAGAATTTTTCCTTCAATCATTTTAAATGATAAATTGATTATTTTGGATAGATGCGTGATTTAATGATACAGTAAGTTTGTCCTGGCTTAATGTTTGCTTCTTAGATATGCTTATACAGTGAGAATAAGTTGCACGTATTTAATAACTTGATTTTTTTGTATATTTTAAAAACTCTGAAATTTAACAGATTAAATTTTGAATGAATATTTGGAAAAAAGAAAAGCAAGAAGACACATTTTATTTTAAAATCATTTTATTTTTAAATGATTAACAACAAGCTAAGGTATTATTTGAAAAAATACAATGAAAAACTGAGGGTAAAGACATATAGACAGAAAGCTGGTTTTGGTTCATAGTATAGTGGAAAGAAAAGGTGGAGCAGCACAGTATTTCATTGAGTTATAGAGACATGAAGATCAATGAAATTTTAAGTAGAAATTGTCTAAGGAAATATCTGATGATCATAACATAATGAGCAAAGCTGAAAGTAAATGTTATATACATAGATGCCTTAGTGAGATGAGCTAATTAATTGATAAGCAAATATTTACTACAGGTGAAACATATGCATTCCAATTACAATTTAATGTCTAATTTTTTCTTATTTATTATAAATAAATAATACCTCGTGAATAAAGATAAACTGCTTTAAAAAAAAATATGAGCTAATAACATTCACTGAAAATGTACCAAGCAAATCAAACAAATGGTTTGGGTATTTACATGCATGTTTATTTTAAAAAGCTTTGTGAATGTATCATTGTATGGCAGGCTTCACCCATACTTCTGTGTCATTTTCTGCTAGGACTATATATAAATTATATATTATATATATATATATATATATATATATATATAGAGAGAGAGAGAGAGAGAGAGAGAGAGAGAGAGAGAGAGAGAGTTAATAATTATGTCTTGGTATCTTTAAAATTAGGTGCCCTTTTTGAGGTGATAGGCCTGTGTGTTCAATTTCTGAGATAATATGGTTTCATGTGGGATTTAAAAAATAAATTTCAAACATTAAATATATGTCTGTGCAGTTCCACATGAACTCTAAAGCACTCTAAAAATAGTTACATAACAGATATAGGAACTAAAGATTTTAAAGGACCTCATGAGAAATATCTGCCGGGTTCACAATGTCCACCTCAACATATCGAAATATTTATTTTAAAAATGATCTATGAGTTTCTTACATCCAGTATTGAGGGGAAAAAAAGGCATTTGATGATATGTATTACCCCCAGATTACGGATTTTTTTTTATATAAGTCGGCTTGAATTCAGCAAGGTAAAAACAGATAAGTATTGGGGGAGTGGGGGGGGGTGGGTTGGGGCGTTTCATGCAAGATGTATTTATTGTTTACAATCCATGCTATGTGTGTGCGTATGGGGGGTGGGGTGGATTCACCGAACCAGACAGAGAGGTCAAATTTAAGTTCAGCTGGGGATAGATGCAGTCTATTTATGATACGGATAGTGAGGGGCTGACCTTGAGAAAGAAGATAGGCAGCTTACAAGTGGGTGGGTGTGGGGGGGGGGGGCTGGGGGGGAGAGATAAGGGTCGGGGAAAGCAACTTTGCTACCGTACGTTGTGGGGGGAAATCTATAGCAACGTAGTTTCCTCTTATTACATAATGAAACAGTTTTGACACATAGTTAATTAATGTTTTTTAAGCGTTTAATTAATTAAATGAAGGGGCATGGGTATGGGGTTAAAATGAAGAAGAAAATGCGTTAGGTAATAAATCATCAAAGCAAGTAAGAGAATTACTTTACTTTTTACTGAGTAATGTGATGTATGGGTGGAGGAAGAGAGAGAGAAGGTTAAGTAAGCATTAAAATTACTGACAGCATTACTAGTCAAGTATTGTGCCTTATGGGGAAGTTCATTCGTGTTTGGTTTGACGGCTATGGTATATAGCGTCAGTAGATGGTGGTCTTACCGGTATTTGTTGGAAACTGACTATCGCATTCTGTAAAGATGGGGCAGTTGCCACCCAGCCCCGTAGCCAAGGGGGGCACTGGCTATGTTTATGTTTCCCTACTGAGCAGTGTAAATCAACAAGGAAACTAACAATAGTTAACGAACACAATTCCGATTCAAACAAATCATGTTTAATTAGAAAGAAGCGATGGCTGTCGTCCTGACAAGGGCAAGTAGCGTTTATGGCTACCATAAAAGCCAGCACACAATATAAACAACAGTAACAGCAAGTCTCCCAATAGAAACAACCGTAACAGCAAAGTCTCCCAATAGAAACAACAGTAACAGCAAAGTCCCCAGTTATAGGTATGAAACAACTCCAGTCCCCACGTGGGACGCTGACCATTCAAATCGTCTCCTTCCAAAAAGTCGTCTCGCTCCACTGACATCTATTACTTGACTCCCTCCTACGCAACTGACCCTTTTGGTCTTGCTCTCGTCTCCCTCCGCCCACCACCCCACAAGTCTTCTCGTTCTCTCTTGTCCAGGTGCAACCCGTGACAGCAGAAGATATTTCGCACAACCACACACGGCTGTGAACACTCACACACACACACAATTGAGGCCACACGCACACAATTTGGTGGGCCCGCTGACACCCACCCTTGCGGCTACTCCAGCCGCATTTATGTCATTATTGGTACCTCAAAAAAAAAAAGGCCAGTACAGACATGGCCATGGTGAGGATGAAAGAAAGACCCTCACCAACACCCTCCCCCCCTCACCACCAATCGTGATTATAGGATCTAAGAAAATGTATTGCCCCTGCCCCCCCCCCCCCAATACCCGGCCAAATAGAAAACAAACGCGAAAATTATACAATTGTGTTTATTGGGTTGTTGTTGTTTTTTTTGGGGGGGGGGCGTTCAGAATGCGACCCAGGGTGTCTCCACCTCTGACTTGCAATGATTGCACTTCTGATAGAAACTTTATTACATGAGTATAGTGTTGATAAAAGTCAAGAGAATAAAATGAAACAGAGTGCATGCTATAAAACTGTTTATTACTAAGAAGTACAAACAATCCAACCAATTAGATCCGCTACATCACGCACTGTGCACAAATGATGCCTCAAACCTCTTTTTTTTTAAAATATCCCCCCCCCCCCCCACAAAAAAAATGGGGAAGTTTGTTGACAAAAGATACTCCAAGTAACTTATTTTTCCATTTCAGCGTAAAATATCTAAACCACCGTATTACAAGGATGTTAAAACATTTTATTTTCCTGTGATTTTGGTTAGAAATAAATAAAACCCTTTCAAAGTTCTGTGAAGCGTGAAGTATGGCTATCAGGGTGAATCCTTCAAAGACTATTTTAGGGAAAATATCTCTTCACGTCCGTTAATACTAGTAGGCCATAGTACGTAATAGATCTTATGGGAATTTGTCCGCTGTCTCCAAACATATAGGGCAAGGGTGGATGAGAAAGGGGGGGGGGGTAACAACCATTTCATTATTGTAAACGGTTTTCACAGGATGTACCCTAACTGGGCCTAACTAACACACGGATTGGCCAGGGGTTGCGGTGGGGAGAGGTGCACAGTTGTCAAGATGGCATTTATCTTATTTTAACTCAACGAAGAATCCTCTATCTATCTATCTATCTATCTATCTATCTATCTATCTATCTATCTATCTATCTATCTATCTATCTATCTATCTAACTATCTATCTATCCATCTATCTATCTATTTATATGTCTTGCTTTCATTTAGTCAGTCTGTCAATCAATTAATCAGTCTATTTTTCCTTCTATCTACATCTATTGATATAAGCGTCCAAAAAAAGAGGTCAATGAGCAATATAGACCAGGTCTTTAAAAAATTGATATTGATTGTTCTCCTATGCATTTATAATAATAGGCATAACAGCTTCGATAAAGTAGCATACATTTTAAACATTTTCTATGTTTCATAGACACAAGTCAAACCACTGTTTCAATCCATGATGTTTTCGTTCAAATATCGTTGCGTGTTTTACACTGTAAATCATTTCACCAGTGGCGGCCTCTGATCGCAAACCGAGATCTCCCCAACCCTCTAAAATACCGTAAAACCGTCCCATACTGATCATTGAAAATAGCGGGTTTTGTAGTTTAGAGGAAATAGGATTCTTGATATTCTCGATAATTTCGGGAATTTCATGCTCACAAAAATAAATAAACAAACTATTAGTCACTTTTTTTCGTTTAAATTTTGTAATTAAAGCAAAAACATATCAATAATGTATATGTGTGCTAGCCAATCATACAACATGTCTCAACTATGCCAGTTGGCGATTCTACCGTCGCCATCGTTAATAAACTTCCACACTTTTGGCTTTTTGAGTTTGAGTCATCATTGATGAAAAGTGTGCGAGGTAACCGGATCTACATGATCGGTTAGTTTGTACTGGTTCTCAAACTTTTTTTTCGCGAATATACCCGGAATGGTGCGAAAGTATGCTTGTCAGTACCTCTCACACGTAAGTTTTTCAAACCCTATTGATTTAAATGAAAATTATGTGTCGCTGCGTACCCCTGTAGAACCTTTCCCGTGACCCTTGGGGTACGAGTACCATCGGTTGAGATCCGCAGTTATAGCATGTATTCTGTTTCATTTCCTTTTCTTTGATTATCTGCGCAGTCTTCATGTAAGAAACAATTTATTCAGAAGTGCAATCATTAGTCAGAGTAGAAGACACCCGGGATCTCATTCTTGGACCGGGGGTGGGGAGGGGGGTAATTTTTTTTCTTATCCAGGGGCCTCAACTGAGCCCAATCCGTTTTAGAATACAGGGCTGACCTCTTGATACAGTAGTTATGCTGATTTGTTAATAAAACCATTTTTAACGAAATAGAAATAGAGAGAATGTTGGATTGGGCTATTTGAGTTAACCAAACTAAATGATCCGAACTTTGATAGTGCCTGGCCCTAGTATGAGATGTTTACACTTCATCTGATAATTACTACTGAGGGACAGGGGTGTTGGTGGGGACATTCTTTCATCCTCCCCATGGTCGAGGCTAAAATGGCCTTGTGAGGTATCACTGCTGATATATGTGTCCAGAGCAGTGCTCGATTTAAGAAAAAAACCAGTGCCGGGGGATGAAAAAAAATTTCTGCAGAGCCGGGGATAAATGTCTATGGTTTCATCCTCGGCAGTGATATATTAGCTTAAGCAGAGCCGGGGATGACAATTCTCAGTTCCGGGGATATCCCCGGCTTCCCCGGCGGTAAATCGAGCCCTAGTCCAGAGTCGCTGTGGTTCGAACACAGAAAATCTCTACAAAGGTATTTTATGAATGTTATTTATCTGAGTCTGTTTATTTCTGCAGAGCCGCTCTTACATCTCCGAGGCCCGAGGCAAGGTATGTATTTCGAGGTCCTAGGCAGGGCCTTAGCGTGAAAATTCTACAGCAGGGGCCAGGCATTCTACAACAGGGGCCAGGCCAATAGCAGGGGGGGGGAGGAAATAAATGTTACTAAGTAGAGCAAACAAGCAGAGGGGGCCAAGCAAAACGCGGGGGGGCATTCCCCCTGGTCCCCCCGCACGCTACGGGCCTGGTCCTAGGTATAGATAAATTACGCTTTTATGTTGAAACTCGCCCATGGCATATATGTTCAGACTAATCTGTTCATGAACACATGTAATGAATTAAGTTGGTTCAGCATCGTTTCCTACTTTTAGCTTATCGAGCTGCACAGTTTTGTCGGCTTAAGGCAAAATAAAGTCCCCGGCACCCCCACCCCTCCCATTATCTGTGGAAAGGAATAAGCCTTAGGCGGTGGAAACTGTGGCGACTGCCCCTGGCCTCGCTGTTGGGTGGATCCCGAGCGTAATGATTTTATTACAATAACTGAAGTGACGCTGATCTAGGCCTCGTATGTGACTTTTCACCCCCAAACTAGACTCGACCCTAGCCCCGCGTACTGCCAAAGCCGCCTCTGCTGTAGTGGGGGAAAGGAAGCTAGACAGCCACCTAGCTTGGCTTACCATAAGAACAGCTCTGTTTGTGATTGTGTGTGAAGCCCCTGTAAGGATGAGATGACATCTCTTAGATCTATAAAGCACTGATGGGACGGTTTTTATGGTACCCTTCTTTCATCCCCACCTTAGCCGATAGTGGAGGCACCACGGGAGATATCATTGTTGGAACTATCCTCTTAGAAAAAATGCAGTGCACATACAGAATATACTTGTAAATGCTTGTTGGGACTTTTCACTAGATCCCTCTTGTATTTTTAGCTCTTCCATAATACAAAAAAGTCAATTAATAAGAATATATATATTGTAACAACGGAAATAATATTCATAGACTATGATACAATGTAGACGAAACAATGTGTCATAAGCATGGGCGTTGTCAACAGAGAACTATTACTTCAATATTCTTTTAATGATACACCCTCACAAACACACACAGCAACACCACATACGCCCTGAATCTAATAATATAACATTGATTTCGATTCTGCGTTAAATCGAAAGTTAAGAATTAATGCAACAGTATTCCAGTTTAAAATACAAAAATCATGAAAAAATCGGATCTGCCCGAAACCAAAAACAACCTAGTCTACCGATCAATTCTAAGGGGATATAACTCTATGCAAAGGTTTTTGCAGGGTACAGCTAGTAAGATAATAATACTCTACTAAAGTAGGCCAAAAATATAATATAACGTTTCCGTGTTTGTAATACAGTCGCATTGAGAAGTGCTTACAAGACACTTTTTATAGATAGTTCCTGGATTCTTAGTTTTGTATTGATTAGCAAAAGGCTATATGATAAGTTCACAAATGCCTCTAAATGACTGCCATGTCTATGATTCTTACTTTTTCAATGTACCAAACAAAAACTTCAATAATTAATTATTCATCCAGACCTGTCACCAATTAATCTTGAGCCCTGATCATTATCTATTGATCTGGACTCCTCTAATCACACACACCCTCTGATTGGTAAGTCACATTATTTTATCCCCTGGCATATGATAAAGTGGGCCTCCCCCCCCCCCACCTCTGAGGAGGCCCAAATTTCAATGTAAGCAGCAGACGTGAGTTTCAATGTTGACTTTAATAACTTGCGACCATCTTAAAACAATTGTATTTAACGTTGCTAAAGATTCACGCGAGTCGATTTTGGAATATATGTATTTAAAATTAGGTCATTCAACCAAAAAAAATTTACGCAGATAAACAAAGGGACGCAACTTGTGGGTAAACCAATACGTAACGAGGTCATTCTTCAACTATTAGTTATTGGGGCAGATACGGTGGGCTCTGCATTAAAATCCATAAATAAACTACAAGCACATACGTGTTATGAGTACTGCAGCCATTTTCGCACCATTATATCATATTAGAAAATGTGTGCTATTAATTTGTGCTATTTTATGTGGTAAAAATAAAATTTGGAATGCCATACTCCAAGCAACCCTTAAAAGCTATCGTAGTATGTATGACCTAGTAGCTCAACAGCTATCAGCTGAACTTTACCCTTTTTGAATAGGAGTTGACAACTTTGGTCCGATAATTTGTACGTATTGGGGTGAAAAATCAGCTCTGGCAACATTTCAGTGTGTAGGATTACCTAATACAAGGTAAAATTGTAATACTCTTGAAGTTCTTTCTGTATACTTTGGCATTCTTCAATGTTTGAGTACATCTTTTTTTTTTATAGAGGCTACATGTAACAATATATATGCTACATGTAGCAATATATAGGCTACTAGTAGCTATATATAGGCTATATTTGGCAATATGTAAGCAATATATAGCATTAAACAGGCTGCATATAGCATATATATATATATATATATATATATATATATATATATATATATATATATATGCTACGATAGTCAGTTCAGTGGCCATACCATTCAGCTATTCTTTTTGTAATTTACGTATTGAGCATTGGGTGACAAGTAAGAGAAAAGGCAATATCCAGAATGTGTTTCTTCAACTATTGATAATTATTAACAAAGTACCAAATCTAAAAAAAAACAACGATATTTTGTACAATCTAAAACACTTCCCTAAAACATTCTCATACATGCATGTTGAATGTTTTTGTCTAGGCCATAGTTTGTAAGGATTGTCCGTAAAAATGTTTTATCACGTTCAGTTTAATAAGTGAAATGATAATAAAGAAATAATAATAAAATAAACTTGATGTCTAAATGTGGCAGACAGAAGCAATGGTGCTGGTGACCTGACCTACATATACTGGCCTCGCAGAGTAAAAACATGGCAGACCTCTGAGTTAACCAGTGTATTGTGGGCTTACTACTAGCCTACATCTCATAGAATGAAAATATAAACTGTCAAATCAGATGAGGCCATTATACACACGAAAGCCGATATCCGGGCCGTCTTGATATCATTTAGGGCCAAAGAGCATTTTTTTAACATTAAAAAAAATCATTTAAAATGCTAGGCTACCCTTATAATGTAGGCCCCCGGGAAATTGCCCGAGCGGGCATATGTGTTTAGGCGGCTCTAAATCTACACACTTGGAACCCCCCCCCCCCCCACCTTTTCCCGGCAAATGCCGTAACGGACCGATACATAAAGATGGTTCTGGAGCCAGACAGTCTAAGTCCAGATAAACATTTTATTATTACGGTGCAATATTATTACAGTGTAGCATTATTACAGAGCAATTCAATTACAATGTTATATTATTACACAGCGATTTAATTACAGTGTAATATTATTAGTGCTCAACAGGCCTATTATTATAGAGCAATATTATTACAGTAAATATTAAGAGCAATACTCTTTAAAAATACGACCTTTCTTATCTTTGTCGATTATTAACAAGATACTTTAATTATCTAATAGATAATTAGACGAACAGATATTAATTATCTAATAGATAATTAGGCTAGACGAACAGATAACGTAACTATTGTTATGGTAAAAATTTAGAATAAATTCATGCGACTCCCAATACAATTGGAAAAAAATATCTGTAACAAATCGTTCATCGAGTCGGTATATCAATTACACTAAAATCAATGTTCCAAAACAGTGATTCTCAAAGTGTGGGTCGCGAGCTGATTCAAAGTGGGTCGCGAGCTGATTCAAAGTGGGTCGCGAGCTGATTCAAAGTGGGTCGCGAGCTGATTCAAAGTGGGTCGCGAGCTGATTCAAAGTGGGTCGCGAGCTGATTCAAAGTGGGTCGCGATCTGATTCAAAGTGGGTCGCGAGCTGATTTAAAGTGGGTCGCGATCTGATTCAAAGTTGGTCGCGAGCTGATTTAAAGTGGGTCGCGAGCTGATTCAAAGTGGGTCGCGATCTGATTCAAAGTTGGTCGCGAGCTGATTTAAAGTGGGTCGCGAGCTGATTCAAAGTTGGTCGCGAGCTGATTCAAAGTGGGTCGCGAGCTGATTCAAAGTGGGTCGCGAGCTGATTCAAAGTGGGTCGCGAGCTGATTTAAAGTGGGTCGCGAGCTGATTCAAAGTTGGTCGCGAGCTGATTCAAAGTGGGTCGCGAGCTGATTCAAAGTGGGTCGCGATCTGATTCAAAGTGGGTCGCCAACATTGTTAATAATTCCTTACTAGAGAATATATCAAATTAATTTTAGCTTTCTTGCTTCTAACATTATTTTTATTTATTTATCAGTGCGTCGAGAAAACCAAACCGGTTTCTTCGTGTGTCGCGAGTCTCAAAAGTTTGCGCATCACTGTTCTACATTCTAACATAATAAGTCTATATAACAGAAAAGAACTAGAGGTAAACAAAAAAAAAACTTAGATATAATAAACAGTATGTTTGAACAGGCTAAACTGCCGCTAAACAGTAACCCTATATTTAACTGTAGACATACACTTTAAAACAAGATAGTAACTAATAAATTAGTAATAAATATATAAGTACAATCGGAGACCCCCTGAATAAAATGACCGCTTTAAGCCGCCAGTTGTTTTTTTTTTATGTTTGTTTACGAAGGTGTAATATTATTGGTTTTTTTTTTGCTTTGAGCCTTGAACTAATGTTTTATTTAGATGCTGCTAATATTTTAGAGGACACTATGCGAAACAAAAATAAACAAAAGGCAATAATCTTATTCAGGGCCGTTCTTATAAAACAGGCACACTAGGGGACACCTTTGGGCCCAACTTCAACAGTGGTCATTTCAAGATTTAAAAAAAAGTTTTTTTTACCTAATTTGAAACATAACAGAGCACCGTGTGGTTTCAGGCTAGTCTGAATGCATGTCACTGATTGGGGACTTCAAGAGTCTTAGGGGTTTATAGGGGCCCTGCTATAATTTATATTGTTTCGGTTCTGCACTTGATGATGCCCTTCCATAATTGTATATACTGTGGGCTCTGCACCTGATGAGGCCATTGACATAATTATACTTTGTTGTTGATATAATTATAAACTTTGTTGTTGACATAATTATACTTTGTTGTTGATATAATTATACTTTGTTGTTGATATAATTATACTTTGTTGTTGATATAATTATACTTTGTTGTTGATATAATTATACTTTGTTGTTGATATAATTATACTTTGTTGTTGATATAATTATACTTTGTTGGCCTTGCAGTTATTGTTTTTTTTTTCAATCCTTATCATGCCTTATGAATAGGTTCTGTGACACAGCGAAAGAAATTCTCCTATTTAATGTACAGGAAAACGTGTGTGTATGTATGTGTTTTTTTTTGGTGATGTTATAAATATTAAATACTATTCTTTTTATCAACAGTGACTTGTTTGTGTTTCAGTTATTTTAAAAAAAAAACCTTGTTGGCAAAAAAAAAGTGCACTAGTGTCTAAACAACGGCCTGGTATCGTCTTTTTATTAGGCAGGCGGGTAGTATCGCTTCTTTGTTTCGGTGAAAAGTTGAACCGATTACATTGTCTCCTTTACAAATCTAACTTACAGGGGAAGGAGAGGTAGAGAAACAAATTGAGAGGGGGGCAGAGAGAGAGAGAGAGAGAGATCGTGTCATGCTTAGGTAAATTTAAGAAATGTATTTATGTTATGAAGCTGGTAGACTGAGGCGTTGAGTCATAGCTTTATCTTATGATTCATTTGTAAATAACTGATACAGTTTGTGGACAATTGTTGAAACATGGCTATCGTTTGTGGTCGACTTTGATTATTATACGGACTTTTTTTTTGCTTATTATATTATACATATTTATGTTTTATATGAAACATAAAAACGAAAACACCAGATAAAGTTGTGTATGTTTGCAGGGAATGATGTCTTTGCCGCCGGGGCTTGAGGATCTACTGTAACACGGTCACCATTACAGTTTTAACATGCCTGGTGGTGCTGTTCATGACGTATTGGTTCACCAGTAGACCTCAAGTTGTGGCCAACATTTACAGGCTGCCAGGTAGGCCTATTATAAACTAATGTTTGTTTTCTCTGATTGTTTTTTTTACTTTTATTATGTTGTTGTTGTTTTGGTTAGCTTTTAAACATATGATTATAATTATTGCATAATCTGGATATTACTTGATGTCATAGAGAGATAAAGTGAGATAGAGAAAGAAAGAGAGAGAGAGTGAAAGAGAAAAAGGAAAGAAAGAAAAAGAGAAAGGGAGAAAGAGAGAGACAGATAGAGACAGAAAGGAAGGAAGGAAGGGAAAAGAAAGAAATGAAGAGAGAAAGAAAGAAAGGCAGAGAGAAAGAAAGAAAGAGAAAGTGAATATTTAACGAAATTTCAGGTTGTGCAGGACCACCTACAGATTTCAACGCACTATAGATTGTCCTTGACAATATCTCACCCCTTTCCCCACACACACACACACACTTCCGAGTAATTTTACAACTGATTTTGGACAGGGACCCATTGATAGGCTGACAGACCAATGTTCCCTCTAAGCTGAGCGCGTGAGCGATCGCTCACACGAATTCAGAGCGTCGCTCTTACTATACGTACGATCGCTCACTCCGACGGACGACATCGCTTAAATCGCTCACACATTTTGGCCTCAAAACAAAATGTCGCTCAGAGACAAAATTTTTTGATCACTTCATATCACACCTTAGAGTGAACATTGTGACAGACCCTGTCAGATTCTCAGGTTGCCACCATTTCAAGATGAGCCTGGTTTACGTGCATCTGCCTATATCTTCTTATATTTTTTTCTTGTCTATTTACTAAAACAGGGTTGGGTTAAATTTTTGAACCACGGGCCACAGTGTGTTTTTAAATTTGACAGAAGGGCCCGTCCAAAAGAAGATGGGTGTGGTGTATTATGTGAAATTGTTTAAATGGTACAAGTTAAATGTAAACTAGTCATTGATTGAACTAACGTAATGAGTAGAACAAGTTAAATGTAAACTAGTTATTGATTGAACTAACGTAGTGAGTACAGGTTAAATGTAAACTAGTTATTGATTGAACTAACGTAGTGAGTACAGGTTAAATGTAAACTAGTTATTGATTGAACTAACGTAGTGAGTACAGGTTAAATGTAAACTAGTTATTGATTGAACTAACGTAGTGAGTACAGGTTAAATGTAAACTAGTCATTGATTGAACTAACGTGGTGAGCACAAGTTAAATGTGAACTAGTAATTGATTGAACTAACGTGGTGAGCACAAGTTGAATGCAAACTAGTCATTGATTAAACTAACGTGGTGAGCACAAGTTGAATGTAAACTAGTCATTGATTGAACTAACGTGGTGAGCACAAGTTGAATGTAAACTAGTCATTGATTGAACTAACGTGGTGAGCAGAGGGCAGGCCGGATCAAACTGCCTGACGGCCCTGGTGTTGAACTTGGCCCTCGAACTTTAGTTTGCCCATGTGTGTAGGCCCAGATTAAAATCTCATCGCATTTTCATATTTTCACCTTTGATAAATGACTCCATTTTTTTTTTTTGCAGGGTTTGCTTTCATTGTCATAACATAATTTAGCATTTTTTACCATCTGATAATCAAAGATTTATTTTTAATTAATATGCTACTTTTCTTTACTTATAAATTTATTCATTGTTAAATCATTTCTATAAATAAACAAAAACATTTTCACTTGAATCACTCAATAGTTTAAAATTATTCACAATGTTATTGTTTCGACAACTGGACTGGTTATTAGTTAAACTGCGATGTTTATCAAATGAAATTGCATGCATGTATGAGGTTCTAAATAATTTACATTTCTTCCGTTTGGTAGGACGATGGTACTGGTTGAAAAGAATTGCGTTTTCACTTTTGATGAGACTGAGGTCTGCCAGAAGGCGAAAACTGAGGGCGATCCCGGGGAGTGACCAATTAGGTTATGGTCAAGGTTTGACTTATGAGCAGATGGAAAAGCCCCAGCGTTTAATGGACATTGAATATATAAGTATATTATTTGTTTCGTTAAGAATAGTCTCTTATTTCTTCAAATTTTGATGTTAGGGTGTGAAGTTTCTCTTTCGGGATAGTGGGATCCCGGTCGAACTTTATCTCATTCAACACTTCCCAGGAAGTTAACAGTTATAAAACGTTGTTCATCGGCGGACCTGATTTTCGTATAGAAGCTGTGATTTCCCCCTCCCCCCGCCCTTAACTTATATGGTCGTTTGGGGGAAACGAATGGACACAACAATATATCTGCTGTGCTTTCATACGTCCTTTCTGTGGGCCTTTTGACTTGGTGACGCCCAAGCCAGCGGCGAATAATTTTGGCTTTAGTAGGGACAGAACCCTGTGCCCCTTGCATGTGAGTCAATTTCACTATCAACTGAAAGGAGTACGTTGCAACACAGCCATGTCCGCCACAAGAAAATATTAAGGGGCCTGGCTAAAATGATTTAACGTTTGGGGTAGGGGTCAGAGGGGTCCCAGTTGTCAAAGATTAATTTGGGGTCCAAGATTTTGCAATCGCCAGCCTTGGCAGCGGCTTTACCATATTCGTCACCAAAAGTTTATTTGCACAGGGCCCCCGTAAATGACCCCCCCACCCCCATTATGACTCTTCCCCATTATAAAAGCTGTCATGTATATTTACAGGCTATAGACTGTTGCTATTTCGGTGCTACCAACAAAGAAGGGGTCAATTTTGTGTGCCGCATTGCGAGAAGGAATAACCGGGCAGCAGAAATTTGGCTGTTCATGGAATTGCCTAATTATGGCTGCCTTCAATTCAGCAGACACCCTGACACAGATGTTTATTATACAGATGGTAAAACATTTCAGGCTGGTGGACTTTCGTTTGAAATCATTGAGCCTATGAGCAAGTGGAAGATAACATACAGTGGGAAATTAAGGTTTCTTTATTAATCTTGAAAGAGTTTTTTTCTTGAACATTTATGGATTTTTATTAGTTTTCGTTTAATTATAATTCAATTAAAGTATGATTATACTTGCTGTAAAATGTGCACGAAGTTTATTAAATAACAACTAAAAATATTAAACAATTGTATAATATTAAGTTATAAGACTGTACAGTAGGGTTATGACTTTTTTGTAACCTCATATTTACATGGCAAGAAAAGGTGACTTTTAATGAGTGTATTATGACACAAATAACCTTTTCTGAAAATATTTGAAAAACCTTCCCCACCAAACCATAAAACGAATATTATATATTAATATATATAACACAACACTGTAATGGAAAGTTACATAAGAACAACAAGTGCAATGCATGTAAGCATGAGTATAGAGATGTCCAAAATATGAAATGATAATAAAGGACAGCATAGGAAACATAAATTAAGTTTTATGCTTCATCTTTAGTCAGAATAAAACAGTTAATAGTGTCTTTGAAGTCTCACAACGTGGAACAATATCTTGCATTATTTGTATAGCTCTTTCTGCATAGCAGTCACTTCGTTCTATACCAGGTATTGCTTAATCTTCACAGACCCAGTGCCTCAAGAAGCATCTTTCTGCTTCAGTGTATCTATGCAAAGCAGGTGCTAAAATCTCTTTTCCTATTTTCCAGTCCCTTTGACCTGAAAACCATACTTCAGACCATGCATGTCCTCGCTATGAAAGTACACACAAGTTAAAATTTCTCGTTTCTATTTTCCGGAATGCCAGAAGTGCTAGTATTGCACTTGAATTCCAACGAGCATTACTTAAAGCTGTCAGTCTCTGGAAGTGAATTACTGGAAAGGTTTTATTTCATTCGTAATAGTGAAATACGTGCGTCAAATGATGTAAGAACTTCATGGGGTCTTTCCATCCTTTGTTTTCTCACATAATTTCTGAACTACTATCTTGAGAATCAAGTGACTTTAAGTAACTCGTAATTTGCGCTAATTTCAGCAACAAATGGATAAGAAATGTTTGGATTAGACGTTTCCCTGCCGAAAACAGAATCCATAGCATGCTTGAGTACTAGGCCTAAAACATGAAGCTGGCAGCCTATGTACTGAGGGATTTGTCCACTGTTCTGTTGACAGTAATTTTGCAGCTTGCGTACCACACCATTTTTGCTGCCAGAATTTGTATTCATTGTATCGCAAATAATTAATCGAATACAGGAATAGAGTTCGTATTCAGCTAGAACAGCCCTATTCGCTGTAAATATTGTCTCTGCTTTTCCGTTTGTCAGAGACAATATGGCTAATCGAATTTCTTTTTCAACGTTTTTTAGTAAAACAACTTGTTTTTCTCCTTCTATTCTTTTTCTGTCAAAATGTATGCACCATTCAAAATTTTGTAAGCTGTTTTTAAATTGCAACTTCAACAATTCTGCTTCTTAATGGGTTGCCTTATACACTCCTGACTGCGAAGGAGCTTCAATATTGGTAGAGTGTTCGCTTATTATTTTTAAAGCTTTATTTGTTGACAAATTTGCTTTCCTACAAAATTAATTACAAGCAGACGATTACAGTTGAATAAAATTGAAATAACAGAATACTATATTCCCTAATCAACTAAGCAGACTTTCCAAATTCCAAGCAGACCTTTCGTGACAATTACCAAACAAAGGTTCATAAGATTTGACCATTTTTGGTAAAGTTGCAGTAGACGCATAATACATTAAAACAGTGCACTTTAAATTTAAAATAAACTTTTTTTTTTATTTATTTTGTTTCAGACATGGTGGTAAAAAATATCCTATAAAGTTCCTGGATGTAATTAATGTAATTAAATGTTTGTTATTGCACAATCCATCAAAGAAATAATTTTATTGAAAAACGCTTCTTATATGTAAACACAAGATGGCGTTGGTGGGGAAGGTTTTTTTTGAGTGAAAAATAAATGAATATTATTTTCAAATTTTGTTCACAATTGTTCATTGAAAAATGCCATGTAAAATAAGATTCTGAAAAAAAATGAAAAAAGTACTAACCCTACTGTACAGTCAAACAGCCAAAATATAATTTTTCTGCTATAGGAAAGGACTTTGTAATGACGTAAGTAACAAGCCTGAACATTTCATAGAAACAAGTTTCTCCTTTGTGTAAGTTTATTAAATTATTTTATTAGTTCTTAAGTATTATTTATCATCAAGAAAAGTAACTTTTTCTGGTTTGCTATTTAAAAGGGCACGCACATTTCACACTTTTTAAGACCACAAGTAATTGTTTCTAAACAATGGGTTACTTCCGGTTGTTTATGAAACAGCTGTCAACACTTTTTTTTCCCTAAAGAATAAAACACTTATATATGATTATGGGCAACACTGTATGGGTGCTACAAGTGACTTTTCCGTATCTCAAACCGGAATTCAATTATAGTATAGGTCTGTGCTTATTTTCTTTAATACATAATATCTTGTCTTATGCCACTAATGGAGTTATGCTAGTATAACTATAACTTATAGTATAAGATAGGTTAAGGGTGGTATTTTAGGGGCATAACTTCATAAGTTTGCAAAAAGCCTGCATAAAATTTGTTTCATGTTATAGAAAAATCATTAAAAAAATTACTTTATTTTCTTAGATGGAATGCTTTTTCTCAGCCCTTCAACTCAGACACGGACTTGGCGTCTTCATTACTTGGAGACAGTGTGGCCCGAGAAAAGTGGAATAAAAATTTCTTTCATAGATTAAAAAAGTGAGTTTTTTTAATGGCACTTTTATCTGAAATTAAAAAGGAATTCAGTTAAATGAAAGATATCTGACATATCTATTTTTATATTATTAGTTTTCCTGCAAAAAAATACAAACTGAGCGGAACATACAAACTTGTTATAGTATAGGTCTTCCATTCATTCAATGTTTGATTTTGTATGTAAGGGAATTAGTATTTCAAAAAATGATGTTTTCACATAACTGGGCCTTGGTTTATAACATAATTTCTTCATATATTATTCTTAAAGCTTGCTTAAATACTGAATAGGGCCTATAGAATGTATAAGTAAAAGTCAAGGCTTTATAAAGTTTGCTTCTTTAACAAATTAATGTGCATATTTTTTTTTTTTTAAATCAGTTATATTTTTTTTTAATCTTAAAAATCAACCTTAATACATGAAGAAAAATTAAATTTCAAAAGTTTGTATGGCTTTTAAATAATTTGAAAGCAAATTGTTAACTTTTTCATTGAGATTTGGTTTCTCACAACCCTTTTGTTATAGTATTGTTGTAGTGAGAAATTCATTGGTTACAGGAGACATCATCAACCAATAAATAGGGGATCTAAAAAGACTAAATGAATGAGTACTTATAGCTAACGTACACACTGTTCTGTATGAATTTTAATTGGTTTTGTGTATGATCTCATAGTGCATTATTTTTTTATTTTTGTACCAAAGCAATCATCAGAGTCACTATGAACAATGGGGTGAGCTTAGAGGACATCTAAACATTGAAGGTCAAGAAGAAATGCAATTAATACTCCAGTGTGTAAGAGATCACAGCTTTGGTAATTATTCAATCCTATTTTTATGGTTGAAAGTGTCTATAGAAGGCATACTTTTAGGCGATATTTATTTTCTAGACAAAGTTATAAAAATTAAAGAAAACATTGTTGATTAATTGTGACATTGTCTGACATATTATGAATACATACACATTTATATTAATATTTTGGACTTTTATTTAGCTGTATGTATATATATGTATATATCATCTATATGTGTATTCACTTTTTTATTTTGTGTTCTTCAGGAAATCGAGATTGGCGTTGTTTGCATAGATATATCATTCACTATATTTATCTAGATGTAAGTGTTCTGTCACAATATTGAAGTATATTATGGAATGGTTTTACAACTGTTATAAAAAAAATATTATTTTTATTAAATTGTTTTGTTTTTTATTTGTTTAGACAGGTATGTCCATTCAAGTTGGCATTGTCTCACAACCAAACCTAATGTCACAGTAAGCCTTTAAGTCATCTGTTAGTTCGAAATTAGCAAACATTTAATTGCTTGCATGTATCATTGGTTTTCTTTATATACATGTATATATATAAATTTACAACATTAATTTATTTTATTAAACTAATCAGCGCTGTTAACTCATCATTTATCAATCCATTGTCAGGAGGTAGAACAATTTCATCACTCACTCCAAATACACATACATGTAGTATAAAACTTGTAAAAATTTTGCAATATTTCCTAATTTGTTTTTCAAAAGTGTAAAGATTGGTTATGTCTCATATGCCAATGGTGACATAGTGCCTGTTACAGATGTTAACTTGAACATTTGGGAAGTTGGAGAAGATACCAAAGATCCACCCAAAAAATGGTCATTTTCTTTTGAAGCAGGTCTGACAAATTTTTTTTTCTTAAATATGCTCAGTCTTACTAAATAATAAAAAAAAGCACAATTTTAATGTACTTCAGAGCTCATGAAATTTATATTGATTCAGGCCAATAATTGGTCACATATCCACAATTTGTATGAAGGAAAAAAATTTTTAGCAGTTTAAAAATTCATTAAGCTAGACAAGTCTTGTTAATCTCACTGAGGTGCACTAAGTCACAAAGGAATTATTTTCTTATACAATCTAGATAGAAGAATATTTGGACATCTATAATTTTAATAATTGTAGCTCGACTGTATTTTAAGAATTATAAAATTCGCTTTTAACAGATCTGCTTCATTTTTTTTTTTTAAATACCTTACTCTAAATTACTGTAGTATTAAAGTTTGCATTTTTCCTTTGACAGATGGAAGGACTTACTTTGTTAATGCATCAAGGGGAACAACTCCAGTTTGGTACCATCATTCTGACAGAGGAGGTAAAGTTATGGAAGTTTTTACAACTTTTGAAGTGAACTATTTTCAAGGCAGGGGAATAAGTGAATATTTCTACAGGTAAATAGGAACATTTACTATTTAAAAGTTTCATTTGCTTAAAATTTTTTGAAATGATGCTTTTTAATGAAACACTTTTGTCTTCTTTTTTTCTTGTAGAAATTTGGATGGTCCTAATCTAGATAGCTTTCCTCCAGTTTACACACTTGTTGCAGAACCATCCATTGATGTAGTCAATAGCAATCAGACTCTCTTAAGTTTACCATTCACTGTAGAAGCATGTAAAAGCTCAGCTTTAGTTGGTGGAAAGGGTGCACAGTTGGCTCAACTGAAAAGTATAGAGAGCAAGGTATTCTACACTTATGATAAATAATTGAACTTTTAAAAATATTACAGATACAAACCTACACATAAATCTATTTCCACCTTCCTTTGAAAGTGTGTAAAAAGTTAATGTTATCATTGCTCTCTAATAAGTGGAGTTATTCAAAATAATTGCAGGTCTTTGGTAAAGTTCCACCCGGGTTTTGTTTAACACTGAGGTCTTTTGAGGTTCAAGTTCAGGTGAGCTATGTGAAGTTTTTAAAAAAATTACATTATGTGTACAAAATATGTAAATTAAAAAAAATATGATAAATTCACCGGTATGAGTTTAAATCATTTCTCACTGAGACGACTATTCTGAGCCAATCTTTTATGCTGCAACCCCCCTTCATCAATTAATTTTAGTGACATAACTTAATAGTTTAAATGAACATAGGTTTTTTTTATATCAACCTTAAACAGAAATTGTGATTTTCTGTAGGAAAAGAATGGAAGAATTTTTCCAGGTCCTTGTGAAAGTTAGATAAAACCCCACTAGTCCACCCAGCTTTAAATGGGTACCTGGCTTAACTTGGAAAAGTAAAAGTGGCTAGATGTGCGAACAACATAATCCCTTCTTTGCTTAAGTTACATATAAATTCTACATTTCATCTGCCCCAAAGCTCCTTTAGGGCTGAGGGAACTTTACTTTACTATCTTAATAGTATTTTTTTCTCAATTGAATAGCATCCATTTGTAATTTGTTAATGATTTTGCATGAGAAAATTGTACATTTGGGATTCAAGTTACAACCAACCTAATGAAAAAACACATTATTAGTAACAAGATAGACATATTTACTACTAATGCAACATCAGTTTAAAAGTTACAATTTGATTTACTAAGAAATGATGACAAAGTTATTGTGTATTTATTTAAATCTGAAAGTTTTTAAATCAGCTTTTTAAATTTCTTAAACTTAGATGAATGCTGGTATTGCCCAAAACATTCAGAAGATATGTTCAGCATCTGTGTAAGGAAATTATTTTACCTTCAATTTTTGTTGCATTTTAATTATTACTCTATGAAGTTGTTTTTGTTTTTTTATCACCTGTACTTAATAAAAAAAAGTAAACAATCTTGAAAACTTTTATGCTTAATGATAAAACTAAATTTAGAATAAGACCTGGCATGAAAAAATTTTTTTTTACTATTTAAAGGTTAAACTATATGAAACTAGTTTTATGTAAACTGTTAAAATTCTGCAATTTACAAAATTTCAAGTCTCGTCTCCACCACTACTTGTATCCCCTTTTTTATATTTTTGTTAATGTTTCTTTTTATGATAATGATTTTTTTAATGTATGTCATATTGCAAAATTTAGCTAATTGCATAAAATTTTTGCTAAATTTCTAGAACTGAACATGACAAGCTTCCAGGGGTTTGTGCTCAGACTGTTGAACTGATTAATTCATTTGAAATTTGCTCACAAGTTAAGGAAACCATCATACAGTCATTGGAAGATTATGTTGATGTCAATTATGAAGAAATTCATTTTGCTGTCAGATCTTCTGCTGCAGGTCATTAGTTATACATGTACATGTATATATAGTTTTGTTTCATTAATTTTTTTTAAGCCAAGTTATAAGTCAGTTATAATTCAATTAATTCAGATCTGGGTTTTTTTTTTTAAATTTAGGGGAAGATGGAAATGAAGCATCTTCAGCAGGACAAATGGAAACTATTCTTGGTGTTGTTGGGCTGACACAGGTAGATTAATTTATCAAAAAGTATTCAGTGACTAAATCATGACTTATTTTTACTCAAATAGTTTGATTCATATACCTAGCATTTTGTATTCTGATTTATCAAAAAGCGTCTTCTAATTTCTTTACAACTGATTCATTCTAAATTTAGATTCTGAATGCTGTTAAGAAATGCTGGAGTTCTGCCTACACTGCCCAAGCTGTTGAATATCGCAGGCAACATGGTCAGCCAATCAATGTACTAGTAGGTGTTGTCATACAGAAAATGGTTCCTGCTGAAGCTGCAGGTGTGTGTAGTTTTGAAGTTAATATTTTGATTAATAGATATATTTATAAGAATGCACAAACCTTACAGTTTCCTTTGTATCACCGGTTAAAACTGTTTACTATTGTCATGGATTTACTTAATTGACAACCAATAATACATTTAGAAGTTTTTATTATTGCCATGGATTTACTCTAATATGAACAATTTTGTAGAAAAGTCTGGATTCATCTTTACAAGGATGCTAATTTACTTCTGATATGTCCTCAGGTGTTTTATTCACAGCTGATCCTATCACACAAAGCAATAGCCATTTGGTCATTAATGCAAATTTCGGGCTAGGAGAATCTGTTGTTTCTGGTACAATTAATCCTGACACTATATACGTCCAGAGAGATCCTGAATATTTGCACGATTCTGAGAGATTGAAGATAGGGTGTGTCAAAGTAGGAAATAAAACTATCAGGATTACAGAAACTGGTACATATTTATCTTAAATGATTTTTCTTTTTACTTCATAAAAACTACAATTCGTGTGCAGTGTGTGTCAAAGTAGGAAATAAAACTATCAGGATTACAGAGACTGGTACATATTTATCTTAAATGATTTTTCTTTTTACTTCATAAAAACTACAATTCGTGTGCAGGGTGTGTCTAAGTAGGAAATAAAACTATCAGGATTACAGAGACTGGTACATATTTTTATCTTAAATGATTTTTCTTTTTACTTCATAAAAACTACAATTCGTGTGCAGCTTTAACTTTTTTTTACTCTTGTTAGGGAACATTATAAGTTTTTTATTATTTTTTTTTTTGGTCAAAAAAAAAAAGTTTTACATAACTTTTCTAATAATAGTTATCATTATCAAATTATAATTTTAGTTAAAACATGCTTACATTTGAAATTTAAAAAAAAAAAATTATTTTGTTGGTTAAAAGTACATTTCATAGAAAATGGATTTTAGAATGAAAAATGTAAAAATACTATTTCATGATTTAAATGTGCATGCTTTCTTAATAAAAATAAATACAATATTTATATTTCCCTTAATTAAAATTTTTTAATAAATTTCCTGCCAAGCTTCTTATCTGATTACATGTATATGTTTATATGACATAATTCAATGTATTTGATTTTTTTATTATTTTCTTGCAGCTTAAAAAACAAATTTTAGTATGAAAAAAAATTCACTTCGACTTCTTTGATTTATCCAAATTCATAAAGAAGTATGCTTACATATATACATGTATTCTCATTCTGTCCTTTGGTCAGGTCATGGTGGTGTTGTAGAAGAAAACTTGGGAATAAACAGCACTGCACTATGTATTCAAGACACATCAATTCTTCAGCTTGCCAAATTGGGAATAGAGGTCAGCTAGATAAACTAAACTATTTATAAGTCCTAAAATTAACAAATGATTAAAATTGATATGGTAATGAATTCATGAAATATAGTTGTGAAATAAAGTTTGATTTTTACATTTGCAGCTAGAAAAATATTTTGGTTCACCCAGAGATATAGAATGGGCCATTGCCAATAATGAAATCTTTTTATTGCAAGTATGCATTTTTTGTTATCTTCCTGTACACATGATTGTCTGTATTTTTATTTACATGAATCATATTGGAAATATTAGTCAATGTTGTCATTGTTTCTATTTACTAACAAAGGGTACATCAATAAATCTTTTTCTTCTCCCTCAGTGTCGACCAATCACAGTAACAGAAACTGAGACAGAAGATGATTTGATGCATGAATTTGACAGTCCTAAGACATGCGACTACCAGTGGTGGACTACATGTAACATTAGGTAAATGAAAATCATGATCTGTTGTCTTTAAAATGTTTTCAATTTTTTTTAATGCTCAGCATTAGTTTATCAGATTCAGGAAATGACTTGCAAAAAAAATCAACTTTTAATTTACAAAGAGTTCAAGAAATAAATACTCAAATACATAAGATTGTTGGCAATACATGTATTGGCTTTTTTTTTAAAAAAAAACCTAAAACATTTACTAAAATGAAACTATAGTAGTTTTGAACAAATATATTTTTATATTATGTATTGTTTAATCTGTTTTTATTTTGAAATTTTGAGTGAGAGTCATCTATTTCAGATGTTTCCATACTGGATTTAAAAAAAGAATTATGTGCAAAAAGCGCACAGCATATTTTTGTCAACGATTATTTCAATAATTCAAAAATATTTGTAAAAAAAAATTCAATAGTGTAATTTGAAGAAAAAAAAGATTATATTCTTTTCTGAATTTTTCATTCATTCAAAAGAGTGTAAACAAGAACCTATCCATTGGTTGGAAACAGACACTCTTATAGTTCCTTATATTTTATTGCGGTCAGAAAATCAAATGATTGCGCGCATTTTCACATGAGATCAAATAATTGTGCTCATTTACACATGAAATATTTTGGTTTTGTACTTTTTAAAAAAAAAATTATTATTATTTTATTTCAGTGAGATGATGCCTGGTGCAGTTACTCCATTAACTATGAGTATGTTCAAGAAATTAATTAACAACTGTACTCAGGTAAGTAATGTATACATATAATTTTTCTTATATAAAAGCTATTAGTTTAAAACTAAAGCACTACTTACAACATGCTATATGGTTACCTTTCTTAAAACATAAAAACAATTATAACATGATCTGTCACTATTCACATTGAATTACATATGTGATTGAAAAATACATTTTTTTTTCTAATTATTTCTTGGCATTTCTTCTGATAAATACAATGAGTTGATTTTTTTTTCTCAAAATTAACATCTAATTTATCTAAGGACAGAAATTAAATTCTTTCATGTAATTAAAGACTTCTTTAAGTGGCTTCATATTGATTTTCGTGACCCCAATATGTGTAATGCAGGCTACCAAAGCAAATCACGCTAATGTTTGTCTTCCATCTTGCCTCCATAACTCTACAGGCATCACTTGTGGTGAGGGGGAGGGGGTTGTAATATAAAAAGGACTCCTTTTTTAAATAAACCTTATACTCATCTGCCTGCATTACATTTTACTTCCAAAATTAGTTCTATCTATTTGAACCCATTACAATTTGTTTTTATATAAATATAAATTCACTGTTTAACTGTGACTTATTATAACAGAATCTATAACAATAAACATCGTGCACTTTTGTTTTGAGATTATATTTCAATCAGCAAAGAAAAACTCTAAACTGTTCCTTTTTTTTTTTTTTGCATTTGAAGTGTTACCTGATCTATAAAATAATTTTACTTGCAGCATTTTACAAAGTTGATGGGATCACGGCAGAATGTCGTGGTCTGCCTAAAACTGTATTGTCCAACTGCAATCATCTTTTTTTATCAGTTCTGGTAAGTGACTTTTTTTTTTCAAAGACTTTATTCAATTTTTCTGTGGGTTTTTTGGGCATGTCTGTAAATCTTGTCACATAATTTAAGACCTGTTTAGTTAGAACATTGAAAATCTACAAACCTGTGCATCATTGATGACATTACACTTTTTAAAAATAATTTTTAGTCCGTTAAATAACATCTATTAGACCTCTATATCTTTCAATTTCTCTATAATTTCTATGATGGGGAATAAATACTGATAAAGATTATAATGACCAAATCAATGGGAAATACAATATCAATGCATAATTGTGCAACATAGTGACGCTTTATTTTTTAGTTTTACGTAGACTAAAAAGTGTAAAGAACAACAGCAAGCTCAATTATTTTAAATCCTGAAGGTATCAAATTTAAAAAATATACATCTATAAAAACTCAGTTTAAAAATTAGCTTTTATAAAAAGCAATAAAAAGTATCATACTAATAGTTATTTTTTGTTCCTTGATAATTTTACACAAAAAAGTACTGGTTTATGTGTTTTATAAGATTGTTGGGTAGTTCTCATAAAGTAGTAGAAACAACCTGTAAAGTTGTTTTTTTTACACTGAATTTTTAAAAATCATTCTTAACAAATAAGAATCAGTAAGTCATATTTATCTTTTTCTTACTTGACTTATCAATCAGATATGGAGTCTAACTCATTAGAAAATATGTCCAATTAAAATTAAACAATTCAGATATTTTTTTTTTTTATTTTTCATATTTAACATTCATACATTTAAATTTTTTTAGCTACCTTTGTTTTGTTTAGTAGGAAAAATAAAATGTTTAAAAACATTTTTTTTTTACATTTTCATTTATTTTTAAATAGGATTTGAGTGTAGCTGTAATGACTGCCATGTTTGTCCGTAATGAGGTCATGACTGTGTCATTGTTAGGTCAGCTATTACCTGAGCTCCAGGATAAACAAATTCAAGAATACTATGGGCGTAGTCCCCGTGGAAGTTTCAGAAAACTGTTGAATTTCATCAGAATGATAAAGGTATGAAAAAAAAACGTCACAACAGTGATTTAAAAAAAAAAAAGAACCCAAAAAATGTTATGAAATAAGGGGGAAAAAAACAATATTCTTTTATTATGTTCATAGTGGCTGTTCTGAAGATTGCAGGTCTGTCATACTGAAGATCCTTGGTTAAAAAAAATCATTGAGTTCTGGAATTTTTATTTTTAAACTTGCCACAATATATCCACAAGTATTCTGTTGTTACTAGAAACAAGTGAACCCTGCATCATCTGTCCCAGGGAGCCTGACATGCACTAGAGAGAATCAATTACAAACCAGAATGCTCACATCATTGATTATTTTTGTCTTGATCTCATCGTTCAGTTTCTGTGATTTGAAAAATTATGTCTCAAATTAGTATCTTCATTAACAGTGATGCGAAAAACCATTTTAAAATTTTAGACTTATAAAAAAGTTGATTCATTTCGGCATCACATTTTCTATTCTGTTGCTATTTTCTGGTAGTGACTTTGTTTGCATCATATTTGTCCTCCCACCATTACATTCTCTTTGCTTTGATCCTGATAGTCACACCTAAAGATTTTTTTTATCTCTTTTATGTTTGAAATGACAGCGATGATGAGATTCCTAATTGGATAGGTCCAGAGATGCCGGTTTTTGTTTAAATTTTTTTCAATTGATACAGACCCCCATAGATGGAGGCTCTTTGTCAGGTAGGGTTTATAGTCTACATGGCTGTTTTTAATTTTATTTCAGTCATGTTATGTTCAAAACACATTTGATAGAACTTTCCAGTGATGTTTCTTTTAATCAAAGTTACTTAGAACTTCACACTGTTTTAGACATTTATTGGATCTAAAAACAAAACTTTATTTTGTTTAGCTTAACCTTTCCTATGATGATGTTGATTTCCATTAGTCAGTAACTGCTGATTTCGTTGTATTCTGATAGATTATTGGTTATTATTGAACACATGGTAAATGAATGTGTTACCTTGAGCATCTCAAGTGACATTGCACATAATAAATTACATACTGCCCAATGAAATTGGGTTTTTATGCTGTATGTTTTGGAGACTGTACACAAGCAATGGGAGATAATGCCATTGGTTCAAATGTCATGAGTTAGAAACTATGCTGCTTTATAAAAAAAATTATTTAATTTATTACTATGTCTTAGAAGAAAGATTTTTGAATAAGATATCTTTCTTTCCTTTTGTTTCAAACTTTTCTTTGATAATCTAAATTATGACTTGCTGTTAAAATTTATATAAGACATTTACATATGTTAATGTTAGAATACAGTCAGTTAAAAAATCCAATTATTTTAACAGGCTTCAATGAAATCAATGTCAGTAATGAAGGAGTGGGAACAGAAACTGGAAACGTTTGAAATCGGTTCTACAGCAAAAACTTCTGAAGAACTTTACCAGTGTATTAATCAGAATTTGAACATCTGGGAAAAAGTAAGCTTATCCTAAAAGAGAATTTTGTTTTCATCATTGAATAAATCAATTCTCAACAAGTTGATTTGTGGGAAAGGGGATGGAAAAAAATAGCCACTCTCTAATGACGCTTCAGCATATTAAAACACTATTTTTTTTAAAACAGCACTTGTTAAGGTTTATAAACAGTTATATTCAAAAATAATACTTTTTATAGAACATTATTTTTTCTGTTTGTTTTTTGTTTTTGATATAGTCCTGGCTTGGGTCAGTTCTGGTCAGCAGCAGATCTGGGAACATGACAACGGCTCTGATATCTATCATTGGTGGAGATGCTAACAGTCAGTATGATCGATGATGAGACAAAAAATTTTTTGTAAACCAAACTCTATAAAAAATAAAAAACTAAATTCAAGCAAATGCGTGTATTTTGTAAAATTCACTTGTTAACAATAAATAATAACTATAGATTACTATCATTCATTTCAAAAAATTATTGTATTGTTAAATCTTAACCTGGATTGAACATTTTCAAAATACTTTAGTATTACTAAGGACTTAATCATGCTAAGGACTTCAGCATTTTAAGCATATAATTTGGAAGAGAGTTATGACAATAATCAAATATCCTGTTGATGGGGTGTCATTGAATAGTTACATTGTTAAATAAAATATTACAATGATTTTTTTTTTGAGTCAGATGTAAAAAAATTATATTAAGCAGAAATGATTTTCATTTTATAACAGTGAAAAGCTGCATTACAAAAGAAGTTTATCTACCCTCTAACATTATTCCCTAGTTGTTGTTTTTTTTATGTTTATAAATCGAGACACGACTTTAGAAATAAATCTAAACAACTGTATTTTTCAGAGTGGACGTTGGAGCATTATGGAGATATTGCATTACTCCTGTCCAACTGTACTGATGTGTACAGTGCTGAAGTACCCCGTGCAATGGAGGTAACGTTAAACTTTTTTTTTATTTAAAGAAATAAACAGCAAATGACTTGTGTCCAAAAACATCCACTGAACTGCTAAATTCGTTTTATCAACTTTATTCTTATTTAGAGCATTGCAAAAGATATAGCTGAGAAAGGAGAAGAATTCATCAAATTATTTTTGGACACTAATGATGAGGTAAGGAAATTCATGAGTTAAATATATATAGAGATTGTTACTGCACACATGTAATATGGAATATTGAATTTTTCAGATATGTGTTACATTTTTTTTTGATAATTGCATGCTTTGTCTTTGTGCAAAAGAATTAACTTGCCACATGACTTCTCTTTGATTAATCTGCAAGTGCAATGTAATAACTGTTTTCATTTTTAGATGCATGTCTAAACATTTTTTATAAGGTATACAATATTGAAATTTTTAGGACTGCTTGCAGCTCATTGAGAAATATCCTGAACTGAAGAAATCTGTTGCCATTTTTCTGAGCCGTCATGGCCACAGATGTCTTAGAGAGGTGAGTAGCAATCTGTTTTATCTGTTGTATTTTGTAACCCAATAACTAAAAATGTAAAACTAGATCATCTTTCTGTATTCATGTCCTCTTTTCATCAATCCTTAATCAATGTGCTTAAAATTAAATGCTCTGAATGCTTATTTGATATTAATTTGCAGTCTGAATTAAGAGAAAAATCCTGGCTATCGGCACCAGAAAAATTCATTTCAGTGCTTAAGGTTAGTCGGTATTTAAAAGAATTGTGTGCAGGCCTAAAAAATGCCTTAGTTTATGTTTTGTTTTAATATACGTTATATTTTTATTGTACTGATTCATAAAGGCTTTTTATTTCATTTTATTTCTCCTAACCAGATTGTCCTGAAAAATAAATCGTATGAAAAGAGTCAAAGAAATGAAGTTTCTGTGTCAGAACTTTTGGGGAAAATGAAAACAAAGATTCCTTTTCATAAAAAGTTGGTATTTAATTATATTTAGATCCAAGTAACTCTATCCAAATTTCTAGCCATCATCACTTACATATTCTGTGACTTACATACTTGACTTAATGCCTTGAACTCCTTGCAGAGCAAAGGGCCCTCTGCAACCACTCTCCAGCGCACTCTGTTTTAAGAGGCCTTTTTCAATTCTCCCCATGTCTTTCATTTCATTCCATATTTTGTGTATAAGTGGTAGCAACATTTCAGTTGTTGTTGCTATGTCTGCTTTGAGGGCTTCTGGTGGAATACCGTCATGTTTGGCTGCTTTCCTGTCTTTTAGTAGTTTTAGTGCTTTGAAAATTTCTTTGAACATATTCTGTAATTGTGTTAAATATAAGAATTTTCAATGTACTCTACTACACATATACATTGTAAAATGTCTTTTTTTTTCAAATAATGAAACCAAATTCAAAGCATTTGTCTTTTTTAAACTAGGAATAAAAACTTTCAATATTAAGGATTACTGTAAAAGATATGCATGTATAAACCCACCTGCTCTGTATAATGTTTATTTTATAAATCTTCTAGCTGCAGACATAGCTGACAATATAATTTTAAACCTTTGTAATGAAATCTTTCCTATATAGGCTGATCACTAAACTCTTGTTGCCAAAAGCTTGGAAAAGTGTAGGAGATAGAGAATGGGCAAAAGTAAGTTGTTAGTTGCTTAATGAAAAAAAAGGTTACAAAAATTAAACAAATTTCTTTTTAAAATACCTTTACTTATTGTAAAAATAACTGATCGTATAAGTAAAAATGATAGGAACTGAGATAAAATGAATTAGAATATTTTAAGGTGTTGTAGATTGAAGCCGCCCTGCTGATTAGAAATGTATTTTTTACTTTCAGTCACTTGCAGTAAAGATGAATGACATTTTTAAACTAGCCTACTTCAGACTAGCTACTTTATTATTTCAAGAGGTACAATGTTTTCTTAGTAAATTAACTTACATTCTTCTTCCACCTTTTAATTTATTTGTCACATTAAGAAAAAAGAAATTATTTTAATGTTGAATTTTTCAGTTTGTTTTTTAATAACTTATTTCTTAGAAAAAACAAGTACTAATTCATGATACTAGTCTAGTCCTGACTATATTATTTCCAGATTTCTTACTTTCATTGTTTAAAAAACACTAGGCCTATATAAATATTAATAACTTAATAGAGATAAATTCAAACTGATGTGCAAAGATACAATCTACAAAAACATTTTCATGTGGTAGGGGAGATTACCAGATCCTGACCTTGTTTATTTTTTCACTCATCAAGAGATTTCAAAACTTCTGTATGCTCCGTCAGCACATCTGATAATCAAGTAAGAATAAGAAATGTTTTTACTTTTATTTGAAAGTCTTAGTTGTGAAATTATTGACCTTTTTAATTGAAGTCTTTTAATTTTGTGTGTGTGTCCCATCTCTTTATATTAAATTAGACCATTTAATTCATTCTCTTTAACCAGAAAATTGAACTGTTGATCAAATTTTCTTTTTTATTAATTCACTTATTATATATTAAGATGATATTGATTGGAATGGTTTAGTTTAATTTGTGCTGCTGTTTCCATTAGATGTGTAAATAATTTTCTAATTCTCTATTGTTTTTTCTTTTAATTATAGAGCACAGAAAAGAAGAAAAATATTAAACAAGCAAATGGCAAAGAAATTTGAGAAAATTTCCAAATCTCAACCGAAACCGGCAAGTGCATTAATAATATTTTATTTTGCTATCAAAAACAGAAATAAAAAAAAAATATTCTGTATTTTATGTTCATGTATTTCACAGATTGATTTAACCACTGCTCCTGAAAATGTCACAGATGTAGAAGTATTAAAAGGTACAAACTTTTCAGCCTAAAAAAAAATAAATACCCCATTCTTATTAAACACCCCTTTTCGAGGGCTTTTTTATTCATAGCTGTACTTAAATACTTTTTGCTATCTTGAACAGTCATTGAGACCTAATCCCACTAAAATAAATATTAATGTTGCAGATCTTGGATGAAAATTTATTGAAATGTGCTGTTTTTTTTACCTCCAACACTTAATTTTAGTTATGATAAATTTATTAAAACAGGCTGTTTTTTACCTCTATCACTTAATTTTAGTTATGATAAATTTATTAAAACAGGCTGTTTTTTACCTCTATCACTTAATTTTAGTTATGATAAATGTATTGAAAAGGGCTGTTTTTTTACCAGCATCATTGAATTTAAGTTGTGAATAATGACACATAATTCTCTTAAAGAAATATTTCTGTTCTGCAGGAATGCCTGTGAGCCAGGGGCAAGTGATTGGTCCTGCCCAGGTGGTCCACACTCTAGAAGAGGCCTCAGTGATAAAGGTCGGTTATAATTTAATCCTTTTTAAAAACCAAACCTTTTTTTTTTTAGTAATTAGACTGGATTGAATTAAATCAATTACAATTGACTTTTTCAAATTTCAGCCTGGTGATATATTGGTGGTAAGCAGTACAGATGTCGGTTGGTCACCATATTTTCCTCTGATAGCTGGACTCATTACGGAGTTGGGTGGTTTGATATCACATGGTAAGTTGGGAGTCTTATTCATAATATTAACCTGATATAGAAATGGTCTAAAATTCCTTAACGGTGATGTAAAACAATCTACTTTAAGAGTTAAAAAATTATTTTTTGTACACTTTTATTCTCAAATGAATTGTAAGTTGAAATGAGGAGTAAAAATGTCATTGTTTGTGAACTATTTTTATAAAATATATTGTAAAAGATAAACAAGTTTAGACAGAAAGAAAATTCCTACATTATGTATATGAGCTAACCACACATTCCCCCTAGTGTGTCATGGATAAAAGCCACCCTCCTGTGACTGGCCCTAGTGTGTCATGGATAAAAGCCACCCTCCTGTGACTGGCCCTAGTGTGTCATGGATAAAAGCCACCCTACTGTGACTGACCCTAGTGTGTCATGGATAAAAGCCACCCTCCTGTGACTGGCCCTAGTGTGTCATGGATAAAAGACACCCTCCTGTGACTGGCCTTGATCTCAAAAAAAAAAAAAAGCCATTTACCTAAATACTTAGAGCTGAATCAAAATTTTAAATGTATTTCTGTGCACATTTTGATATGTACTGCTCTTATAAAGTTTATGTAATATATATAGAAAAAAGTGAATATCCCTTAGCCCATAACCTCCATCAGGGCATATGAAGTGTAGAATTCATCTGTTCCTGTAGAAAGGCATGTGAAGGGGTTTGTGTGGCTAGCACAACGCCCAGCCACCTTTACCTCCCCAACTAAAGTCAGGTACTCTTGTACAGGTGGATTGACTTGTGGGACTTGAATCCAACTTTCACCAGAACTGAAAAAAAAAATTCCCCTGGCTTCTCCAATGAGGCTCCAACCCAGGACTACAATTTGGCAATCAAGCTCTTTACACCATTCGACCATCAGTCCCCACCTTCATGAAGTATTTTAATACAGAATTCTCTAGAACATGATAATTATTTAATCAACAGGAGCTGTGGTGGCCAGAGAGTATGGGATACCTTGCGTAGTCAATGTGCCATTTGCAACTTCTTTAATTAGAACTGGTAATTATTGAATTTTTTTTTCTATTAATTTAAATCCTTCAAAGCAAGGAAAAAAAAAAGAAACCTAAGATTGTGTAAATGTTCTTAACTACAAAAATACATCAATGTCTCATTTAATATTCATATTTACAATCAATAATCAGATATTTTTCATTTGATTAATTTAAATTCACATAAATGTAATACTAATAAACTTATTGCCCAGAAAAAAAATTCACTAAGAGTTGTTTAGCTCTGATATCATAATGTTAATATCAATTTATGGTTTATAACTTCTCAATAGGTGAAATGCTACAAATTGACGGTCGCCTGGGCAGCATCAAACGACTTGATATCAAAACAGCGAAAAGTAACGGCGAGACTAAAAACAGTTGACTGACATAAGTTTGCACCAGCTGCAGTTAGACAGAGATATTGAACAAATGATTTTTTTTTAATCTATTAAGTGGAAGAAAAAATGTTTCAAAAGCACTTCATTGGATAGAAAACAAATTGTATGAAGTTGAATAAATTGTTGTGTAATTTTTTGTGTTCATCATAAGTTCAATACAAATGTACATTATAATTTTGCACTGAAAATTAATTTTTACAAAAATTCCCCATATGAATATCTCCGTAATGTCTTGATGGGCTATACATACAATCCAATATTTATTTGTACAAACGTACTGTATATGAATACGTCCGTAATGTCTTGATGGGCTATAATCAGCTGACTTGTCTGATCTTTTTCTAACACTGACAGACCCTCCAAACAGCACTCAGGGGGGAGTTATAAGCACTTGTTATTGTGCTGTTATTTGTTATAAGATAAGCTCAAAGTTTCAGAAATATTTTATCATGATTGACATTTTATCTGTTATTCATGTATTATTATTACAAGATGATAGAATGATTATATAAGAATGTTATCATCATCTGGCATTATTATACAAGAAGGTCACTGTCATCTGGCATTTTTATAAAAGAAGGTCACTGTCATCTGGCATCATATGAGAACATTACTATCATCAGTTGTTTTTTATTGGGATTTTTTTTGTTTTTTCGCTGTCAAAGAACAGTTTAATGTCAAGTAACACTATTATTACATTAAATGTTTAGATAATATTTGATATATTTATCTTTAAAAAAAAAAAGATATTCACTGTTCACCAAGGGACATAACTTTGATGAACGGATGATCCTGATTTGTCAACCACTGACAATTTCCGCACTTAAAATATATATGGTATTATTGACTTTGTAATTAAAATATACCGGAACTTTTTAAGCAGCGACATAGACCATTAAATTTCTTTAACAGATCTATTAATGTCAGGATGGTATTTTTCTGGAAGTCTATAGTAGGGATTAAATCGGACAATGTGTTCATAACAGGTTTGGTCACTATTGGCTAGTTGATGGGAATTTCAAAACAGTCTGGTCTGTGAGTTCCAGCTTTAAATCATGTGTTTTTTCAAATAGTAATAGAGCGCTTCATAAATTTTGAATCTCTCTTAATTTAATTAGAGTAATCTTAGGTATTAAAAAAAAACAGCTTTCAATAAATGAATTGAAATTACTTTAGTTTACAGTTGGAGATCATGATCTCATACAGATTTAATTATAGAAAATGGCCTTTGGAGATTTTTTTAGCCAAGGACAACACTGGACAGTGGTTTCCACTGTTTGTTTTAATCATTAGGTACATTTTACAATATTGGCAAGTGACAGAGACGTAGCGGGGGGGGGCGCCAAATGGTATATTTTACATGTAATATTATGTTTTTCGAATTGGGGGAGGCTAAAAAGATATTGTGCCCCAGGCACTAGTTAAGCTCGCTACGTCACTGGCTGGTGACATCTTTTTTTTTTACATATTAATTCAATTAGTTCAATGTAAACATAAATCAAGGTGTCCCAAAAAAAAATATAAAGTTCCTTTTGAAATATCTTATTTTTTGGTCATGGGGAAAAAAAATTATGGAGATGCCGGGGATCGATCCCGGGGCCTTTCACATGCAAAGCGGACGCTCTACCACTAAGTTACATCCCCGTCCATTTGGTGGCTTGCCTTAAAAGCTTTGTACCTTAAACACATCATCAATGTTATTTTCAGAAATAGTGTTGTTAAGTGTTTCCCGGGCATTCTCAAATTAGGGCCGATGATGTGGCCTACATCTATAAAATAAAACATCATATCCATTTGCCTCAGCAGAGAATTAAGACTTATCATTTGTACTGGCCATAACGAATAATTTAGAGAGGGGGGGGATATGGAGATGCTGGACTTTGAAATCATCTCGCCACTAAAATACAAAAGCCTTTAAATAAGTCTGACTAAAGTGACTAGAGCAGACCTAGTCAATTATCATTACATTTCTTTAAAACTAGTACACGTGCTTGTGTTTCTGGTCGGGATGGTATAATACTGGAAGTCTCAAGTAGTAATTTAATGTACATTTACACCTGTATTCCACCCCCTCCCCTTTTCCCACTCACCCAGGCCCGTAGCGTGCGGGAGGGGGTGGGGGCAGGCGCCCCCCCCTGCGTTTTGTCTGGCCCCCCCTGCTTATTTGTTCTACTTAGTAAAATGTATTACCTGCCCCCCCTGCTATTGCCTGGCCCCTGCTGTAGAATGCCTGGCCCCTCCTGTAGAATTTTCACGATATGGGGGCTGGTTAAAAGACACATTTTGTGGCATTATAAACAAAAGTAAACTTCCGTCAACCCTAAAGAACCATTGAATCAGAGGAAGTGTAGGATTATCGTCTCTTTCTGTAACCTCGGCATATAAAATAATCGTGTGGTTAGCACAACGCCCCGCCGCATTTACTACCCCAATGTAAGCAAGGTAACCATTTAAAGCTGGGTGGACTTGTGGGGCTTAAACCAGCTGGAAAAAATCCCATTCATTTTCACCGAGGATCGAACCCAGAACCCTCAGGTTGACAGTCTCTCAACACCATTCAACCATTCGTCCCACTTGTGGCATCATACCCGCATTAAAATTACATATAGGATATTACATCAAATCAACATATATTTTTGTATATTCAATCTGACAAAGATAGAATAAAAAAAACTATACTCACTCACACACATGCTAGTTCAATTACCCACCTGCTTGTTCCCTCACCTAAGTACTCACTCACCCACGTTCTCGCTTACTAACCTACAAGCTCGTTTACTCACTCACCCACGTGCTCGCTCACACACCCACATGCTCGCTCACTAATGCACGTGCTCGCTCAATCACCTACATGCTCGCTCACTCACTAACTCACCACGTGCTCGCTCACTAAAACACATACTTGCTCACACACCCTAATGCTCGCTCACTCACCCACTGCCTGCTCACACACCCTCATCCTCGTTCACTCACCCACATGCTCGCTCACAAAAACACATACTTGCTCACACACTCAAATGTTCGCTCACTAACGCGCGTACTCGCTCACTGACCCACATGCTCGCTCACACACCTACATGCTCGTTCACAAAACCACATACTCGCTCACACATCCTCATGCTCGCTCACTCACCCACGTGCTTGCTCACAAAAAAACCCAGTTCTCGCTTTCTAACCCACGTGCTCGTTTACTCATTCACCCACTGCTTGCTTACTCACCAACGTGGTCGCTCACACACCCACATGCTCTCTCGGTAACGCACGTGCTCTCTCACTCACCCACATGCTCGCTCACACACCCACATGCTCGTTCACAAAACCACATATTCGCTCACACACACTCATGCTCGCTCACTCACCCACGTTGTCGCTTACTAACCCACGTGCTCGTTTACTCACTCACCCACGTGCTAGCTCACACACCCCACATGCTCGCTCATTAATGCACGCTCTCGCTCACTAAACCACGTGCTGGTTTACTCACTCACCCACTGCCCGCTCTTTTACCAACGTGCTTGCTTACTCACCCACGTGCTAGCTAGCTCACCCACGTGCTCGCTCTTTCACCTACGTACTCGCTCACTCACCCACGTGCTCGGTCACTTAACCACGTGCTTGATCACTCCCCCACTGTTTGCTTACTCACTCTCCCACTTGCGGCATTGAACCCACATTAAAATTACACAAATGACATTACATCAAATCAACATATATTTTTGTTTAGACAATCTGACAAAGATAGAATAAAAAAAACTGTTCATTCATGTGTATATTGTGAACCATTATGAATACTTTAAAACTCAACAACATACTTAAGTTGTAAAATATGTTTGTTTGTTTTTTTTGTAATATACATATGCAACGCTTCCTGTAGTTTAGAAACATATAGCCCTATGCGTTATGGTGACTTGACATTTTAAAAACATGAATTCTTCACCAAGGTCACAGGCTTAACAATTTTTATTGTCAAAAATTTTCACAGGATGACAACAAATCGACGAAGATTATCGCTGTGATTAACAACAATGACTACCTGCACCTTGCCAGTCTTTTAAACACCATCGAGCTTGCCAAAGATCTGTCCTGAACAATTCCGTATCAGTCGTGTGGGTCTTTGACACAAAGCTCTCGTCTAGCGCAATACGATGCAAACGAGTCAAAGTTATATCAATTTCCCAGATGGCAACGCTACGCTGGAGACGAGATTAAACATTGGTAAAAGCAGTACGTGTAATACAGAACACTGCTTCTTGTGTTGATTTAGTTATAAAGCTCGTCTATATCTCTCTTAACAGATAATTCAGAGGGAAACTATATGTAAATTAAACAGGGCGTCATTTTGGGTGAGCACGTAGGTCTAAGCATGTATAAAATCTTATAATGAGGTGTTGATACTTGCTCCTCCCCCTCAACACACACACACACACACCGCTAGTGGAAATTAAGCCACTGAAACTAAGTTATCCAGAATATTGTCCCATCCCCCACCCCGCGGATATCCCCCATCCCGCCCTTAACTATTCCTCCTAGGACATTAAAAAACGACTACTTTGTTTATGGTTTGGAGAGTATGGTAGGCTATTGTGAGTCTCCCGTGAGAGCAGTGATTTATTTCAGAGGTTTTCAACCTGTGGTCCGCGGACCCCCGGGGGTCCGCCGGAGGCTTGAAAGGGGTCCGTGGGCAAGTCAATGAAATTAGCGATTTTCTTGTATAAATTATTGCTTGGTTTGGTTGATTGGTTAGCTTTTAGCTAAACAAAAAAAATACAAGCTATGCCAATGTTTCAGGTACAGATAGACCCCTCAGCCGCCGTCTTAAGCCGTCGTAAGCCGCCACGAAGCCTGTAAGCTGTAAGCCGCCACAAAAAATGTTAAGCCGAGCTGCTAAAAACTTTCCTAAGCCGTGGGAGATTCGGAATTACCGCTAAAATTTTTGCGTGGCGTAATACATTGTACTGTTGTACAACAGTTTCACAACACCACTGCTACACATCGATGAGAATAGTTTACCAACACCACTTAATTTTATATTATTTCAGCCTGCACATCAGTGATATTCTAGTTGTTAAAATCATTTTAGTTACAGTTTTGATTAGTTTTTTTTTTTTTTAGCAATCATTTTTATTATTATTTAGTTATAGTTTTAAATTCATTTTAGTTATAGTTATATTTAGTTTTTTCATCAATCATTTGTATTATTATTATTTATTTATTATATAGTTATTGAATAATTTTCGTAAGCACTGCAAAACTTCAAACGCCCATCGATACGACAGATACATGCCAATGTCAGGACACAAAACTGGCCTTCAAGCACTAATTAAAGGGAAAACACCCGATGTTCTCTGGACGCCTTGCATGCTCCACAGAGCAGCTCTCGTATAAAAAATATGAGTTAGATTGTTAGAAACTTAACTACGTTTTTAAAAAAGTAACGAAAGTTGCAAACTATAGAAAAAACAGTCCATTAAAAGTTAGTTAATTTGCAAAGCTGTGTGAAGATATGGGAGCTTTTTAGCCCGTCCTTGTACACCATGTATTTGTCATTTTATTTGACAATCACACTCTATTTATTACACATGCACATTACATTTTAAAAATAGAACTAAATCAGTTGCTAATTTGGTATTAAGACTTAACTATTCATAATTATTTCAACTAAAGTTTATTGTTACCTGTCATAATAATTATGAAGACGAAGGAACTTAATTTACATACAAGCTGACCACAAGTACAATTATAATGAATGAGCAGTATGTAACTGTTCACAATTTTGGATAATGTTCTTGAACTTGGGAACTAGTTTACGTGTTGTGATTTGCATGACCGAATTTAAATTGCAGTCAGTCAACATCGATCTGTTCCTAGAAGTGTTTATTTTCAGACAAGAAAACGCTTATTCACAAATGTAGCCTACATGGACGCAAATAGTGACAAAACCCTGCAGCAAAGTTTTTAGGTGCTGGCAAACATCCTGAAAACTTCAAAACTGACTTGAACTTCCCCTTCAGGTCATAATCTGCTTATAGGTCAAGCATCTCTGAATAATATTCTTTACCCATAAAACTGATTTAATGTCCCTAGATTCGAATCAAATTTAAAAAAAAATATCGCGAAAAATCTTAAAGAGGATTAACATAGGACCGCAACATGTACACGCGTTCGGGCCGCATAATATACTTTTAGGGCCGTAGTTTTCCCACCCCTGAACTAAATCAATGAGTCCTGACATATATGAATCAAAGAGCCTTGATGTATTTGAATCAATTGAGACCTCGAGTATCCAAATGGTGAACAATAACTAATGGAATCAATTTGTCATCAGATATCTGAATCAATAACTTCAATAGATCAATGACACAAGGGTAAGCTTCACACCTCCACTCAAGATTTAAGGCAAATCTACTAATTCATATCACGTTAAAGCGATTTCGAAAATCGCATCTTAACATTTTTTTTTAACCTCGCCATTGCCAGCATGGTAGGGTGTAGTGTGCCTTCCACACTAGCACTGTTGGCGGCGCTGATGCGCGTCTGCCATGCCTACAGAGCGGCGGGGTGAGTGTACCCGCTATCATCTGCAGGGACGGCAGAAGGTGGGTTTTAATCCTTGCCCAAACTTGCCAGACCAGCAGGGTGTGTGTACTGCCGATCGGCCAGAATAGCAAGGAAAGGGGTTTTTCCTGCCACTCGGACAGAGGGGAGGATGTAGTGTGCCTGTACCCTCAGCCCGAAATGGAAGGCTGCGCAGGTGTGCTTGAGTAGGACGGAGAGGAAGGGTGTTGTGTGCTGACCACATCCGTCACCTCCGACAGCTGTGAATACTGCGGTCTCGGATAGTCCTCATTGACCACTGTACCACCACCCTCGTAAGTAATGGTTTTTTTTCCAGACTAGAGAACCCCAATGATCCACCCCCTGTGGATCATGGCATGTATCTCAGACCAGGAAGTTCGCTCATTAGACGACAAGATACTATTTTCATTCAACACTGGCTTGTTTAGTTCAGACATGAGGACCACCAAACAGTTAAAGATGCGTCGTAATTTGGCGAAATCCAGACCAAAGAAAGTATTTCGTAAACCGAAGAAAAATGAAATCAAAGTTCAGGTTAGTGTCTGTTTACTACAATTGTTTCTAAATGATGTATTAATGTATTGTTCAAACAATTGTTCTTGTTTATGAACAACCTTCAAAATTCTAGATTCCTCTTGTAAAACAAATTCGAAAAATTTATTTTGATTGATATTGCACGTGTGTTATATATATAAAGTAAAGTTCCCTTAACCCTTGCGGGCCATCGCAGCACATGAAGTGTAGAATTCATCTGTTCCTCTGAATATGAATGCAGGGGCACCGAGAGCCAACAAGGGCCCCAGGGCAGGACATCTTTGCGGGCCCCTTAATAAACAATGAGTCGTGAAAAAATTGACATGGTCGGAGCGGCCGGGCCCCCTTACAGATGCGGGCCCCCTGGCAATGACCCCCTGACCCCCCTCTCGGTGTGCCTGTATGAATGGATGGTGTGGTTAGCACAACGCCCAGCCGCATTTACTTCCCCAACTCAAGTCGGGTTCCCATTTAAAGCTTGGTGGACTTGGGGGGGGGGTGAGAAATTACACCTGGCCAAATTCCCGTGGTCTAATCATCACAGAGGATCGAACCCTGGACTCTCAGGTCGACAGTCGAGTACCTACACCACTCGGCCCACTTTTGTTATCTATACATGTTATCTATGTAGTAAACAATCATGGTGCGTCCACTATGAGAGACAATATGACTTTCACTACTCAAATCAAATAATTTAGTTTATAAAGAAAAGACATCAAGAACTTTGAAATTTTGTTTGAATATCTATCCTAATAATAATCTTTCAACAACACCTCCACCTTTACATCTTTCCTTCTTATCATGTCTTATGCTTTAAATTATTGTTTTGGCCTGTTGATTACGATTATCTGTTATTACAATGACATAGCTCCAGTTATTTTTTATTAATTTTTTTACGATAGACGTATACAATGCATCTGTAAATATGTTCTTACGGAGACCAAAGCCCAACATGAGATTTATTTTAGGATTTAGATAACATGAAGCGGTATATGTCTAAAGGTCCCTATAAACTAACCACCGACTCTGTTCGTAATGGTTAATACGTCTGAAGCAAACTTCAAATTGAGCAATTAGTTGTTATTTTTGGATTTACATAATTTAGAAATTCTACCAGTTTTACATTTACAATTGATAATGGTATGTTTATTCTGCGTTGATTTTATTAAACGATCCCGTATTGTTTCGTTTTATTTTCTTTCGTTGTTTAGTTTTCATTATTATATTATTTTCAGGTTCCCATCAAGTCTACATGTGTTAATGGAGATCGTAAAGACAGCACGCGCTGTGTCCATGCACCACGCATGATGTTTCCGGCCAAGAAATTGTTCTGCAGCCTTTACCGAGACTTCTACACATTTTCTAGATTTGCAGGTTTCCCAGCAAACATGCGAGACATAAATCGAAGAAACCCTACCGCAGATAAAGTCATGTTGGCCCTTCTCGTGGAGTCAATCTACACTGATACAAATCTGATGCATCCACCAGCTCGGTCAATGCGTCTGCCTCTTCTCTCAAAGCCACCAACCAGACAAACTAGGATGGTGCGGTCATATGGAAGTTATGTGGGGGGCGCTGATTCCTTCATTCAAAAAGCAAATGAGTATCTCAGTTGCGTTCATAGAAAACAGCAAAAAAAGATCAATCTTATAAAAAGTCAGTTTGTTCCGGCTTTTAAAGAAGCGAAAAAAATATTAAGTGCTTGATAGTGTCAAAATGAAATGACATTTGAAGTCTTTTTCTTTTCAGTACGTGTATTAGCCATTGAAATTGTGTGTTCAAAAAGTGATTATTTGTTCATTTTTTTGTCCTTTCATTTATCTTCAATACGTGCGACTTTTTTTTTAATAGCAATAAAAAAAAGTGATTTAAATATTAATAGATTTCTAGAATTCGATAGTTGTAATTAGAGATAAAAATAATTGAGTGAGATTGTTATAATCTCATAATTGGGGTATTTTTTTTTATTTTTTTTTAACGCCGCCATTGCCAGCAAGGTAGGGTGTAGTGTGCCTACCACACCAGCATTATTGGCGGCGCTGATGCACGTCTGCCATCCCTACAGAGCGGCGGGGTGAGTGTGCCGCTATCATCTGCAGGGACGGCAGAAAGATGGGTTTTAATCCTTGCCCAAACTGGCCAGACCAGCAGGGTGTGTGTACTGCCGATCGGCCAGAATGGCAAGGAAAGGGGTTTTTCCTGCCACTCGGACAGAGGGGAGGATGTAGTGTGCCTGTACCCTCAGCCCGAAATGGCAGGCTGTGCAGGTGTGCTTGAGTGGGGAGGAGTGGAAGGGTGTTGTGTGCCGACCACATCCGTCACCACCGCCAGCTGTGAATACTGCGGTCTCGGATAGTCTTCATTGACCACAGTACCACCACCCTCGCAAGTAATGTTTTTTTTTTCCTGACTAGAGATCCCCAATGATCCATCCCCCGTAGATCATGGTATGTCTCTCAGACCAGGAAGGAGAGTTCATACAAATTTCATGCAAAATATGTATATGATATTTCCATAATTGGGGTATATATGGTTCACCACTACAGGGCGGGGCACCTAGCCATCAATTACAGTGAAATAATATTCTGATAATGTATTAAAAAAGGGGTGGAGTTTTTTTCCTCAATGCCAACTAAGAGTAATTGACACTTGGTTAAAAAAAATGTTGTCGATGGCCCGATTGTTAAAACAATCAACAAAGTAACGCATTTACCTAATGATTACTTAAACCAATAAGCTATTATTTTCAACCTTACTGGTGAATCTGGACGAAAGATCTGTGATGGATAAACGCTAGGTTTCCTCCCTTACATTTTGGGCTGGTAGTTTAAGTCAGTGCAGGATTTACGTATAAGCTACACAAGCTATTGCTTTCTTGGGGGCCCCAAATAATTCTCCAAGAGAACGACTGTCATTTATATTTAAATATTTGGCACTGGCAAAATATAATATCTGGACTTATATAGGGCCTGATATCTCAAATAGCTTAGGGCCTTATAAGTCTAAATCCGGCCTTGTTAACGGCAACAGTTTCATGGGCTGGAGCTCTTTATATCTATGGGCTGGAGGCAGTCCCGTAGCCAAGGGGGGGCACTGGGGAGCCGTGCGCCCCTCTAGGTGTGGAGTGCCCCCCGCTTAAAAAAGAAAAAGAGGAAAAAATAAAGAAAAAGTAACTAAAATGAGAAAAACTGCCCCCTTGCTGGGCATTGGTGCCCCCTTGCTAACTTTGACCTGGCTACGGGCCTGGCTGGAGGTATGACATTTAGAGGTGGGGGGGGGGTAGAGGGTTCAAACTTTAACTATTCTTGACCCAGTCGTTTCTAGCGTAAAAGGATTTTTTTTAATTCAACGTATTTATAGTATGGGAAGAGATGGTGGTTTACTCTGTGTTAATGCTATGAATGCAGAAACACAATGATGCGATTATTGGCAAATGTTTGATATTATCAGGGCTGTTTTTAGCTTTATTGGGCCCTAATGAATCTTGGGACCCATAAAGCTTCTCAACTTGGTACTGGCATGGGCCTTTTGACAGTAGGGGCCCACTAGCCAGCCACCTAATTCTTATATCCTAGTTGTAATTAAACACAACTATTTTCGATGAAATATGTTTTTAATACCGTTAGTTATTTGGCAAAACTAAATTTGTTGAAAGAAAACTGGAATTTTTTCATCATCTATCTTCGAAAGAAATTTAAAAAAAGATATTAAAACATTTATTTATCCCTTTGTTTTGGTGCATTGTTTTGGTTTATGGGTGGGGGGGGGGGTAAAAATGGAGATGCCGGGAATCGAACCCGGGGCCACTGAGCTACATCCCCTCACTACAACACATACCCACAATTAAACAGGACAAGTGGGATGTTTTTTAGAACAAGGGCGGCCTCTTTCGAAAGCTGTTGAGTGGGCGCCTCAATTTCTCAACTATTCTCAAGAAGAGTACCACAGACTGGTCAGAGACGCTGCGAGGGGTGGGCGGGGGGCATCATGCCCCGGATGCTACTCACGATTGGGGCGCCAAAGGTTGTATTTTACATATAATATTATATATTTTTCGAATGGCGTAGGTACTTTGATAAAATGGTCAAAATGTATATAATATATCAAATCATACATAGATCAATAGAGCTCTAAAAATGCTTTAAATGATACCTTGTTTAAGTATGTATGTCTTTTGGTTATTGAGATAATCATTTTTTGTGCCGAAAAACAGGGCTTTTTTTACTATAGAAAAACTGAAGAAAATTGCGGCCCGAATTTTGAGATTGGGCAACTAAAACTGACATAACTTTTGAGCCGTTTAAAAAAGCATCATCAAATTTTCACCACTGATAAATCATCCTATTTACTTTTAAAATAAGGTCAATTAAACATATTTAAATGATATTAGTCTATGCACTTTAAAAAACAACAAATACAAGTGCTATATAGTTTTAGAAATGAAAAATAGGGGCTGTCCATTATTTATGTCAACAATTTTTGACGATTTTTACCCACCCCCCTCCTCCTTGTCAACAACTTGTCAAACTTCCAGAGACCCCCCTATAAAATTACGTCAACATTTGATTCCCCCCCCCCCCCTAAAAAAAGTGGCTTCCAAAATGTTTATGTGGCAAAATTAGTAGGAATATAGTTAGTTTAATTAAAATACTGAATGTTAGGCAAGTGTATAACACACGACTACAAACGCTGCTTAATTTTCCTTTATTAAGTAATTATATTAAATTTTAAAAAAAGTAACATTGTTGACGTCAACTTTTCTCGACCTCCCCCCCTCCCCCTTGTCAACAATTGTCAAAAATTATCTGACCCCCCTCCCCCGCTATTTTGTTGACGTAATTAATGGACAGCCCCATACTTGAAAGCAGCAAAAACTAAATAAAAATGTTACAAGCCTCCAATTTTCACCAAACATAAGTGGCTGCAAGCATTTCATTTTGCAATGAAAAACAACTAAAATAATATTGATGTAAAATTTAATATAAAGTGATTAGCAAAGAAAACACTATTATAATGCGATATGATGAAAATACTAAATTCACAAAGAGACATTGATTAAAAGATTCCAAAATGCATGATTAAGTGCAAAAATTCTACAGCGTGAAAATTCTACAGCAGGGGGCAGGCATTCTACAGCAGGGGCCAGGCAATAGCGGGGGAGGGGGGCAGCCCCATAGCCAGGGGGAGCACTGGGGGGCGTGCCCCCCGCTAGGTGTGGAATGCCCCCCAGGCCCGTAGCCAGATCAAAGTCAGCGGGGGGGGCGCAGGTAATACATTTTACTAAGTAGAGCAAATAAGCAGAGGGGGGGCAGACAAACCCCCACACGCACGCTAAGGGCCTGCCCAACCCTAAGTCCCGAACCAGACTTGTGTCTTAGTCCCTCACCCCCCAAATCTGATCATGGTTTAACAGGCTATTTGTTATTGTGAGTTCGAGAAAATGTCTCTGTATCACATATAGAATGATGTCATTTCTCGTTGGTTAATGGCCCTTGTTTTTTACTTGGATTCTCTTGGTTTTAAGGTTTGATTTTGCTTTGTACATTCATAACTTTGGTTCAATTAAAATAAACGGCAGCAGATCAGGCCCGTAGCGCGGGGAGGGGGCAGGGGGGCCCGGCCCCCCCCGCGTTTTGTCTGGTCCCCTCTGCTTAGGCGTAGGCGCTCGACTGTCAACCTGATGATCCCTAGTTCGATATCTGATCAGGACCAATTGATATTTCAGGTCATGGTTTAAGTCCCGCTATATTTCATGTGGTGCTTTCTAAGACCATAACACTATCGGCCGCGGTGGGGATGAAAGAAGAGCACATCAAAGACCTTCCCTTTAATGATTTATAGGCTCTAAGAGATTTCATCTCATCCTTGCAGGCATTTAACAGACTGGACACTACCAAGATTGAATGGCCCTTGTACTCATGAAAACTTTGTAGTCAAAAAAAAAAAAGTTCTCATTAACACTAAAACTGCTTCTTTACATTTATTGCAAACAGGCAACATAAAAAAAAAAAACAATAAGTCAGCAGATCCTTTAGCACAAGATTTATTTTTTTTTAAAATCAAAACATTTACCTGTTGAAATTTAATAGTTAAAGTATAAAACATATAGTGACATTCTTATCAGTTTAAACCTTATGTTCGTACATTATAGTGTGATTTAATACAACAATGAATTGCTGCTAGGTATTGAATTGTATTATTATTATTATTTTTGCTCTGCCCCCCCCCACCCTTTGAATTATGTAGCAGACTTAATCACAGTGTATTATATGTTTTAGAGATACCTCTACAAACATAGCATTTGGTATCACCATAGCAAACATCAGTGTAAAATGAATAATACTGTAATGCAAAAATAGTAATACATAAGTATAAGTTTTGAATGTAGCTCGTTTACATTTTACAACACAGGCTAAAACTGGGGTGAGTAAATTACAGCCTGCTGACCAGGTTCGGCCCATTTAGCTGTTTGACCTGGCAATTAATCCTTCATTTTTTTTTTCCCAGCTACATCAAAAGGCACAACAATAGCAAGGGACATGTCAAAATGTATTTTTAAGAAAAAAGTTTTACAACTGTGAATGCTGTTTAAGGCACTTCACTAATTGGGGTCATTACAAGATATTATAAAAAAAAAAATTCATTTTAATAGTCTATTCCGCTTAATTGGGACACATCGGGACCGAGGCTTTTTGTCCTGATTAAGCGGCTGTCCCAATTAAACATACAAATTTACTATTGGCTTCTTGGTTTGGTTTCTTTGAGATTTGTCCCAAATAAGCCGCTGTCCCAATTAAGCGCAATCCACTGTACTACATTTCATTTCGGATATATTTTTTTCCAGATATTCAATCATGGTCATTCTGGCCTAGGAAAATGCAATGAGCATTCATCATGGGCCCTTTGGGTTGGGGGGAAAATTGTGTTAAAAATAAAGTTTAAATAAATAAATACATTAAGTGAACTCAATAAAAAAAAAAGATGACATTGAGATTTGTTATTCAATGTTTAACCTTTAACTTGTATAAATGTGAAAAGTGGCCAAAATCCCGCTTAAGCGCAATGGAAACCTCTTAAACTGGTGAGAAAACATTTAACCTGGGACCTTTCTTACCAGTGCTCATGATGAGCCTTTTTGAGCCAGCATTTCCCAGTATGAAATAATAAAATAATTATGTTTGTAAAAACAATTTACAACGAAAGAAAAAAAATGAAAAAATAATTTAGGAATGCAATAGGCCTATATATTTTAAATATTAAATAATAATAATGTACAATCCAATATAGAAGATATATAGCGTTCACATCTATTCATTTCACCTTTAAGGAAGATCTCGTTCCACATAGCGGCGTAACAAAAAAATATATTCAATATTTTTTCTATTTACAATTTCGTCTTATTTGCGAAATGACACTTTTGTTTATAAAAACATCCATATATATATTTTTTTAAAATACATTCTCTTAAACATTATTGCTTTTCTTCAAAACTCCAATTTCATATGAGGTTTTAATAAAGTGCTAATATATACATATAATATATCTTAATACATAATCGGCTAGCCTGGCGTACGTACGTGTGTACAACTTCCGCAGCTAAAAATAGACTGGAGAATTTGTTAGATGGTCAAAGGGATACAACTCAATTATAAGGAGTCACTCGCCGGTCCGGACACCAGGCCTTTGATCTAGTATATATACATGTATATAAAAATCTGTCACGTGTGCAAGTATTAATACATACATGATTATCAGGGACAATTAAGTTCATTTCTTTAAAGAGTACCTAAATGTTTTTACTGCATTTAAAAAAAAAACAGCTGAAACTTTCTAAAAGTCACAGTTTTAAAATATGTATATTTATTTTGTTTTAATTAAACAGAGTTCAGAATTTAAAAAAAAAAGACAGAAATAAAATAAATAAAAAAACGCCTTGACTATTTTAACTATTAATTGTATGCAGCAGAGTTTTAGCCAGAAAAAAGCTATAAGAGAATAAATCATTGGCTTTTCTTAGCCTAATCATATGTTAATATGCATACAAACAAATAGATATTTATATATCAGTACAAATGATTGTGCTAACAATATATATATATAGCATACATATATACCTGCCTATATATAAGCATGTAGATACGTATATGATTATGCTAACTATACTCATAATCTAAATTTTATAAATTCCCTGGAAGATACATAATAATGCATATTGAATTTGCCATTATCTTTTTAAAATCATAAATGAGAGTTACAAATAATCACAATGATAAAAGCCATTCTTAGATTTTTTAGGAGCCCTAGGCTTTGAGAAATTTAATTATATTTGGGGGTTGTAGACATGGCAGAGGCTCTTAAATATGGCTTTGCGAAGGAGGGGGGGGGGTGGAATGGGAGAGAGCGCTAGCAAAACTATTTGTCAAGGCCTTAATAGCAAATGACAGGGTTGTTAACAATACTCTTAAATTGTATCGTCAATACCAATACCATTACTGCATGAAAATAGTATCACCAATACCAATACTCAAGTAAAAATGTATTGCCAAAATTGATACCAATACAATACCAATACTTTTGAGAACAAAAAATATTATTATTTAAAATATATATATATATTATTTAAAATATAAAGAGTGCAAGTTTTTCAAGTTTTTATATAACTTATAGATAAATCAAAATATAAATAAAGTTTTCTTTTCTGTCGTTCATTGAAACATTGAACAAATAGTTGATAGAAAGAGAGTAAATGAATGAAAGAATATAAGAATAACATTTATAGATATCAGCATCCAAAGCAAAAACTAGAAAAGAAAATTAAAATCTATTTTTCCCTTCAACTCGCCGACCGTGGTTGTATTGGTGGGGAGGTGGGTAGTGTTAATATTGGTAGGGTTGATGGCTATGATTACCAGTAGTGATTGAATTTATGTAAATTACTTTTAAAACAAGGTATTAAAATCGATACTGTTTTTCTGCAAAAAATTTTCTGAATTGTATGAACTGTGATATTTTGATTTTTATTCAAAACTGATAAACCTACAAATAGTGGGCTTATTCTATTGGGTTTATGAATTATATTTTTTTTTTCCTTTTGAATATTTTAAGATACAAAGTAAATTTTTTTTGTTAGAGTTTGTTACAATACATTCTTAAAATACCGATAGAAAACTATTGGTATTGAGTATCGGAAATTTTTCGGCGATACACAAATCAATATTTGATACAAAAAGGATCGGCAATACAGCAACTAATACTAAAAAAGTATTGGCCGATACCGATACTTCGATACTAACAACCCTGGCAAATGATTTGATAGAAATTTGTACTGGAAGGGAGACCTTGCATTGTTGTGCGGTTCTAGCCAAAAGTAATTTTTTTTTGCTGCAGCATAATATATGTGTGCGTAAAGATAAATGTAAATACATACACCAGGCTAGGTGCAAATGATACAGGTGCATACTTTCATACATAAACAGTATTCAAGTAAAAGAAAATCAACTCACATGTCTAATTTTTATAAAAAAAATTAACCTTTACTAAGCAGTGTTTTGTTAGAATATTCCACTGAAGATAAAAAAAACATTTCAGCAGTTCTGAGAATATCAGTTATAATGGACATGGGAAATGATGTTATGGGAGGGCAGATTATTCCATTTATTGATTAAAATTACGAACAGCAGTAAATGCTACAGCATAGAGATCAATTCAATAAATGAATGGCTCATATGTAATGTTAGAAACCAAAATAAAAATGACAGCTTGCCAGCGTAATCAGATAATGGTTGAAATTACTGGTGAATTTTATTGATAATATTAAGATAATAAACTGATACAGTGAACATACCGGTATATACAAAAATTATGTCAAATATAATTTACCTTTTATTTCTAAAATGTGATTGAAATAAGTGAATATTTCGATTAAAAAAAAATATGTTATGAAGTGATAAGTTAGCTTGTTTTTTTACCATCAATAAATAATTATGAAAAATATCACACATTCGGAATAGAAATTTTATATTTTCAAAGAACAAATATGGCTTAACAGCTTATTAAAAAAAAAAAGGTAGCAAAGAAATTCCCAAACAAATAGTACATAATCCAAAGCCAAATAGCAAAGACATTCACATACCAATAGCAAGAAATCCAAAGTAATACACATACAAATAGTGAGGATACGTTGCTCTGACATCTCTTTAGTGAAAAATATTTTTTTTTCTCAAAAATAAGAAAAGAAAATTCTATGAAAGACATTAAAAAAAAAAAATGCGAAAAAAATAAATGAATGCATTATCATGAGCAGGCATGTAATTAGCCTTTTCTAATAAAAAAATGAAGTCAAAATTTTATTTGCTGTGTTTCTTTTTCATGTGGGACATCAATGATGTTTTAAGCGTAAATCCTTGTCCACAATCACTACAGTTGAAAGGGGCGACTCCAGTGTGAGTTGTTGAGTGGCGGAGCAGTTCACGTTTCTCCATAAAGCTCTCAGAGCACAAATCACACTGGTAGGGCTTCACTCCTGTGTGCATGCGCTCATGTCGAACAAGGCTAGATTTATTAGCATATCCTTTCTGACACACGGTGCATCGGTGAAGCAGGTCATTGTTGTGGAGTGACATGTGTGCCCTCAGCTTTGAGTTTTCCAAGAAGGTCTTTCCGCAGACTTCACATTTGTGTTTAAAAACTTTCACGCCAAAGTGAGAGTTTAAATGCCTCTCATAGAATTTTCCGCGTTTCTTCCAGCTGAATTTTTTCTTACAAAGCGGGCATTTGAGAGAACAATCTTTATGCTGGGTTTCCATGTGATAATGTAGATCTTTTCTAAATGAGAACTGTTCATTACAAAACTCACACAGCAGTAACTCGCCTTTTATGTGGTGACTGTTTCTTTTTGTGTGCGGCTTTGTCCATTTAAGGTCAGATGTATCAGAACTGTTCTCTGGCACCAACGATTCTGTGGTTGAAGTGATTTCTGTGTCAAGACAGCTACTGCTTGTAGCAGTGGTTAAATCTTGCTCATCATCTGGGTCACCGAGGAAAAAATAATCAGACGATTTTACGGTCCACTCATGGACCTTCTGAATCGCCAGAATTTGACTGAGATGACCCCTTAGGTGCTCACAGAGCATCTCTTTGTTAAAAAATGCATGTTTGCAAACAGCGCACTCAGAACAAAATCTGCTGTTTAAAATATTTGCTTCAGTGGCCTCAGCATTCTCACATTTACCATTAGCAGTATTTACAGCCGTAGGATCTTTATCTGAAGCAATCTTTTGCACATTACACTGGCTATCTTTACTGATATCCACAGAAAATGTTTCAGAGACATTAAGCAATTTTAATGAAGAGTTCAGTTTTTCCTGAATAACTGACAGATTGCTGGAATGAACATCAGAGGGCGGTGCTGTAGAGCTAGGCTGGCTGCTCACAGTGTAGTGGTTTTGCTCATGCATATGGCGAATTAAAAAATGTCTTTTTCTAAATACTCTGTCACAAACCGCACACTTATGAACTGCAAGCACAGGACATTCTCTGCGTTGGTGCCAGTTTATTTTGTTCCTCTGTATGATATTATCACAGAACTTGCAAGCGATTTTGAACTCGCACTGCTCATTTTCTTTTTCTTTAGAAGCGTTCTGGTTTGAGGCCTCTCCCATATCAGTGTCTTTGGCATAAGGAAACAATCTGCCAGGCCAAATCATGGGCAGTTTACCTTTGATCATCAATTTTAGATATTTCTTCCACTTTAATTTCCCATGCTTTGTATGGTGGAAATGCTGAGAAAAGTAAGGGGATGGAGGGACGGTATCAACAAAAATGTGATCATGATGTGGATTGCTGGATGTAAAGTTTTGTTTAGGACTGCTCACTTTAATGTTTTCATGAGCTGGGAATGAAGAAGCAGTTTCCTCAGCTGGGGAAGAACAGCTGGCTTGAGTTGATGACATGGAACTAGGGGAATGAAACATTGCCTGATGATAAGGAAAGGGTGCCTGTGGGAAAGGTGGAGGATAAAAAGGTGGTGGGTGTGGAAAAGGCATCGAAGGTCTATGAAAGGGTAAAAAATGGCAAGCTGGTCTAGATAAATTACTAAAAGGTGTTCTCAAAAATGGCAAATGGGGATAGGGTGTAAAATGGGCAGACGATTGCTGAGACCAGAGACCGTGATCAGTCATTTTCTGCTGATGTTTTTCATATTTATGGACAACCAAATGACACTCAAGTTCAAATTTATTTTCAAAGTTTGTATCATTGCACACATAGCATTTCAAAATCTTGAATTCCTCATTTTTTTCATCATGGTGAGCTTCAATCCAATGTTGGGTTAGCTTAATATTGTTTGGAAAACGTAAATTACAGCTGTCGCAGCTAACGATACCTCCATGAGCGTGCTTCATGTGACGCTTTAAGCCAACGTCTGTGGCAAACCAACCACTGCAGACCTCACACTTGGCAGTTTTCTCTTTAAATTTACATGACCAACGCTTGTGAGATGCCAAATGAACAGATTTAAGAAATGTTTCACCGCAAGAGCAATTAAATTTACCAGCATCACTAGTTTTATTGTATTCCTGTTTGCAATCAAAAGTTGATGCAGCTTTATCTAGTGATGACAAAGTGACTTTTTCTGTGATATCAGACAGACCTGGTGCAGGACAAACAGGTTCTTGATCTGGTTCAGCATCAGAGATACTAAGCTTTCTAGTAAAGTCTGGAACTAAGTGCATGGTATCACCAGACTGCTGAAGAGATATCTTGACAACCTTGCATTCAAGTGTATTGGATTCCATGCAGAAGGTTTTATCCAAACATGACCTGGAAAATACAAAAAAAGGGAAATGTAATTATATTTTTAATTTATCTATTTATATATTAATAAACGAGGAGTCAAGTTTGTTGAATGAAAAGCAGAGGTCCTGCGACATCATCAAAAGATTAAAACACAGAATAAATTGTCTCAAATAAAAAGAGGTTCAAAGGAAACAAATGTCATTAGTAAGAAGAATGACTAAATCTTTTAATAAATTTCAAGCTCTTCTTTGAATATATAAAGCTGCTCGACCTGTCTTTACTTTATGGCCAAAAGCTGCATTCAGAGGCAAAGGGTAAAGTACATTTATACAATTTAGAAATCAATATATATAATCCAACATTTATTCTTTTAAAGCAAATTCCCATTTTTTATATACTAAGCCAATTAAAAATTAGGGATGTATATTAGGCTATATTATATAAGGTCATTCTTTCTATTCCTAAAGATTGCATTAAAGCGTGAATTTAAATTAAAATTTATTACATAAATAACTGATTATTTAAGCAATACAATTTAACATATTGTTGTGCAGAAGTGAATTATAGATACTCGTATATTTATATTGCATTTTTCAGTTTGTATTATCTGTATTTTAATCAGTCTGGCTAAGAATAGGCCTACTTCACATTAAATTAATAGTTAAGATTTTCTAAAAAAAAAGAAAAGTCATTGATTGAGCTGAGGGGTGGTGGAGAAATGTAAGGATATCAGGGAGGAAAATGTGAGGTAGGAAACAAGTTAAAAGGTGTTATCCTCTTGACAACATCGTCATCTGACTGAAACTGAAATCAGTGATGAAATAGATGATAAAGAAGTTAACAGCTTAACATAAGTTGTCATAAGAATTATTTGTTAGGTTAATCCAAACAACTATTTTTATTAATAAATATCCAAACCAATTTAAAATACAGTTTCCGAAATTTCACTTATTATTAAGTAATGACCAACACTAAGTTTGATGAAGTCAGAATATATCAATAACAGTCTCCATTTTATCACAGTTTACACAGGAAGTACTCTTTTGAAAAAACGTAATAAAAATAAGTCGCAATTAATCTCTGAGCAGTAAACTATAAAATGGCTGTGGCTATTTGTAGTCTGCTACAATTGTCCGGTGGCCTATTTATAGTTTGCTACATTTAAATGGGTGCCTGACTTTAAATTGGGGGAGTAAAGGCGACTGGGTGTTGTGCTAACCAAACAATCCCTTTATATGCCAAGGTTACTGTAACAGATGAATTCTACACTTCATCTGCCTCGTTATCGTGTCACAGCTTTAATCTAGTATTGTTCACATCGACACTGTCAGTAATAAAATAACTTCGAAATAGTAAATTTCCCACCATACTGACCACATAAACATGCCAACAAAATATATTAAATAAAGACTGTCGGCCTCGCCACCAGAGGCGTAGCGAGGGGGGTGCAAGGCAACTTGCGCCCGGGGCATTTTACCTTTTTAATACCTTTTTAGCGCCCCACCCATTCGAAAACCATATAATATTATATGTAAAATATACCATTTGGCGCCCCTGAACCTCGGCGCCCGGGGACATATGCACCCCCCGCACCCCTTAGCTACGCCTCTGCTCGCCACGCGGTCAATCTTTTTCAACTAATTTATCTGGCTTATATATTTTTTCTATGTGCCACAAAAGTTCATCTTGTTGCAACTAATGGTCACAGAGATTAATAATTTACCGTTTATTATATTTTAACTCAAAAACATACAAAAAATTAACAATTAAACAGCATCAAAAAGATAAAGAAAAACAAATAACAGTTTTAATTATGTCAATTAGTATCAAAAGAACTGCAAATCTTTACCGAATCTGTTCAAATTTAATAAAAGATGTCGGCCACGGCCAATAAATTGATGTCATCTCTTTTATTCGATAGTTTCCCATTTGTCAATTCAACATTAGCCGGTCGCACCCTGCCAATGTTCACATAGGAATAGGATAGCCAATGTTTACATGTAAATATTGGCCGGTTTAGGTGACCAATAGCTCTTATTGTCTGCCTAGCAGACATTGGCCATAGCACTACGAAACGTTTAAGCGGCCGTTTGCATTATCTGGGCCGCTAATTGTGCAGTAAACTATCTATGTTTTCAATGTGTTTTTATGAAAATTCAGATTTTTTTTTGTAGATGGTAAGCATAACGCAATAATTCTCAGAATTATTCTCTTATGTATTCTTTAGTTTTAAGAGTCTTAACTTGAGACCACAAAAAAATTATCCCATTTTAAAAATTACTAAAAAGTAATTTGGTTCGTAATTCGTCTATGTGTTAATTCATAAACTCGAAATGATTAAAATGGGTATTGAAACGTATGCCACATTTGATCCTTAACACTAAATTAGAACATGTCCAAAATAGTCACCATTCTTATGAGCGAGCACGGGAGTGTGTACGTGGGTGAGTAGAGAGCACGGAGTGGGTGAGTAAACAAGTGAGTGAGTGAGCAAGCAGATGGATGAAAGAGCGAACACGTGGGTGAGTTAGTGAGTACTTGGGTGAGTGAGAGAGCACGTGATCCCGCACCTGGTTGAGTGAGCGAATGAGTATGTGGGTGAGTGAGCGAACAAATCGGTGAAAGGGCAAGCACGTGGGTTAGTGAGTACATATGTGAGGGAACAAGAAGGTGGGTGAATAAGTGAACTCGTGAATGAGTGAGCGACCATGTGTGTTTGAGTTAGTACTTGGGTGAGTAGGTCAGCACGTGGTTGAGTGAGTGAGCACGTTGGTGAGTGTGCGAGCAAGTGGGTGAGTGAAAGAACACGTGGGTGAGTGAAAGAACACGTGGGTGAATGAGTGAGCACGTGGGTGAGTTAGCGAGCACGTGGGTGAGTAAGCGAGCATGTGGGTGAGTGAGCGAGCAATTTGGTGAGTTATTGAGCACGTTGCTTACTGAGCGAGCAAATGGGTGAGTGAGCGATCATTTAGGTGAGTGAACGAGCAAGTGGGTGAGTGAGCGAGCACGTGGGTGAGTTAACAATAACGTGGGAAAAGAGCATGCACGTGAGTAATGGAGCAAGCACATAGATGTGTGAACGAGCACATGGATGTGCGATAGAACACGTGGGTGAAGGAAAGAGCAATTGGGCCAGAGAGCGAGCACGTTGGTAAGTAAGCTGAGTGAGATAGCAAGTGGGTGAGAGAGAGCACTTGAATTAGTGAGTGAGCACGTGGGTGAGTGAGCGAGCACGTGGGGGATTGCGTGAGCACGTGGGTGAGTAAGAAAACATGTGGTGAGTATGAGCGAGCACGTGTGTGAGTGAAACACTTGGGAGACTAAGCGAGTATGTGGGTGAGTGAGTGAGCACGTGGTTGAGTCAGCTAGCACGTGGGTGAGTGCAAGAACACGTGGGTGAGTGAAGAATACGTGTTCGAGTGAGTGAGATCGTGGGTGAGTGATCGAGCATATGGCTGGGTGAGCGAGCATATGGGTGAGTTAGCAATAACGTGGGGTGTGAACATGCACATGAGTAATTGAGCAAGCACATGGATGAGCGATAGAACACATGGCTAAGTGAGATAGCAAGTGGGTGAGTGAGAGAACACTTGAATGAGTGAGTGAGCACGTGGATGAGTGAGCGAGCAAGTGGGTGAGTGATCGAGCACGTGGGTGATTGCATGAGCATGTGGGTGAGTAAGATAAATTGTAGGTGAGTGAGCCAGCATGTGGGTGAGTTAGCACGTGGATGAGTAAGCAAATACGTGGGTGAGTGAGTAAGCACGTGGGTAAGTATGCAAGCGTGTGGGTTAGTCAGTTAGCACGTGGTTGAGTGAGCACGTGGGTGAGTAAGCAAGCGCGGTTGTGCGTAGGCGAGCACGTGGATATGTGAGCGAGAACATGGGTGAGTGAGTTAGCACGTGGGTGAGTAAGCGAGCCTGTCGGTGAGTGAGAGAGGACGTGCTTAGGGTGCGAACACGTGTTTGAGTGAGTGGGCGACCACATGGGTGTGTGAGCAAGCAAGTGGATGAGTGAGCAAGCACGTAGGTAAGTGAACGAGCATCTGGGTGAGTGAGCAAGCACGTAGGTAAGTGAACGAGCATCTGGGTGAGTGAGCAAGCACGTAGTAAGTGAACGAGCATCTGGGTGAGTGAGCGAGCTGTAAGATCTGCTAAGGGCGGAGTGCTCTTTCCCTTACGCCCCCTCGTCGTTACTCCATCCCCCAACCTCCCATTATAGAGAAATGGAATTCCATTTAAAAAATAATACTTATGATAAGCGCTCAACAAAAAAAAAATATTCATTAGAATGTGTCGAAAATCAAACTCCAGACATTAAAACCAACACAATTCTAACATTTTAACCTAAGTACTGCAGGTTCAATTACCAATGCACGTTTTTTTTTTTCTAACCTTTTTCTTAGCTCTAAACTTCTATTTATTTATTTGGGAAAATTTTTGTAATCGATTTTTGAGGCACTTTTTTGTGATAGTTTTCTTTAAATTTTGCTTAAAATTCCTTGCTCCTCTGAAATGCTTGATTAAATAATTAATTTTGAAATTGATTAATTTATATTTTTTTTTTATTTTTCACAAATACATGTATGAGTAAAAAAAAAGAAGTCTCATAGCTATTTAAGGGTTATAGCCGAACGGCACAAATAAATGTATTACTTCCCTTGCATCAATAATGCTACATGTACTTGTTTCACATCCGATATCTTATCTACCACACGATTACCGCGTGCTGATGTGCCAAACAAGCGGTACACACGCGTGCGGTGCGAAAATTAAAAAAATGTGTATTTTAGAAAACGGTTAGTTTTTAAAACTCTGTTTTAACGTGTCTTATTAAAATTTAGAACTCAGGAATTACTTAGTTTACTGCGCTTTTTGCACATATTCTAATATCTAATCTGTGGCCTTTTGTGTTTCGCTAGAAATAGACACTTTCTTAAAAAAATTGAAATGTTGCAATTTTGTCATGCATTGGCTATCAGTAATAACTTATATTAATAAGTTGTATTTTATATACATAGGGGCCGTCCATAAAGTACGTCACGCTCCAAGGGGGGGGGGGGTATAAGAAAGTGTGACAGTTTGTGACAGGGGGGAGGGGGGGGTCAGGCCAAGTGTGACGTCACATTTTTTATATATTTTTAATTTTATTTCTAATTTAATTTTTTTATTTTTTTAGTAAAACTTGATAGTTTTAAAAATAATTTTCAAAAAAATTGTGTAACACTTCAATTAGTTTTATGTCAAAATAGCATGAAATGCATATCTTTTCAATGTGTTGTTCACAATTCCTCATGCTAGTTAGGACCGCTAATAAACTGTTGCAAAGCCTTGTTTTATCAGTAGTCTTACGGAAGTGTTATTATTTCTTTGTTGTCTGCTGCATAATTATATCACTGATAAAGAGATTTGGAATTTGTATTATAATAAAAAAAATACCGTAATTGAAGTTGCAATCCATCACTTCGTTAAAATAATATTGATGCCTTATTCCTTGCAACCAGTGCACCAGGAAGAAATGCTTATAATCGCGTGGAACATCGAATGGCTCCATTTAGCAGCAAACTGTCTGGTGTCATATTGCCAAATGAACATTATGGCATTCACTTTGATTCGCAGGGCAGAACAATAAATGAGGATTTGGAAAGAACAAACTTCAAGTTTGCAGGTGAAACTTTAGCTGAAATCTGGTCGCATGTGATTGTTGACCAATTTCCAACAGTTGCAGAATATATCAACCCTGAGAAATCTGAATTGGATGCAGCAGGGCTGATGTCGATGGATAAGAATGGTTTGACCATCATGTTCTCACCAGCCAATACTTCACTCAAATTGTGAAATGTCAGGACATACATAAAATGTTGCGACAAAGTACAGAGCTCATTTTTCAACGTTTTACCTTCGAGATTATTTCCTCCCCCAAATCCAATCCCAATCAACAAAACAACTGATGAACTCAGAGCTTCAGAAAGAGCAGATGCAGATGCACAAACATTTCCATCATTGTTTGTTTGTGGCATAAACTCTCAAATTTGATGACATTATGCCAAGACCAACAGGAGTTTTTAAAGTGCAACCATATGATCTTTATTGTCCATCTTTGCAGTCCAGCATACATGATCGAATTTGCAAAGTGTATCACTTATACTTTGCCTCACAAACAATGTTGAAGAAACATACAGGATAATGTAAAAAAAAGTAAAGTTTCCTTAGCCCTAAAGGGCCATCGGGGCAGATGAAGTGTAGAATTCATCTGTTTCTATAACCTAGGCACATGAAGGGATTGTGTGGTTTGCACAATTCCCAGCCGCCTTTACTCCCCCAACATAAAGTCAGGTACCCATTTAAAGCTGGGTGGACTTGGGAACTTTCACCAGGACCTGAAAAAGTCCTAAGGTTCTCACTGAGATTCCAAACCGGGACCCTCCGGTCGACAGTCGAGCGCTCTATACCACTCGACCACCCGTCTCATATGACCTAGGAGAATGTGCCAACCCCAAATTTTCCAGAATCAACTCAGATAAAACGCATTCGTCCTTTGAGAATCGCTGCTAGAAGGCAAAGAGAACTCATGGCAATTATTGGCAGAATGGAAAATGCACATTCAGAGGATGTTGAGTGGCTAGATGAGGATGAAGTTGATCTGTCTGCAACTATCCTTCCAGGAAACGATGATGCGGAGAGATTTATGTCAGTCTTAACTATGGATGAACACTTCACCATGGATGGATGATGTCCAGTGAATATTTTTTAATTAAACATAATTCACAGGCCCACTATAAACATATTCAATATAGCACCAGAGCTGCTCACATAATTTGTGAATCTAGTCCTTTTTTTAGTCACATTGTTTTGTTTCCATTTTTATTATTTAATCACTGGTTGAGGTCAAGTTTCGCTAATCTACTTCTTATCCTGTGTTAATAGAATGCATAATCGGAAGATTATCTCAAAGTTCACCTCACCCATTGTAAATGAATAGGTAGCAGATAAATGATGTTTATTATATAATTGTCAATCTAATTTTTACAATTTTTTTTTCAAATTCAATTGATTGAGTTACTGTTTCAAAGAATAACTGATACAACTATTGACAATTAGTTATTCTACTATTAAACTCATTTAATAATCTGATAGTACTTTTAATATTTATATTTTAAGGCAGTTTAATAGTGAAGTGCGATTTAAGTTTTCGATTAAATTTTAATTAGTTCTTTATTAAAAAAAATTTTTCGAAAGTGTGACGTACTTTAGGGGGGGGGGGGTCCCGAGATTTGTGACACTTTGTGACAGGGGGGAGGGGGGGGGTCAAAAATCGTGAAAAATAGCGTGACGTACTTTATGGACGGCCCCATACATGTATATGTATCATCTTTGGGAGGTGGGAGAGGCTGGATAGAACATGTCAAAAAAGATACTGTTACTGTTTTACCGAACGGAAGAGCAAGGGGAGAGGCTTTTTATTTCTTTAAATTCAACCTAATAAACAATTAGTGTGCGGGGGGAACCTTTTTACAGCAAATTATTTTATACCTATTTTTAAATATTTTGAAAAGATTTTTTTATTTCAAGAGATAAGATCAGATCAATCATTTATTATTTTATTTTAATAAAAATTATATCTCCCTCATGTTGATAAAAAATGGAGACCATGAAACTAATAAAACAAGGTGCGGAAGCAAAGCTTTACATGTTTGATTTTTATGGACGCCCCTGCATTGTTAAGGAGCGTTTTCAGAAGAAATATCGACATCCTTCATTAGATACAACACTTACTAATCAAAGGATCAAATCAGAAGTTAGGGCTAGCCTTAGATGCAGAATGGCCGGTTAGTAAACTAAGTCAGTATGAATAATGAGTATGAGTCAGTTTTAAGAAGTATTGACAAATTAAGTGTGTCTAAACCATCGCCTGCACAAATGTTCATGTAAAGCGATCTTTCTTCCTACTTCTATTATATTTTTGAATCCGTATTTGTCTGAACTGTTCACTTCTCGCATATACTCTTCCCGGGTCCTCACTTCAAGTAATACTTGTCTCCCCTAAAATCTGTTAAGAATATGTTTAAAAGTAAACAGACCAATAGCATCGGCAGTGCTGCATAAATGTTTTTAAAAAATTTGTAACTTACACAGGCTGTGGATATAGTTTCAGTCTCACGTGGGTGCAGCAGTAATGTTTAAATATACAAGACATTTTCTATGGAATAGCACTCAAACTATTCATGGCTCTTTGCTGGCCTTAGCATCAGAATAAGTTAATAAAGTAAGACAAATGAAAATAAGACGAATAAGCTGTTGAGTAATAATAGTCTAGAAGAGCTAATAAGGATTAGTGGAAAGTACAGAAAAATAAGGAAGCATCATTAAAAAGGGGTTGAAAAACTTAATCTTCATACAAATATAGACACCTGATAATCATACATTTTAGTGAGGTATTGAGACCCTGGCATACCAACTAAAACTGTAAAGTAACTTCTGTGATATAAAAATAAATGATTGTGGTCTTTAAAAAGACAATTCAGGAAAAAAGTTAGACAATAAAAAATAGTTTAAGGAAGACACAGACAAGATGAACGTAAGAAACTACAGAAAGATTATAAAAAAAGTATTTATTTTTATGAACGAATTTGAAAGATCTTAACTTTATTAATTTACAGTTTCAAATCTTAACTAGAGTCTTTATTATCAGCAGTCTGGACTTAAGAAATGATTAATTTCAGGAAAATAAATATTAAATTTATACATGAAATATATTACTGCTAAAATTGAAAAAAAAAAGTTGTGAACTATGTTGACTAAGTCCTTATCAAGGAATAATAAATGATGGATAGCAGACTATTATTTTCAAAAAATATGTAACTGTTAATATTTTTTCTCAGATTTGTTGCTTGCAGGTTTTCCAAAAAAAAAAAAAAAAAAACTAATAGAGATAATATTACTATTATAATATAAGCATGGTATTTTAAAGTAAATTTTGAAAGGTAATATTCGTATCATCTTCTGAAATCACAGAAACTGTTTAAAGCATAATATTTTTTGTAATTGCCACCATTTTTATTTCATATAACTAAATTTGCAGATAGATGTCTGTTTTTCATTTCAAGAGAAACAAACCCTAAAACAAATAAATTGAGTATTATTTATATAGAAGTTTCTCTTAACATGTAATAGCGCTTATAGTTTTCATCTATTAACATAAACATTAATCTTCAATGCATTAGAATACCAACAGTTGACAATATGATACACATATCAATTGTAAGTTACACCAGTTTCTTTTTTTGTAATCTAAAATATATTATCCTTGTTACTTCTTGTATGAGAGCAATTAGAATTACTAACTGAGAGAGCAGTTGAAATAATTCATCTAGGCTAAGTTCACAAATCGTTTTAAAAAATAATTTTCTGTTCCTTAATTTTTCTTCACTTTAGAATCTAATTGAACCACTTTTCTTATTTTGCAGATTTGAAATTGAGACAGAGAATCTTGGTACTAATTATTTACCCATAGCCTAGTTATGACACTTTATTTTGTAATAGACAACAAATGAAACATTTAAAATGAGATTTTTGTTATAGTGGGCAACTTTGGAAATTTAAACTTGGCTGTTTATTATTCAGGCCACAAAACCTTATACTGCCAAGCAGCATCAAATTATTCTTTACTACGTTAGATTTCAATCTGAGAAATGCATACAAATTAAGACTTGTTGTAGGCTGAGACTCATCATCACATATAATGAGCTGATTTTTATAAATCTCTAGCAATTGTTATTAAATTTAATTGATAAAGTACACTTTTTTTCCTCAATACTGCATAATTAACAATGCATTTCTTTACTATTTTTAGAGCATTTTCGAAAAAAAATGCTCTATTGTCCCCGTTTTTGTCTGTCTGTCTGTCCGTCATCACCCTAGATCTCAACAACCTTAAGTCCTAGACCCATGATGTATATATCATTTTGTAGGTCTTGGCCTGCCAAGAAATGACTTTTTTCCATTTCGCGATCTGACCTCTCAGGGCCGTAAAAGGGGCCTTATAAAGTACCGTTTTTTACTATATAAGCTATATTAATAATGGAGCGCCCTATATCTCAGCAACCATAAGTCCTAGACCCATGATGTATATATCATTTTGTAGGTCTTGGCCTGCCATGTGTACATCAAAAGTTCATTTTGCGATAGGACCTCTGAGGGCCGGGCTTCAGGGCTCCTAAGGGGCTTATATATTATATATATGGCCCCATTCTACACCTTGTACGTTCAATAACCCATTCATTTGGTGCGAAATACTGCAGCACGTAGTTTCACCAAGATTTATTAAGAAACTCATCAAATGAAATAGTAAGCTTGTGTTCTGAGTTTAATTGAAAGTATCAGAGCTATGCAACAATTGACGGAGTTTTCGGACGATTAAATGACTACAATTTTGAATGTTTTCAATTATGAGTCCTATTTCAGTAACCACAAACCACTTGTAGTTAGATTTAAGAGAAAATATTTTTTTTTCAAATATAAAGAAACGTCTTTATAATATTTTTTTTACAGATATATGCATTACACAATTGAATTTATAAACATTTCCAAAATTTACAAATATTTACTGAAAGCTAACAAACGTACTGATACATAACAAGAAAATGCGCTAACACGTCCTGTGTCCAGAATGGAACAGGCTTAATTGCTTGTTTTTCTTAATGGATTATTTCATTTTATTATATAGAATTCATCTATAAAATGAAATAAATAAATCTTTTTTATTTTGTCTTAGGTATTCTCACACCGACGATTTTCATGGTTAACTTTCAAGATAACAGCATTTACATGGAAGAAATTCAAGATGCCATCACAGTAAAGAGCTACATTACTGATGCATCATTAAAAGGAGACTGTTCATCTTTATTACCTCTCGCAGAGATAATTGGTCAAACCCTAAGTAAAATGCATGCTAACAACATTATCCATGGCGATTTGACCACATCAAACATGCTTCTTCAGGGCAATCCTAGTGACTTAAAGCTTGTCCTTATTGATTTTGGACTAAGTTCATTTGAAGCATCAGCAGAAGATAAAGGTGTAGATCTTTATGTACTTGAAAGAGCATTTTTAAGTTCACACCCCAACAGCCAAGAACTTTTCAATACGATTTTGATATCATATCAGAGCTCTACCGAAAACCGAAGTACCTGTAAAGAAGTTTTGGTTAAGCTAGAAGAAGTTCGAATGAGGGGAAGAAAGAGAACAATGGTTGGATAATACACAATAATTTATAATATACTGCCTTTTGTTATTATTATGTACTAGCTGTACCCTGCAAAGCCTTTGCATAGAGATAGATTATTATTCAACTTTGATACATATTTTTAAAATATTTTTTTTTTAAGTTATGAACGAAATTAAAAATCTTATTAGTTGTTGTTTCTTTTCCTTGAAGCAACCTAAAGTATAAATTATTTCAATTTTTAAAAAAAAAGTTAAAATATATTGTCAAAGAGATCTAATTAGTTGTTGCTACTTTTCATTAAGACAGCGAAAAAGATAAATTATTAAAAAAAAATTAAAATTAAAAAAAAAACTAATGACCGCTCTAGGAATCGAACTTGGGTAGCCAGCAAAAAAAAATTGCCAGTCGCTTGCTCGATTATTTTACACTTTTACTAGATGTGTAAGTCTTAAAATATAATCTTATTTTATAATTTAAAAATAAATCAATGCACTATTTATTTTAAAAAATGAAATAATGTGATAGCTGAGAACTTAATTTGTATAGAAATTAGCAGAATTTCTTTTTTTTATTTTAGATCGACTTTTAAAAAGAACTTTAATTACTAAATTAGTTACAAAGAACGCGCTTGCTATTCTCATCGTTGGAGAATTTTTTATTATTACTATTGTTTAGTTTGATGAAATGCTATCTGTTGTAATAAAACAACAACAATTTGAATGATATTGTTATTATTACTTTTTAATATTTGGGACTTTTACGTTTCATAATAAAAACCACAGAAACTATTTAAAACTGTAGATTTAAAAAAAAAGAAATATCAAATCGAGACCGGGATGGAGCCATGATTAATCTTTAAAGTGGAATACTGTTGTATTAATTCTTTACTTTCAATTTAACGCAGTACCCACACCGCTATTGTTTATATAGATACCAATAGAGCTAGTGTTTATGTTCTTAATACTTATAGAATTTAATGCAATGCTGACAGTTGGACTTTTTTTAACTTAAATTTCATGAGAATTTTTCCTTTTATTATAATAGTAACTTGTCAAATACATTTTTTTCCAGTCCCCAAATCATGCAACTTGATGTTGCCTTAACCCAATACAAACAGTATTGCACATAAACAATATGTGCTTGACTATTGTAAAGTTTCCATAGCCCTAAAGGACTAAAGAGGCAGATATAGAGTTTAGAATTCATCTCGGTACCCATTTAAAGCTGTGGGGGTGGGGGTAACCAACTTCCACCTAGGTTCACTGAGGATTAAACCTGGGACCCTCAAGTCCACAGTCAAGTGCTCTTCGCTCTAGACCATCTGTCCACTTATTCTACAATTGTTGCACTGTATTAAAAGAAAATGAACTGCCAGATCCCACACAAATGATAATTTGTTTACGTGTTTTGAATGTTTAGTTTGACACATTATTTTTTAAATTTTAAACCACAAACTCAAAAGACAACTTTTTTTGTTGGGTTTGTTATGGCACATTTATTCCAACATAAAAAAACAATAAAAATCTATCATTTATTTCAGTCAAAGAATATCATTGAAAAACAATGGTTGAAACCTTTGTGTCCACACATGTGTGGGTCAAGTCAAGTATGTGTGGGTCAAGTATGTTTCGGTCCTAAGGGCACAATACATTTATGGCACAATACATTTATGGCACAGTATAATGTAACTGAAAAAAATTAAATATAAATATTCTAAAAAAAACAATAAAGGATTTACATATTTTTTTTTAATGTAATATTTTACAACCCATTAAAGCCAATTCAAAACTTTGAGGAAAAGCTCAATATAATTTCTGTATTTCCCATCTTTTCTTAATTCATCAAAAAAAAAAAAGAAAATGAATCTCCTTATCAGGTGGATAGAAAAAACAAATACATCATACATGTAATCATAATAAATAGTTAACTGTTCTGAGTTAAGACTGTAAGCTAAATAAATCCAACAAATTTATTCGGTTAGTGTTTCAAACTCATAGTTAGCCATTTCATTTTATTTTAAATAATAGACTCTGTGTGTTGATCTGAATTAATTTATTTGTTCTATCTGAGCTTACATACTTATTGTATGAAATAGTAAAACATATTTTTTAAAATTTAAAAAGTAAATATTGACAGTATTTTTCAAACAGTATGTAGCATTGTCATCAGTTACACCTAAAATTTTAGTTAAAAGTATATGATGAAAAATAAAAAAAAGCAAAATTGTATAATAAAAATGACCACAGAAAAAGAAGTATAAAATACAGTGAGTTATTACAGCCAAAAACATATTAAAAACAGAAATATAACCACTTTCAATAAGGACAGTGAATCATTAGATGTAAGGCCGGGGAAAACCAAACATTTACTTTTCAGAAATGAAAAAAAAAATAATTTCAGGAAGCTTGGAATAAAGGTTTATATATATAAAAGCATATTCTTATTAAACATTGATAAATGGCTTTTTAACAATTATAGGTGCTGAATGTGAACATTTTTTATTGACAGATTGAGAAAGCTTCCTGGAATTAGTTATGCTGACATAATTAAGCAGGAAGTTTGAATTTTTTACATACATGTATAAGTTTCTTGCAACATCAGTCATTTTAGCTAATCATTTTTAATAACGAAATGTCAACTGCCAATCAGTTGATATATTATAAATAAAATGGCTGAGAGACAGGCTGAAGAGGGAGCTTACTGCTAGCAGCCAATGTTCTACAGAAAAGGAAAAATTATATTAGTTTAATTTCAAACTTTACAGGAATTAAATAAAAGCTCTAAACCCACAAAATGATCTGTTAAAAACTATGAAATGCTGGATACTACAGGCTTAAAACTACTTAAAAATTATAATCTAAAAAAACTGTATTGTAACAAAGAGATAAAAAATGCAACATTATGCTTTATTATCTAAAACCAAGTGTAGTTTATATTTCCTTAAACACCGAACTGCCCTAATGGCAGACTTTGAAAGAGGACATGGGAATAAAATTATATGAAGTGGATAAGCAAAGATGAATTAAGAAATAATCACCAGCCTACATTTTTTTTAAGCAAATAGTTATAGCTCTGTTGAAGATATTTTTCATTCGTCTATGGATAGATGAATTTTTTATATCAAGAAATTTTCCTAGAAACCTTATATTAAAGGACAAAAATTAAATCTCTTCCATTTTCACTTCAACATACACATAATTTTTTCAAATTTTATTTTTATGAAAAATGTTGATAAATTAGTAAGGCTAATTAAAAAAATATTTTTTTAATCATCTTCTGCAAGGATATCAGCCAAATCACCTCTGTTCAATTTTAAAAACACTTTTGCCAATCTTTCTCTAGTAGCTTTTTCATTTTCTCGCTGCATCCATTTACGCAATATCTGGTAAATTAACTCATCGAGAGGATGGGGATGATTGTCAAGCTTCCACTGTTCTAAGACAGCATCGTCAAATTCTAAGCGTCGCCCCATATCTTTCCAGTCAGGACCAACTCTATCTTTGATGTCCATTAAATGATTTTGGGTTGGCCTTTCTTGGGATGCTAATTTTAAAAAAAACAATATTACTGTAATTAAAGGAATAGTAAAAACATCATATTTTGGATGATTTATCTACACTATAATATATATGTAAAGCTTACTAACAACTGTCAGCATAAAAGGCTTAAAAATATTTAAATGATAATTTTCATAATGTATAGAAACTTTAGCTGACTCTTAATAGAAAGTTAAGTATTTTAATATAGTTTCAAAATGTTTACATCAAATGATACACGAAAAAATTATACTGAATGTATGTTTTAAAGTTTTTAAAAAATATTTTTACTCGCATTTAAAGTCATAATATAAATTAAAGTGCATCTAGTAGAAAAACAAAATTAAACTCAAAAAAAAAGGATTAAAGGTTATATTAATTAATTAGTCAATAAAATAATCACAGACTTGAAGAAAAATAACATTTTTTTAGCCTGTTAAGAGATAATAGTAAAAAAAAAAAAAAAAACTGTAATTGAAATCAAAGGATATAAACAAAATACTTGCCTCTATCTAACAAGGATAAATATACTAAGAAAGAGCAAGTAAAAAGAATTTTTTATTTCAGTTATCAAAAAAAGATACTGCTTTTTTTTTCTTTCTTTTGCTATTAAGTTCATGTGTTAAATTGAAATTCTCCCTAAATAAATTAATGGGATTCATTTTTCAAGTATTTTAATTTGTATTACTCCACTTACTAGTGGCAGGTTTTGCAGGCTTGATGAAAGTTTTTTTACTCTGACCACTCCCATCAACTGACACATTTAAAACTCCTCGATGAACAACATTTTGAGCATTTTGAATATTTACTTTGGTAACTCTGGTTTCAGCTTAAAGTATAAAAAGAAGCATAAAATATCAGTGATGGCAGAATCATATTTTCACAAACCTTGAATACTTTAATACTTTTCAAAATGGATTCTAAATTTACTATGCTAAGATTTAAAATATGTACCGGCATAAACTGGTTTCTGGTTGGGGTTTTTAAAAGTCCTTCGGGTCTGAATAGCCTCAAAGTCTTCAAAATCACTATCTTGCAAACGCTGTACTGGTAATTTCGACATGGTTAACACTGAAAAAAAAAATGTTAGAATTGTATGAACAGTACAATTGATCGTGATATTTTGATTTTTTTTAGAACTGATAAACATACAAATAGTGGGGTTATTCTGTTGGGTTTATGAAATATCATATTTTTTTTCAGTTGAATATTAAGATATAAAGTAAAATTTTTTTGTTAGAGTTTGTTACAATACATTCTTACAATACCATTCTCAAGTCTCTAATAAATCTAGTTAAGCCATTTAAAATAATATAAAAAGCCCGGAATTTAAAAGGTAATTAAAAGAATAAAGAGATGTGGAACTATAAATAATGCATACTTTAATCTAGTAGCAGTATAAACCACTGTCCAAAGTACTAGTAAGTGACAGTAAGTCTGGTCAAGTTATTGAGTTAAGTGCAGTGGACAGACACAGCTACAGCATAAAATAAAAGTGAAACAACAAAAAGTACAATTTATTTCTAAGATATGTTATAGCTCTTAAATGGATTAAGACTTTTAAGTAACATACCCAGATCAGATCCTGAACACTAGACCAACCCAGTCACAGTAAGAGTAAAAATCACACTCAAAGTATGCCATAGCCATAGTCAATAGTAGTAATAGTTATAGTATGAAGCGTTGTAAGCAAGACTAACCTAATCTGCTTTGAGGGTTAGGCTAAGTTCTTTTGGGCTTGGCTTTAGTCCTTCAAACTTCAATTTAATTTGGGCGGCTTGGAGGCCATCGGGGGAGATGAAAAGTTATATGTGTGTGTGCGTGTGGCTTAGGGCAGGTGGGGCTCAATTAAAAAGCTTCATGTGACACTCTAGCCTAAAATTCCCTCAGACAGCCAGGTCGAGAGGAAACTGGTAACTCAAAATCGAAGTCTGATTTTTGTAAAGACGATATTAAAAATGCCCGCAAGATATTAAAGCTTTTCAATTAACAGAAAAGAACAACTGAGAAACAAACAAACAAGTGTTAGATAGACGCTTTTTGAATAAAATATATGAAAATATAAACAAAAATACTGATAGTTACCAGCTAGCCTGTTTCCTTCAACAGCGGAAATTTCCACCAACTAAATATAGACTCATACTGACCTATGTGACTAAATGAAACTAAAATGCAAGTTGGGTGATTTGCTAAGGGGTGACTGGTGAGGTTGGATGAGATTTCGGTTAATGGATATTTACCATTACATAGGGGGAAAAAAACGATTGTTGAATATATAATTATATGGTAGTTGACATTTAATGAATAATAAATGTTAAATAAAATTTGAAAAGGTAAAGTTAGTAAAGACTAAAGAGTGGGTGGGGGATATGCCCATAGATAATATATGCCTATATATCGTAAATAAATGGAGGATCCTGATTCCTGAACATTAAGTTATGCATGTCATGCAGATGTATAATGTTATTATGAGGTGAAGGTAAATACCGATTGTGTTTGCGTTATATAATATGTTGACGCCGAAATTAAGATTGATTTGACAGTCAAATGATGAGTGTTGTGGTGGCATCTATATGATATGATAAATGCTGATGTAATGGCATGCTAAGAATCAAAGCCTTGGGTAGGGCCAGTGGCGCCGAGAGCCAACACGGGCCCCAGGGCAAGACATCATTGCGGGCCCTTTAATAAACAATAAGTCGTGAATAAATTGACATGGTCGGGGCGGCCGGGCCCCCTAACAGATGCGGGCCCCCTGGCAATGACCCCCTGCCACCCTCTCGGCGTGCCTGGGTAGGGCCCATACTTTCGAATGACCCTGTTAAAAAATATGAAATAAAAGCTATAAGGCCACAAAAAGGTAATTTTGTATGGAGCCCCTAAATATCTGTGGGTCGCAAAAAACCTAAGAACGAGTCTGTCTACGATTATTGTTCCTTTGAATAGTTTATTTGAAAGTGATAATTCCTTACGTACGCATTTAGGCCAACGTGATTTACATTAAATCATCAAGCTTGTGGCGATTGTTCATTATTGCAATCAATATGATAAATGCTCTGATCATGTGCATGCAGCCCCGTAGCGGGAAAATTCTACAATAGGGGCAGCCTCGAAGCCAGGGGGGGCACTGGGGGGCCGTGCCACCCCCCCCCCCGCTAGGTATGGAGTCCCCCCCCCCGCTTAAAAAAGAAGAAAAGATGAAAAAATAAAGAAAAAGTAAAGGTGCCCCCTTGCTGGGTATTGGTGCCCCCTGCTTACTTTGACCTGGCTACGGGCCTGAACAGGGGCCTGGCCTATTGCGGGGGGGGGGCGGAAAAAATGTTACTAAGTAGAGCAAACAAGCAGAGGGGACCAGACAAAACGCAGAAGGACGGCCCCAGCCCACCCCCCCACCCCCCAAAAAAAAACGCTACGGGCCTGCGTGCATGTATCAAAATATTACTGAGATGGCATCTGTGGAGTCGCTAACATTGGAGGCCCTCCCGTATAGTATTTTATGGGCGCTCCTAAAAAATAATTCCCTGTCGGGACCCTTTTAAGTTTCGAGTCCGTTCTATACCAACGCCAGTGGGTGGCATACATCTTCAGGGATATGATACCAATTAATGATTATTAAGCCTACCCTAATGCTATGTAGTCTTCGTATGATTAGCTCGTCGTGATGTCTTGCCAATGAAGTTTGGAAAAGTTTAAAGCCAGTAGTAAATATTAGTTATCAAAGGCCCGGTACCCGGACCGGCGAGTAGGCACACAGTTGGAGTTGAAAATGGTGATATATATTTCAGCGCGTTAACAATCAGTCTATATACTTGCAGTGGCCCCAAGGACATGAACAGATTATTGTAGCCCAAATACATTTGAGAATAGGGACACCTAATAATACATCAAATAAAGTTCATATGTTAAATAGTTCCTCCCAAAGAAAATATGGGTAAACATAAACAACAACTCTTAAAATCATATTCCTTCATAATATTTTAATGGACTCCTTTCCAAACAGTTATTCATTTAATGTTTTATGATGTTCAACATGACGTATTTAAAAAAAAAAAGAGAGACGTGAGTGAGTGCTTGTGTTAAGCAAAACGCTACGTGTTTAACAGGTGGTTTATTTACTGTTATACACATCGTAGCATAGTACAATTAACAAAGAAAAATTGCCGACCCGGCAGTGCAGAACCTAGGGAGTTAGGGGCCCGGTGGCTTGGCCTCTTTGGGGGCTGCCCCTGAATTTTGAAATGGGATAATTTTTTGACGCTTCTCAAGCTTGGTCCCGAGAAGAAAGAATCGTTGTGTAGCTTTTAGCTGACCTTCAATTAAAAACATAGTATTCCATCAATGCAGTTGAGGCCGCAGACGCAGAAAACATTAGGCCTCTTAAAAAAGAAAGACATATCAAAGCTTTCAACATTATAGTTCTGTGAAGACAATGCCGAACCAAGGGATTTTAGGCATCTTCGGAAGCCGCTACATTATGACATGAAATAATGTACTTTTAAACTAAATATTTCTCTGATTTCTCTCTCTCTCTGAACTCTCTCTCTCTGTCTCTCTGAACTCTCTCTCTAAACTGTCTCTCTCTCTCTCTCTCTGAACTCTCTCACTCTCTCTGTCTCTGAACTCTCTCACTCTCTCTGAACTCTCTCTCTCTCTCTCTCTCTCTCTCTCTGCTCTCTCTCACTCTCTCTCTCTGAACTCTCTCTCTCTCTCTCTCTCTGCTCTCTCTCTCACTCTCTCTCTCTGAACTATCTCTCTCTGAACTCTCTTTCTCTCTCTCTGAACTCTCTCTCTCTCTCTGATTTTTCTCTCTCTCTCTCTCTGAACTCTCTCACTCTCTGAACTCTCTCTCTCTCACTCTCTCTCTGAACTCTCTCTCTCTCTCTCTGAACTCTTTCGCTCTCTGAAATCTCTCTCTCTCTGAAATCTCTCTCTCTCTGAACTATCTCTCTCTGAACTCTCTCTCAGTCTCTCTTTCTCTGAACTCTCTCTCTCTCTCTCTCTATTAACTCTCTCTCTCTGAACTCTCTCTCTCTCTCTCTCTCTCTCTCTGAACTCTCTCTCTCCGAACTCTCTCTCTCTCTCTCTGAACTCTCTCTCAGTCTCTCTTTCTCTGAACTCTCTCTCTCTCTCTATGAACTCTCTCTCTCTCTGAACTCTCTCTCTCTCTCTCTGAACTCTCTCTCTGAACTCTCTCTCTGAACTCTCTCTTTCTCCGAACTCTCACTCTCTCTGAACTCTCTCTCTGAACTCTCTCTCAGTCTCTCTCTCTCTGAACTCTTTCTCTCTCTGTAAACTCTCTCTCTCTCTGAGCTCTCTACCTCTCTGAACAATATCTCTGAACTCTCTCTCTGAACTCTCTCTCTCACTCTCTCTCTGTCTCTCTCTCTGAACTCTCTCTCATCTGAAGTCTCTCTCTCTCTCTGAACTCTCTCTCTCACTCTCTCTCTCTGTCTCTCTCTCTGAACTCTCTCTCATCTGAAGTCTCTCTCTCTCTCTCTGAACTCTCTCACTCTCTCTCTCTCTCTGAACTTTCTCTCTCTCTCTCTCTTTTTGAACTCTCTCTTTCTCTCTCTGAATCTCTCTCTGAACTCTCTCTCTCTCTGAACTCTCTCTCTCTCTCTGAACTCTTTCTCTCTAAAATCTCTCTCTCTCTGAACTCTCTCTCTCTCTGAACTCACTCTCTCTGAACTCTCTCTCTCTCTCTCTGAGCTCTCTCTCTCTGAACCCTCTCACTCTCTCTAAACTCTCTCTCTGAACTCTCTCTCTCACTCTCTCTCTCTCTGAACTCTCTCTCTCTCACTCTCTCTCTCTCTCTCTGAACTCTCTCTCTCTCTCTGAACTCTTACTCTCTCTCAACTCTCACTCTCTCCGAACTCTTACTCTCTCTGAAATATCTCTTTTTCTGAACTCTCTCTATCCCTGAACTCTCTCTCTGAACTCTCTCTCTCTCAGAACTCTCTTTCTCTGAACTTTCTCTCTGAACTCTCTCTCTCTCTGAACTCTCTCTCTCTCCCTCTGAACTCTATCTCTCTCTCTGAACTCTCTCTCTCTGAACTCACTCTCTCTGAACTCTCTCTCTCTCTGAACTTTCACTCTCTCTGAACTCTCTCTCTCTCTCTGAACTCTCTCTCTGAACTCTCTCTCTAAACTCTCTCTCTCTCTGAACTCTCTCTCTCTGAACCCTCTCTCTCTCTGAACCCTCTCTCTCTCTGAATTCTCTCACTCTCTCTGAACTCTCTCTCTCTCTCTCTGAACTCTCTCTCTCTCTGAACTCTCTCTCACTCTCTCTCTGAACTCTCTCTCTCTCTCTCTCTGAACTCTCTCTTTCTGAACTCTCTCTCTCTCTCTCTGAACTCTCTCTCTCTCTCTGAACTCTCTCTTTCTCTCTGAACTCTCTTTCTCTGAACTCTCTCTCTCTCTCTGAACTCCCACTCTCTCTCTGTCTCTCTCTCTGAACTCTCTCTCATCTGAAGTCTCTCTCTCTCTGAACTCTCTCACTCTCTCTCTCTGAACTTTCTCTCTCTCTCTCTCTGAACTCTCTTTTTCTCTCTCTGAACTCTCTCTCTCTGAACTCTCTCTTTCTCTCTCTCTAAACTCTCTCTCTCTCTCTGAACTCTCTCTCTCTCTCTGAATCTCTCTCTCTCTGAATCTCTCTTTCTCTCTCTGAATTCTCTCTCTCTCTCTAAATTCTCTCTCTCTCTCCGAACTCTCTCTCTCTCTGAACTCACTCTCTGAACTCTTTCTGAACTCTCTCTCATCTTTCTCTCTCTCTCTGTCTCTCTCTCTGAACTCTCTCTCTTTCTGAACTCTCTCTCTCTCTCTCTGAACTCTCTTTCTCTCTCTCTGAACTCTCTCTCTCTCTCTCTGAACTCTCTCTCTCTCTGAACTCACTCTCTCTGAACTCTCTCTCCCTCTCTGAGCTCTCTGTCTCTGAACTCTCTCACTCTCTCTGAACTCTCTCTCTGAACTCTTTCTCTCACTCTCTCTCTCTCTCTGAACTCTCTCTCTCTCTGAACTCTTTCTCTCTCTGAAATCTCTCTCTCTCTGAACTCTCTCTCTCCCAGAACTCTCTCTCTCTGAACTCTCTCTCTGAACTCTCTCTCTCTCTCTCTCTCTCAGAACTCTCTCTCTGAACTCTCTCTCTCTCTCTGAACTCTCTCTCTCTCTCTTTGAACTCACTCTCACTGAACTCTCTCTCTCTCTAAACTCTCACTCTCTCTGAAATCTCTCTCTCTCTCTCTCTGAACTCTCTCTCTGAACTCACTCTCTCTCTCTCTCTGAACTCACTCTCTCTCTGAACTCTCTCTCTCTGAATTCTCTCTCTCTCTCTGAACTCTCTCTCTCTCTGAACTCTGTCTTTCTCTCTTTCTGAACTCTCTCTCTGAACTTTCTCTCTCTATCTGAACTCTCTCTCTCTCTCTCTGAACTCACTCTCTGAACTCTCTTTCTCTCTGAACTCTCTCTCTCTCACTCTCTCTCTGTGTCTCTCTCTCTGAACTTTCTCTCTCTCTCTCTCTTTCTGAACTCTCTCTCTCTCTGAACTCTCTCTCTCTCTCTCTGAACTCTCTCTCTCTCTCTCTGAACTCTCTCTCTCTCTCTCTCTTAACTCTCTCTCTGAACTCTCTCTCTCTATCTGAATCTCTCTTTCTCTCTCTCTCTAAACTCTCTCTCTCTCTCTCTGAACTCTCTCTCTCCCACTCTCTCTCTCTGTCTCTCTCTCTGAACTCTCTCTCATCTGAAGTCTCTCTCTCTCTGAACTCTCACTCTCTCTCTCTGAACTCTCTCTCTCTCTGAACTCTCTTTCTCTCTCTCTCTGAACTCTCTCTCTCTCTCTCTGAACTCTCTCTCTCTCTCTCTGAACTCTCTCTCTCTGAACTCTCTCACTCTGAACTCTCTCTCTCTCTGAAATCTCTCTCTCTCTGAACTCTCTCCCTCTCTAAACTCTCTCTCTCTCCCTCTCTGAGCTCTCTGTCTCTGAACTCTCTCACTCTCTCTGAACTCTCTCTCTCTCTCTGAACTCTCTCTCTCTGAACTCACTCTCTCTGAACTCACTCTCTCTGAACTCTCTCTCTCTCTGAACTCTCTCTCTCTCTCTCTCTGAACTCTCTCTCTCTCTGAACTCTCTCTCTCTCTGAACTCTCTCTCTCTCTGAACTCTCTCTCTCTGAACTCTCTCTATCTCTCTCTCTGAACTCTCTCTCTCTGAACTCTCTCTCTTTCTCTGAACTCTCTCTCTCTCTCTGAACTCTCACTCTCTCTCTGTCTCTCTCTCTGAACTCTCTCTCATCTGAAGTCTCTCTCTCTCTGAACTCTCTCACTCTCTCTCTCTCTCTCTCTCTCTCTCTGAACTCTCTCTCTCTCTGAACTCTCTCACTGAACTCTCTATCACTGAACTCTCTCTGAACTCTTTCTCTCTCTAAACTCTCTCTCTCTCTCTCACCTGAACTCTCTCTGAATCTCTCTCTCTCTGAATCTCTCTTTTTCTCTCTGAACTCTCTCTCTCCCTCTCTAATTCTCTCTCTCTCTGAACTCTCTCTCTCTCTCACTCTCTGAACTCTTTCTCTCTCTGAACTCATCTCTCTCTCTTATCTCTCTCTCTCTGATCTCTACTCTCTCTGAACTCTCTCTATTTCTGAACTCTCTCTCTCTCTCTGAACTCTCTTTCTCTCTCTCTGAACTTCCTCTCTCTCTCTGAACTCTCTCTCTCTCTCTGAATCTCTCTTTCTGAACTCTCTACTCTCTCTCTGAATCTCTCTTTCTCTCTCTCTGAACTCTCCCTCTCTCTGAACTCTCTCTCTCTGAACTCTCTCCATCTGTCTCTCTGAACTCTCTCTCTCTCTGAATCTCTTTCTATCTCTCTTTGAACTCTCTCTCTCTCTGAACTCTCTCTCTCTCTCTGAACTCACTCTCTCTGAACTCTCTCACTCTCTGAACTCTCTCTCTGATTCTTTCTCTCACTCTCTCTCTCTCTGAACTCTCTCTCTCTGAACTCTCTCTCTACTCTGAAATCTCTCTCTCTGAACTCTCTCTCTGAACTCTCTCTCTGAACTCTCTCTCTCTGAACTCTCTCTCTCTCTCTGAACTCTCTCTCTCTCTGAACTCTCTCTCTCTCTCTGAACTCTCTCTCTCTCTCTGAACTCTCTCTCTCTCTGAACTCTCTCTCTCTCTGAACTCTCTCTCTCTATGAACTCTCACTCTCTCTGAACTCACTCATTCTCTCTGAACTCTCTCTCTCTCTCTGAACTCCCTCTCTCTGATCTCTCTCTCTGAACTCTCTCACTCTCTCTGAACACTCTCTCTGAACTCTCTAACTCTCTTCAACTCTCTCTCTGAAATCACTCTCTCTGAACGCTCTCTCTACTCTCTCTCTCTCTCTGAACTTTTCTCTCTCTCTTTAACTCTCTCTCTCTCTCCTGAACTCTCTCTCTCTCTCTCTGAACTTTCTCTCTCTGAATTCTCTCTCTCTGAACTCTCTCTCTCTCTGAACTCTCTTTCTCTCTTTCTGAACTCTCTCTCTGAACTCTCTCTCTCTGAACTCTCTCTCTCTCTCTCTCTCTGAACTCACTCTCTGAACTCTTTCTCTCTGAACTCTCTCTCACTCTCTCTCTCTCTCTCTCTCTGAACTCTCTCTCTCACTCTCTCTCTCTCTGAACTCTCTCTCTCTCTCTCTCTCTCTCTGAACTCTCTCTCTGAACTCTCTTTCTCTCTCTCTGAACTCTCTCTCTCTGAACTCTCTCTTTCTCTCTCTCTAACTCTCTCTCTGAACTCTCTCTCTCTCTCTGAATCTCTTCTCTCTCTCTCTAAACTCTCTCTAAACTCTCTCTCTCTGAACTCACTCTTTGAACTCTCTTTCTCTCTGAACTCTCTCTCTCCACTCTCTCTCTCTCTCTCTCTCTCTGAACTCTCTCTCACTCTGAAGTCTCTCTCTCTTGAACTCTCTCACTCTCTCTCTGAACTTTCTCTCTCTCTAACTCTTTCTGAACTCTCTCTCTCTCTCTCTCTGAACTCTCTCTGAACTCTCTCTCTCTGAACTCTCTTTCTCTGAACGCTCTCATGTGAACTCATCTTCTCTGAACTCTCTCTCTCTCTGAATTCTCTCTCTCTCTTAACTCTCTCTCTCTGAACTATGTCTTTCTCTTCTGTCTAAACTCTCTCTCTCTGAACTCTCTCTCTATCTGAACTCTCTCTCTAACTCTGAACTCACTCTCTGAACCCTTTTCTCTGAACTCTCTCATCTCACTCTCTCTCTCTGTCTCTCTCTCTGAAATTTCTCTCTCTCTCTCTTTCTGAACTCTCATCTCTCTTGAACTCTCTCTCTAACTCTCTCTGAACTCTCTTCCATTCTCTCTTAACTCTCTCTCTGAACTCTACTAACTTCTCTCTGAATCTCTCTTCTCTCTCTCTCTCTAAACTCTCTCTCTCTCTGAACTCACTCTCTTGAACTCTTTCTCTCTGAACTCTCTCTCCCAACTCTCTTCTATGGTCTTCTTCTGAACTTCTCTCATCTGAAGTCCTCTCTGAACTCTCTCACTCTCTCTCTGAACTCTCTTTCTCTCTTTCTGAACTCTCTCTCTCTCTGAACTCTATCTGAACTCTCTCTCTCTCTCTCTGAACTCACTCTCTGAACTTTTCTCTCTGAACTCTCTCTCTTACCTCTCTCTGCATCTCTCTCTAGAACTCTCTCATCAAATCGATCTGAAGTCTCTCTCTCTGAACTTTCTTCTCTCTCTCTAAACTTCTGAACTCTCTCTCCTCTGAACTCTCTTTTCTTTCTCTCTGAACTCTCTCTCTGAACTCTCTCTCTCTTAACTCTCTCTCTTGAACTCTCTCTCTCTGAACTCTCTCTCTCTCTCTCTCTCTAAACTCTCTAACTCTCTCTCTCTGAACTCACTCTTTGAACTCTTTCTCTCTGAACTCTCTCTCTCCCACTCTCTCTCTGAACTCTCTCTCTCTCTGAACTCCCTCTCATCTGAAGTCTCTCTCTCTGAACTCTCTCACTCTCTCTCTGAACTTTCTCTCTCTAACTCTTTCTGAACTTCTCTCTCTCTCTCTGAACTCTTTCCTCTCTGAACTCTCTCTCTCTGAACTCTCTCTGAATGTTCTCTCTCTGAACTCACTCTATTCCTCTGAACTCTCTCTCTCTGAATTCTCTCTCTCTCTCTCTGAACTTTCTCTCTCTCTCTGAACTATGTCTTTCTCTCTTTCTGAACTCTCTCTCTCTCTGAACTCTCTCTCTATCTGAACTCTCTCTCTCTCTCTGGCACTTACTCTCTGAACTCTTCTCTCTCTGAACTCTCTCTCTCAAATTACTCTCTCTCTCTCTCTCTCTCTGAAATCTCTCTCTGAACTCTCTTTCTGAACTCTCTCTCTCTCTGAACTCACTCTCTCTCTCTGAACTCTCTCTCTCTCTCTCTCTCTATCACTCTCTCTCTGAACTCTCTCTCTTTCTGAATCTCTCTTCTCTCTCTCTCTCTAAACTCTCTCTCTCTCTGAACTCACTCTTTGAACTCTTTTCTCTCTGAACTCTCTCTCCCACTCTCTCTCTCTGTCTCTCTCTCTCTGAACTCTCTCTCTCATCTGAAGTCTCTCTCTCTGAACTCTCTCACCTCTCTCTCTGAACTTACTCTCTAACTCTTTCTGAACTCTCTCTCTCTCTCTGAACTCTCTCTCTCTCTCTGAACTCTCTCTCTCTGAACTCTCTCTCTCTCTGAACGCTCTCACTCTGAACTCACTCTCTCTCTGAACTCTCTCTCTTTGAATTCTCTCTCTCTTCTCTGAACTCTCTCTCTCTGAACTCACTCTCTATGAACTCTCTCTCACTCTCTCTGAACTCTCTCTTTCTCTCTCTCTGAACTCTCTCTCTGAACTCTCTCTCTCTGAACTCTTTCTCTCTTCTGAACTCTCTCTTTCTCTCTTTCTGAACTCTCTTTCTCTGAACTCTCTCTCTCTCTGAACTTCACTCTCTCTGTCTCTCTCTCTGAACTCTCTCTCATCTGAAGTCTCTCACTATTCTCTCTCTGAAATTTTCTCTCTCTCTCTTCTGAACCCTCCTCTCTCTCTCTCTGAACTCTCTTTTTCTCTCTGAACTCTCTCTCTTTCTGAACTCTCTTTCTGAACTCTCTCTCTCTCGAACTCTCACTCTCTCTGCTCTCTCTCTGAACTCTCTCTCATCTGAACTCTCTCACTCTCTCTCTCTGAACTTTCTCTCTCTCTTTCTGAACTCTCTCTCTCTCTCTGAACTCTCTTTTCTCTCTCTGAACTCTCTCTGAACTCTCTCTTTCTCTCTCTCTAAACTCTCTCTCTCTCACTTTGAACTCTCTCTCTGAATCTCTCTCTCTAAATCTCTCTTTTCTCTCTGAACTCTCTCTCTGAATCTCTGAAATCTCTCTCTCTGAATCTCTCTTTCTCTCTCTGATTTCTCTCTCTCTCTGAATTCTCTCTCCGAACTCTCTCTCTCTCTCTCTGAACTCACCCTTCTGAACTCCTTTTCTCTGAACTATCTCTCATCTTTCTCTCTCTCTCTGTCTCTCTCTGAACTCTCTCTTTCTGAACTCTCTCTCTCTGAACTCTCTTCTTTCTCTCTCTGAACTCTCTCTACTCTCTCTGAACTCTCTCTCTCTCTCTGAACTTTCTCTCTCAACTCTTTCTGAACTCTCTATCTCTCTTGAATCTCTCTTTCTCTCTCTCTCTCTCTGAACTCTCCCTCTCTCTCTGAACTCTCTCTCTCTGAACCCTCTCTCTGTCTCTCTGAACTCTCTCTCTCAGAACTCTCTCTTTTGAACTCTCTCTGAACTTTCTGAACTCTCTCTCTCTCTGAACTCACTCTCTCTGAACTCTACTCTCTCTAAACTCTCACTCTCTGAACTCTCTCTCTCTCAACTCTCTCTGAACTCACTCTCTCTCTCTGAACTCTCTCTCTCTGAACTCTCTCTCTCTGAACCCTCTCTCTCTCTCTGAACTCCCTCACTCTCTCTGAACTCTCTCTCTCTGAACTCTAACTGAACTCTCTCTCTCTGAAATCACTCTCTGAACTCTCTCTCACTCTCTCTCTCTGAACTCTTTCTCTCTCTTCTGAACTCTCTCTCTGAACTCTCTCCTTTCTCTCTCTCTGAACTCTCTCTCTCTGAATTCTCTCTCTCTGAACTCTCTCTCTGAACTCTCTCTTCTGAACTCTCTCACTCTCTCTGAACTTCTCTATCTGAACTCTCTCTCTCTCTCTCTCTCTGAACTCACTCTCTGAACTCTTTCTCTCTGAACTCTCTCTCTCACTTCTCTCTCTCTCTGTCTCTAAAACTCTCTGAACTCTCTCTCATCTGAAGTCTCTCTCTGAACTCTTCTCTGAACTCTCTCTCTTTCTGAACTCTCTTGAACTTTTCTCTCTCTGAACTCTCTCTCTCTCTGAACTCTCTCTCTCTCTCTGAACTCTCTCTTTCTCTCTTTCTGAACTCTCTTCTCTGAACTCTCTCTCTGAACTCTCACCCTCTCTCTGTCTCTCTCTCTGAACTCTCTCTCATCTGAAGTCTCTCTCTCTCTGAACTCACTCTTTGAACTCTTTCTCTCTGAACTCTCTCTCCCACTCTCTCTCTGTCTCTCTCTCTCTGAACTCTCTCTCATCTGAAGTCTCTCCTCTCTGAACTCTCTCACTCTCTCTCTCTGAACTTTCTCTCTCTCTAACTCTTTCTGAACTCTCTCTCTCTCTCTGAACTCTCTCTCTCTCTGAACTCTCTCTCTGAACTCTCTCTCTGAACGCTCTCAAACTCTGACTGAACTCACTAACTCTCTGAACTCTCTCTCTGAATTCTCTCTCTCTGAACCTCTTTCTCTCTTCTGAACTCTCTCTCTCTCTCTGAACCTCTCTCTTCACATCTGAACTTCCTCTCTCTCTCTGAACTCACTCTCTGAACTCTTTCTCTACTGAACTCTCTCTCTCACTCTCTCTCTCTCTCTGTCTCTCTCTCTGAACTTTCTCTCTCTCTCTCTCTTTCTGAACTCTCTCTCTGAACTCTCTCTCTCTCTCTGAACTCTCTCTTTTCTCTCTTAACTCTCTCTCTGAACTCTCTCTCTCTCTCTGAATCTCTCTTTCTCTCTCTCTCTAAACTCTCTCTCTCTGAACTCACTCTCTTGAACTCTTTCTCTCTGAACTCTCTCTCCTACTCTCTCTCTCTCTCTCTCTCTCTGAACTCTCTCTCATCTGAAGTCTCTCTCTCTGAACTCTCTCACTCTCTCTCTCTTGAACTTTCTCCTCTCTAACTCTTTCAAAACCTTTCTCTCTCTCTGAACTCTCTCTCTCTGAACTCTCTCTCTCTGAACTCTCTCTCTCTGAACGCTCTCACTCTGAACTCACTCTCTCTCTGAACTCTCTCTCTCTGAATTCTCTCTCTCTCTTGAACTCTCTCTCTCTCTGAACTCTGTCTTTCTCTTCTGAACTCTCTCTCTCTCTCTGAACTCTCTCTCTATCTGAACTCTCTCTCTCTCTCTGAACTCTCTCTCTCCGAACCACTCTACTATGAAATCTCTTTCACTCTCTCTGAACTCTCTCTTTCTCTCTCTAAACTCTCTCTTTCTGAACTCTCTCTCTCTCTGAACTCTCCCTCTCTCTCTCTGAACTCTCTCTTTCTCTCTTTCTGAACTCTCTCTTTCTCTGAACTCTCTCTCTCTCTGAACTCTCACTCTCTCTCTGTCTCTCTCTCTGAACTCTCTCTCATCTGAAGTCTCTCACTTTCTCTCTCTGAACTTTCTCTCTCTCTCTTTCTGAACTCTCTCTCTCTCTGAACTCTCATTTTCTCTCTCTGAACTCTCTCTCTCTCTGAACTCTCTTCTCTGAACTCTCTCTCTCTCTGAACTCTCACTCTCTCTCTGTCTCTCTCTCTGAACTCTCTCTCATCTGAACTCTCTCACTCTCTCTCTCTGAACTTTCTCTCTCTCTCTTTCTGAACTCTCTCTCTCTCTGAACTCTCTTTTTCTCTCTCTGAACTCTCTCTCTCTGAACTCTCTCTTTCTCTCTCTCTAAACTCTCTCTCTCTCACTTTGAACTCTCTCTCTCTCTGAATCTCTCTCTCTCTCTCTGAATCTCTCTTTCTCTCTCTGAACTCTCTCTCTCTCTCTGAATCTCTCTCTCTCTGAATCTCTCTTTCTCTCTCTGATTTCTCTCTCTCTCTCTCTGAATTCTCTCTCTCTCTCCGAACTCTCTCTCTCTCTCTGAACTCACTCTCTGAACTCTTCTCTCTGAACTCTCTCATCTTTCTCTCTCTCTCTCTGTCTCTCTCTCTGAACTCTCTCTCTGAACTTTCTCTCTCTTTCTGAACTCTCTTATTTCTCTCTCTGAACTCTCTCACTCTCTCTGAACTCTCTCTCTCTCTCTGAACTTTCTCTCTCTTTCTTTCTGAACTCTCTATCTCTCTCCTGAATCTCTCTCTCTCTCTCTCTCTGAACTCTCCCCTCTCTCTCTCTGAACTCTCTCTCTCTCTGAACTCTCTCTGTCTCTCTGAACTCTCTCTCTCTCTCAGAACTCTCTCTCTGAACTCTCTCTCTAAATGAACTCTCTCTCTCTCTCTGAACTCTCTCGATTTCTCTCTGAACTCACTCTCACTGAACTCTCTCTCTCTAAACTCTCACTCTCTTTGAACTCTCTCTCTCTCTGAACTCTCTCTCTGAACTCACTCTTCTCTCTGAACTCACTCTCTTCTGAACTCTGAACTCTCTCTGAACCCTCTCTCTTCTCTGAACTCCCTCACTCTCTGAACTCTCTCTGAACCCTCTCTCTCTGAACTCCTCACTCTCTCTGAACTCTCTCTCTGAACTCTACCTAGAACTTAAAACTCTCTCTCTGAAATCACTCTCTCTGAACTCTCTCTCACTCTCTCTGAACTCTTTTCTCTCTTTCTGAACTCTCTCTCTCTCTCTGAACTCTCCTCTTTCTCTCTCTCTCTGATCCTTCTCTGAATTTTCTCTTTCTCTCTCTCTCTCTGAACTCTCTCTCTCTCTGAATTCTCTCTGAATCTCTCTCTCTCTGAACTCTCTCTCTCTGAACTCTCTTTCTGAACTCTCTCTCTGAACTCTCTTCTCTATCTGAACTCTCTCTCTCTCTCTCTCTGAACTCACTCTCTGAACTCTTTCTCTCTGAACTCTCTCTCTCACTCTCTCTCTTTCTGTCTCTCTCTCTGAACTCTCTCTCATCTGAAGTCTCTCTCTCTGAACTTTCTCTCTCTTTCTGAACTCTCTCTGAACTTTCTTTCTCTCTCTCTTGAACTCTCTCTCTTTCTGAACTCTCTCTCTCTCTCTCTGAACTCTCTCTCTTTCTCTCTTTCTGAACTCTCTTTCTCTGAACTCTCTCTCTTCTCTTGAACTCTCACCTCTCTCTGTCTTTCTCTGAACTCTCTCTCAGTCTGAAGTCTCTCTCTCTCTGAACTCTCTCACTCTCTCTCTCTGAACTTTCTCTCTCTCTTCTGAACTCTCTCTCTCTCTGAACTCTCTTTTTTTCTCTCTCTCAACTCTCTCTCTCTGAACTCTTTCTTCTCTCTCTCTAAACTCTCTCTCTCTGAACTCCCTCTCTCTGAACTCTCTCTCTCTTCTGAATTCTCTCTCTCTCTCTGAACTCTCTCTCTCTCTGAATCTCTCTTTCTCTCTCTGAACTCTCTCTCTCTCTCTGAATTCTCTCTCTCTCTCCGAACTCTCTCTCTCTCTCTGAACTCACTCTCTGAACTCTTTCTCTCTGAACTCTCTCTCATCTTTCTCTCTCTCTGTCTCTCTCTCTGAACTCTCTCTCTTTCTGAACTCTCTCTCTCTCCCCTGAACTCTCTTTCTTCTCTGAACTCTCTCTCTCTCTGAACTCTCTCTCTCTCTCTCTGAACTTTCTCTCTCTCTTTCTGAACTCTCTATCTCTCTGAATCTCTCTTTCTCTCTCTCTGAACTCCCTCCCCTCTCTCTCTCTGAACTCTCTCTCTCTCTGAACTCTCTCTCTAAAGTCTCTCTGAACTCTCTCTCTCTCAGAACTCTCTGAACTCTCTCTCTGAACTCTCTCTCTGAACTCTCTCTCTCTTTGAACTCTCTCTCTGAACTCACTCTCTCTGAACTCTCTCTCTCTCTCTCTGAACTCTCTCTCTCTCTCTCTGAACTCTCTCTCTGAACTCACTCTCTCTCTCTCTGAACTCTCTCTCTCACTCTCTCTCTCTCTGTCTCTCTCTGTGAACTCTCTCTCATCTGAAGTCTCTCTCTCTGAACTTTCTTTCTCTCTCTCTCTTTCTGAACTCTCTCTCTCTCTGAACTCTCTTTCTCTCTCTCTGAACTCTCTCTCTCTCTCTGAACTCTCTCTTTCTCTCTCTCTTAACTCTCTCTCTGAACTCTCTCTCTCTCTCTGAATCTCTTTTCTCTCTCTCTCTAAACTCTCTCTCTCTCTGAACTCACTCTTTGAACTCTTTCTCTCTGAACTCTCTCTCCCACTCTCTCTCTGTCTCTCTCTCTCTGAACTCTCTCTCATCTGAAGTCTCTCTCTCTGAACTCTCTCACTCTCTCTCTCTGAACTTTCTCTCTCTCTAACTCTTTCTGAACTCTCTCTCTCTCTCTGAACTCTCTCTCTCTCTGAACTCTCTCTCTCTGAACTCTCTCTCTCTGAACTCTCTCTCTCTGAACTCTCTCTCTCTGAACTCTCTCTCTGAACTCTCTCTGAACTCTTTCTGAACTCTCTCTCTCTTTCTGAACTCTCTCTCTCTCTCTGAACTCTCTCTCTATCTGAACTCTCTCTCTCTCTCTCTGAACTCACTCTCTGAACTCTTTCTCTCTGAACTCTCTCTCTCACTCTCTCTCTCTCTCTGTCTCTCTCTCTGAACTTTCTCTCTCTCTCTCTTTCTGAACTCTCTCTCTCTCTGAACTCTCTCTCTCTCTCTCTGAACTCTCTCTTTCTCTCTCTCTTAACTCTCTCTCTGAACTCTCTCTCTCTCTGAATCTCTCTTTCTCTCTCTCTCTAAACTCTCTCTCTCTCTCTGAACTCACTCTTTGAACTCTTTCTCTCTGAACTCTCTCTCCCACTCTCTCTCTGTCTCTCTCTCTCTGAACTCTCTCTCATCTGAAGTCTCTCTCTCTGAACTCTCTCACTCTCTCTCTCTGAACTTTCTCTCTCTCTAACTCTTTCTGAACTCTCTCTCTCTCTCTGAACTCTCTCTCTCTCTGAACTCTCTCTCTGAACTCTCTCTCTTGAACGCTCTCACTCTGAACTCACTCTCTCTCTGAACTCTCTCTGAATTCTCTCTCTCTCTCTGAACTCTCTCTCTCTGAACTCTGTCTTTCTCTCTTTCTGAACTCTCTCTCTCTCTGAACTCTCTATCTGAACTCTCTCTCTGGAACTCTCTCTCTCTGAACTCACTCTCTATGAACTCTCTCTCTCTCTCTCTGAACTCTCTCTTTCTCTCTCTCTGAACTCTCTCTTTCTGAACTCTCTCTCTCTCTGAACTCTCTCTCTCTCTCTCTGAACTCTCTCTTTCTCTCTTTCTGAACTCTCTCTTTCTCTGAACTCTCTCTCTCTCTCTGAACTCTCACTCTCTCTCTGTCTCTCTCTCTGAACTCTCTCTCATCTGAAGTCTCTCACTTTCTCTCTCTGAACTTTCTCTCTCTCTCTTTCTGAACTCTCTCTCTCTCTGAACTCTCTTTTTCTCTCTCTGAACTCTCTCTCTCTCTGAACTCTCTCTTTCTCTGAACTCTCTCTCTCTCTGAACTCTCACTCTCTCTCTGTCTCTCTCTCTGAACTCTCTCTCATCTGAACTCTCTCACTCTCTCTCTCTGAACTTTCTCTCTCTCTCTTTCTGAACTCTCTCTCTCTGAACTCTCTTTTTCTCTCTCTGAACTCTCTCTCTCTGAACTCTCTCTTTCTCTCTCTCTCTAAACTCTCTCTCTCACTTTGAACTCTCTCTCTCTGAATCTCTCTCTCTCTCTGAATCTCTCTCTCTCTCTGAACTCTCTCTCTCTCTCTGAATCTCTCTCTCTCTGAATCTCTCTTCTCTCTCTGATTTCTCTCTCTCTCTCTGAATTCTCTCTCTCTCTCCGAACTCTCTCTCTCTCTCTGAACTCACTCTCTGAACTCTTTCTCTCTGAACTCTCTCTCATCTTTCTCTCTCTCTCTGTCTCTCTCTCTGAACTCTCTCTCTTTCTGAACTCTCTCTCTCTCTCTGAACTCTCTTTCTCTCTCTCTGAACTCTCTCACTCTCTCTGAACTCTCTCTCTGAACTTTCTCTCTCTCTCTTTCTGAACTCTATCTCTCTCTGAATCTCTCTTTCTCTCTCTCTCTGAACTCTCCCTCTCTCTGAACTCTCTTCTCTTGAACTCTCTCTCTGTCTCTCTGAACTCTCTCTCTCTCAGAACTCTTCTCTGAACTCTTCTCTCTGAACTCTCTCTCTCTCTCTGAACTCTCTCTTGCTCTCTCTGAACTCACTCTCACTGAACTCTCTCTCTCTCTAAACTCTCACTCTCTCTGAACTCTCTCTCTCTCTGAACTCTCTCTCTGAACTCACTCTCTCTCTCTGAACTCACTCTCTCTCTCTGAACTCTCTCTCTCTGAACCCTCTCTCTCTCTCTGAACTCCCTCACTCTCTCTGAACTCTCTCTCTCTCTAACTGAACTCTCTCTCTCTGAAATCACTCTCTCTGAACTCTCTCTCACTCTTTCTCTGAACTCTTTCTCTCTCTTCTTGAACTATCTCTCTCTCTGAACTTTCTCTTTCTCTCTCTCTGAACTCTCTCTCTGAATTCTCTCTCTCTGAACTCTCTCTCTGAACTCTCTCTTTCTGAACTCTCTCTCTCTGAACTCTCTCTCTATCTGAACTCTCTCTCTCTCTCTCTCTCTGAACTCACTCTCTGAACTCTTTATCTCTGAACTCTCTCTCTCTCTATCTCTGTATGTCTCTCTCTGAACTCTCTCTCATCTGAAGTCTCTCTCTCTGAACTTTCTCTCTCTATATCTTCTGAACTCTCTCTCTCTGAACTCTCTTTCTCTCTCTCTGAACTCTCTCTCTCTGAACTCTCTCTCTCTCTCTCTCTGAACTCTCTCTTTCTCTCTTCTGAACTCTCTCTTTCTCTGAACTCTCTCTCTCTGAACTCTCACCTCTCTCTGTCTCTCTCTCTGAACTCTCTCTCATCTGAAGTCTCTCTCTCTGAACTCTCTCACTCTCTCTCTGAACTTTCTATCTCTGAACTCTCTCTCTCTGAACTCTCTTTTCTCTCTCTGAACTCTCTCTCTGAACTCTCTCTTTCTCTCTCTCTAAACTCTCTCTCTCTCTAAACTCCCTCTCTCTCTGAATCTCTCTCTCTCTCTGAATCTCTCTTTCTCTCTCTGAACTCTCTCTCTCTCTGAACTCTCTCTCTCTGAACTCTCTCTCTCTCTGAACTACTCTCTCTCTCTGAACTCTCTCTCTCTCTCTCTGAACTCACTCTCTGAACTCTTTCTCTCTGAACTCTCTCTCATCTTTCTCTCTCTCTCTGTCTCTCTCTCTGAACTCTCTCTCTTTCTGAACTCTCTCTCTCTCACTGAACTCTCTTTCTCTCTCTCTCTGAACTCTCTCTCTCTCTGAACTCTCTCTCTCTCTGAACTTTCTCTCTCTCTCTTTCTGAACTCTCTATCTCTCTCTGAATCTCTTTCTCTCTCTCTATGAACTCTCTCTCTCACTCTCTCTGAACTCTCTCTTTCTCTCTCTGAACTCTCTCTTTCTGAACTCTCTCTCTCTGAACTCTCTCTCTCTCTCCGAACTCTCTCTTCTCTTTCTGAACTCTCTTTCTCTGAACTCTCTCTCTCTCTGAACTCTCACTCTCTCTCTGTCTCTCTCTGAACTCTCTCTCATCTGAAGTCTCTCACTTTCTCTCTCTGAACTTTCTCTCTTCTGAACTCTCTCTCTCTGAACTCTCTCTTTTCTCTCTCTGAACTCTCTCTCTCTCTGAACTCTCTTTTCTCTGAACTCTCTCTCTCTGAACTCTCACTCTCTCTTTCTGAACTCTCTCTCTCTGAACTCTCTTTTTCTCTCTCTGAACTCTCTCTGAACTCTCTCTCTTTCTCTCTCTAAACTCTCTCTCTCTCACTTTGAACTCTCTCTCTCTGAATCTCTCTCTCTGAATCTCTCTTTCTCTCTCTGAACTCTCTCTCTCTCTCTGAATCTCTCTCTCTGAATCTCTCTCTTCTCTCTCTGATTTCTCTCTCTCTCTGAATTCTCTCTCTCTCCGAACTCTCTCTCTCTCTCTGAACTCACTCTCTGAACTCTTTCTCTGAACTCTCTCTCATCTTTCTCTCTCTCTGTCTCTCTCTCTGAACTCTCTCTTCTGAACTCTCTCTCTCTCTCTCTGAACTCTCTTCTCTCTCTGAACCTCTCACTCTCTCTGAACTCTCTCTCTCTCTGAACTCTCTCTCTCTCTCTCTCTCTCTCTGAACTCACTCTCTGAACTCTTTCTCTCTGAACTCTCTCTCTCACTCTCTCTCTCTCTCTGTCTCTCTCTCTGAACTTTCTCTCTCTCTCTCTCTTTCTGAACTCTCTCTCTCTCTGAACTCTCTCTCTCTCTGAACTCTCTCTTTCTCTCTCTCTTAACTCTCTCTCTGAACTCTCTCTCTCTCTGAATCTCTCTTTCTCTCTCTCTCTAAACTCTCTCTCTCTGAACTCACTCTTTGAACTCTTTCTCTCTGAACTCTCTCTCCCACTCTCTCTCTCTGTCTCTCTCTCTCTGAACTCTCTCTCATCTGAAGTCTCTCTCTCTGAACTCTCTCACTCTCTCTCTCTGAACTTTCTCTCTCTCTAACTCTTTCTGAACTCTCTCTCTCTCTCTCTGAACTCTCTCTCTCTCTCTGAACTCTCTCTCTCTGAACTCTCTCTCTCTGAACGCTCTCACTCTGAACTCACTCTCTCTCTGAACTCTCTCTCTCTGAATTCTCTCTCTCTCTCTGAACTCTCTCTCTCTCTGAACTCTGTCTTTCTCTCTTTCTGAACTCTCTCTCTCTCTCTGAACTCTCTCTCTATCTGAACTCTCTCTCTCTCTCTCTGAACTCTCTCTCTCTGAACTCACTCTCTATGAACTCTCTCTCACTCTCTCTCTGAACTCTCTCTTTCTCTCTCTCTGAACTCTCTCTTTCTGAACTCTCTCTCTCTCTGAACTCTCTCTCTCTCTCTCTGAACTCTCTCTTTCTCTCTTTCTGAACTCTCTCTTTCTCTGAACTCTCTCTCTCTCTGAACTCTCACTCTCTCTCTGTCTCTCTCTCTGAACTCTCTCTCATCTGAAGTCTCTCACTTTCTCTCTCTGAACTTTCTCTCTCTCTCTTTCTGAACTCTCTCTCTCTCTCTGAACTCTCTTTTTCTCTCTCTGAACTCTCTCTCTCTCTCTGAACTCTCTCTTTCTCTGAACTCTCTCTCTCTCTGAACTCTCACTCTCTCTCTGTCTCTCTCTCTGAACTCTCTCTCATCTGAACTCTCTCACTCTCTCTCTCTGAACTTTCTCTCTCTCTCTTTCTGAACTCTCTCTCTCTCTGAACTCTCTTTTTCTCTCTCTGAACTCTCTCTCTCTGAACTCTCTCTTTCTCTCTCTCTAAACTCTCTCTCTCTCACTTTGAACTCTCTCTCTCTCTGAATCTCTCTCTCTCTCTGAATCTCTCTTTCTCTCTCTGAACTCTCTCTCTCTCTCTGAATCTCTCTCTCTCTGAATCTCTCTTTCTCTCTCTGATTTCTCTCTCTCTCTCTGAATTCTCTCTCTCCGAACTCTCTCTCTCTCTCTCTGAACTCACTCTCTGAACTCTTTCTCTCTGAACTCTCTCTCATCTTTCTCTCTCTCTCTGTCTCTCTCTCTGAACTCTCTCTCTTTCTGAACTCTCTCTCTCTCTGAACTCTCTTTCTCTCTCTCTGAACTCTCTCACTCTCTCTGAACTCTCTCTCTCTCTGAACTTTCTCTCTCTCTCTTTCTGAACTCTCTATCTCTCTCTGAATCTCTCTTTCTCTCTCTCTCTGAACTCTCCCTCTCTCTCTGAACTCTCTCTCTCTCTGAACTCTCTCTCTCTCTCTCTGAACTCTCTCTCTCTCTCTCTGAACTCTCTCTCTCTCTCTCTCTCTCTCTCTCTGAACTCTCTCTCTCTCTCTGAACTCTCTCTCTCTCTCTGAACTCTCTCTCTCTGAACTCTCTCTCTCTCTTTCTGAACTCTCTATCTCTCTCTGAATCTCTCTTTCTCTCTCTCACTGAACTCTCTCTCTCTCTAAACTCTCACTCTCTCTGAACTCTCTCTCTCTCTCTGAACTCTCTCTCTGAACTCACTCTCTCTCTCTGAACTCACTCTCTCTCTCTGAACTCTCTCTCTCTGAACCCTCTCTCTCTCTCTCTGAACTCCCTCACTCTCTCTGAACTCTCTCTCTCTGAACTCTAACTGAACTCTCTCTCTCTGAAATCACTCTCTCTGAACTCTCTCTCACTCTCTCTCTCTGAACTCTTTCTCTCTCTTTCTGAACTCTCTCTCTCTCTCTGAACTCTCTCTTTCTCTCTCTCTGAACTCTCTCTCTCTGAACTCTCTCTCTCTCTCTGAACTCTCTCTCTCTCTCTCTGAACTCTCTCTTTCTGAACTCTCTCTCTCTCTCTCTCTGAACTCTCTCTCTATCTGAACTCTCTCTCTCTCTCTCTCTCTGAACTCACTCTCTGAACTCTTTCTCTCTGAACTCTCTCTCTCACTCTCTCTCTCTCTGTCTCTCTCTCTGAACTCTCTCTCATCTGAAGTCTCTCTCTCTGAACTTTCTCTCTCTCTCTCTTTCTGAACTCTCTCTCTCTGAACTCTCTTTCTCTCTCTGAACTCTCTCTCTCTCTGAACTCTCTCTCTCTCTGAACTCTCTCTCTTCTCTCTTCTGAACTCTCTCTTTCTCTGAACTCTCTCTCTCTCTGAACTCTCACCCTCTCTCTGTCTCTCTCTCTGAACTCTCTCTCATCTGAAGTCTCTCTCTCTCTGAACTCTCTCACTCTCTCTCTCTGAACTTTCTCTCTCTCTCTTTCTGAACTCTCTCTCTCTCTCTGAACTCTCTTTTTCTCTCTCTGAACTCTCTCTCTCTGAACTCTCTCTTTCTCTCTCTCTAAACTCTCTCTCTCTCTCTAAACTCCCTCTCTCTCTGAATCTCTCTCTCTCTCTGAATCTCTCTTTCTCTCTCTGAACTCTCTCTCTCTCTGAACTCTCTCTCTCTCTCTGAATTCTCTCTCTCTCTCCGAACTCTCTCTCTCTCTCTCTCTGAACTCACTCTCTGAACTCTTTCTCTCTGAACTCTCTCTCATCTTTCTCTCTCTCTCTGTCTCTCTCTCTGAACTCTCTCTCTTTCTGAACTCTCTCTCTCTCTCACTGAACTCTCTTTCTCTCTTTCTCTGAACTCTCTCTCTCTGAACTCTCCCTCTCTCTCTGAACTTTCTCTCTCTCTCTTTCTGAACTCTCTATCTCTCTCTGAATCTCTCTTTCTGAACTCTCTCTCTGAACTCACTCTCTCTGAACTCTCTCTCACTCTCTCTCTCTCTGAACTCTTTCTCTCTCTTTCTGAACTCTCTCTCTCTCTCTGAACTCTCTCTTTCTCTCTTTCTGAACTCTCTCTCTATGAATTCTCTCTCTCTCTGAACTCTCTCTCTCTCTGAACTCTCTCTTTCTTTCTGAACTCTCTCCCTCTGAACTCTCTCTCTATCTGAACTCTCTCTCTCTCTCTCTCTCTGAACTCACTCTCTGAACTCTTTCTCTCTGAACTCTCTCTCTCACTCTCTCTCTCTCTCTCTCTCTGAACTCTCTCTCATCTGAACTCTCTCTCTGAACTTTCTCTCTCTCTCTCTCTGAACTCTCTCTCTCTGAACTCTCTCTCACTCTCTCTGAACTCTCTCTCTCTCTCTCTCTCTCTCTCTCTCTCTCTCTTAACTCTCTCTCTCTCTGAACTTTCTCTCTCTCTCTCTGAACTCTCTCTCTCTCTGAACTCTCTCACTCTGAACTCTCTCTCTCTCTGAAATCTCTCTCTCTCTCTGAACTCTCTCCCTCTCTGAACTCTCTCTCTCTCCCTCTCTGAGCTCTCTGTCTCTGAACTCTCTCACTCTCTCTGAACTCTCTCTCTCTCTCTGAACTCTCTCTCTCTGAACTCACTCTCTCTGAACTCACTCTCACTCTCTCTCTGAACTCTCTCTTTCTCTCTCTCTCTGAACTCTCTCCCTCTGAACTCTCTCTCTCTCCCTCTGAACTCTCTCTCTGAACTCTCTCTCTCTGAACTCACTCTCTCTCTCTGAACTCTCTCTCTCTCTCTCTCTGAACTCTCTCTCTCTCTCTGAACTCTCTCTCTCTGAACTCTAACTGAACTCTCTCTCTGAAATCACTCTCTGAACTCTCTCTCACTCTCTCTCTCTGAACTCTTTCTCTCTCTTCTGAACTCTCTCTCTCTCTCTGAACTCTCTCTCTTTCTCTCTCTCTCTCTCTCTCTCTCTCTCTCTCTGAACTCTCTCTCTCTCTGAACTCTCTCTCTCTGAACTCTCTCTCTCTGAACTCTCTCTCTCTCTCTGAACTCTCTCTCTCTCTCTCTCTCTCTGAACTCACTCTCTGAACTCTTTCTCTCTGAACTCTCTCTCTCACTCTCTCTTTCTGTCTCTCTCTGAACTCTCTCTCATCTGGAAGTCTCTCTCTCTGAACTTTCTCTCTCTCTCTCTCTGAACTCTCTTTCTCTCTCTCTGAACTCTCTCTCTCTCTCTCTGAACTCTCTCTCTCTCTCTCTGAACTCTCTCTCTCTCTTCTGAACTCTCTCTCTCTGAACTCTCTCTCTCTCTGAACTCTCACCCTCTCTCTGTCTCTCTCTCTGAACTCTCTCTCATCTGAAGTCTCTCTCTCTCAGAACTCTCTCACTCTCTCTCTCTGAACTCTCTCTCTCTTTCTGAACTCTCTCTCTCTGAACTCTCTTTTTCTCTCTCTGAACTCTCTCTCTCTGAACTCTCTCTCTCTCTCTCTCTAAACTCTCTCTCTCTCTCTAAACTCCCTCTCTCTCTGAATCTCTCTCTCTGAATCTCTCTTTCTCTCTCTGAACTCTCTCTCTCTCTGAACTCTCTCTCTCTCTCTGAATTCTCTCTCTCTCAGAACTCTCTCTCTCTCTCTCTGAACTCACTCTCTGAACTCTTTCTCTCTGAACTCTCTCTCATCTTTCTCTCTCTCTCTCTCTCTCTCTGAACTCTCTCTCTTTCTGAACTCTCTCTCTCTCTCACTGAACTCTCTTTCTCTCTTTCTCTGAACTCTCTCTCTCTCTGAACTCTCTCTCTCTCTCTGAACTTTCTCTCTCTCTCTTTCTGAACTCTCTATCTCTCTCTGAATCACTCTTTCTCTCTCTCTCTATGAACTCTCTCTCACTCTCTCTCTGAACTCTCTCTTTCTCTCTCTCTGAACTCTCTCTTTCTGAACTCTCTCTCTCTCTGAACTCTCTCTCTCTCTCTGAACTCTCTCTCGATCTCTCTCTCTCTCTGAACTCTCTCTTTCTCTGAACTCTCTCTCTCTGAACTCTCACTCTCTCTCTCTGTCTCTCTCTCTGAACTCTCTCTCATCTGAAGTCTCTCACTTTCTCTCTCTGAACTTTCTCTCTCTCTCTCTGAACTCTCTCTCTCTGAACTCTCTTTTCTCTCTCTGAACTCTCTCTCTCTCTCTGAACTCTCTCTTTCTCTGAACTCTCTCTCTCTGAACTCTCACTCTCTCTCTGTCTCTCTCTCTGAACTCTCTCTTATCTGAACTCTCTCACTCTCTCTCTCTGAACTTTCTCTCTCTCTCTTTCTGAACTCTCTCTCTCTCTGAACTCTCTTTTTCTCTCTCTGAACTCTCTCTCTCTGAACTCTCTCTTTCTCTCTCTCTAAACTCTCTCTCTCTCACTTTGAACTCTCTCTCTCTCTGAATCTCTCTCTCTCTGAATCTCTCTTTCTCTCTCTGAACTCTCTCTCTCTCTCTGAATCTCTCTCTCTCTGAATCTCTCTTTCTCTCTCTGATTTCTCTCTCTCTCTCTGAATTCTCTCTCTCTCTCCGAACTCTCTCTCTCTCTCTCTGAACTCACTCTCTGAACTCTTTCTCTCTGAACTCTCTCTCATCTTTCTCTCTCTCTCTGTCTCTCTCTCTGTCTCTCTCTCTGAACTCTCTCTCTTTCTGAACTCTCTCTCTCTCTCTGAACTCTCTTTCTCTCTCTCTGAACTCTCTCACTCTCTCTGAACTCTCTCTCTCTCTGAACTTTCTCTCTCTCTCTTTCTGAACTCTCTATCTCTCTCTGAATCTCTCTTTCTCTCTCTCTCTGAACTCTCCCTCTCTCTCTGAACTCTCTCTCTCTCTGAACTCTCTCTCTCTGTCTCTCTGAACTCTCTCTCTCTCAGAACTCTCTCTCTGAACTCTCTCTCTCTGAACTCTCTCTCTCTCTCTGAACTCTCTCTTTCTCTCTGAACTCACTCTCACTGAACTCTCTCTCTCTCTAAACTCTCACTCTCTGTGAACTCTCTCTCTCTCTCTCTGAACTCTCTCTCTGAACTCACTCTCTCTCTCTGAACACTCTCTCTCTCTGAAGTCTCTCTCTCTGAACCCTCTCTCTCTCTCTCTGAACTCCCTCACTCTCTCTGAACTCTCTCTCTCTGAACTCTAACTGAACTCTCTCTCTCTGAAATCACTCTCTCTGAACTCTCTCTCACTCTCTCTCTCTGAACTCTTTCTCTCTCTTTCTGAACTCTCTCTCTCTCTCTGAACTCTCTCTTTCTCTCTCTCTGAACTCTCTCTCTCTGAATTCTCTCTCTCTCTGAACTCTCTCTCTCTCTGAACTCTCTCTTTCTGAACTCTCTCTCTCTCTCTGAACTCTCTCTCTATCTGAACTCTCTCTCTCTCTCTCTCTCTCTCTGAACTCACTCTCTGAACTCTTTCTCTCTGAACTCTCTCTCTCACTCTCTCTCTCTCTGTCTCTCTCTCTGAACTCTCTCTCATCTGAAGTCTCTCTCTCTGAACTTTCTCTCTCTCTCTCTTTCTGAACTCTCTCTCTCTCTGAACTCTCTTTCTCTCTCTCTGAACTCTCTCTCTCTCTGAACTCTCTCTCTCTCTCTCTGAACTCTCTCTTTCTCTCTTTCTGAACTCTCTCTTTCTCTGAACTCTCTCTCTCTCTGAACTCTCACCCTCTCTCTGTCTCTCTCTCTGAACTCTCTCTCATCTGAAGTCTCTCTCTCTCTGAACTCTCTCACTCTCTCTCTCTGAACTTTCTCTCTCTCTTCTGAACTCTCTCTCTCTCTGAACTCTCTTTTTCTCTCTCTGAACTCTCTCTCTCTGAACTCTCTCTTTCTCTCTCTCTAAACTCTCTCTCTCTCTCTAAACTCCCTCTCTCTCTGAATCTCTCTCTCTCTCTGAATCTCTCTTTCTCTCTCTGAACTCTCTCTCTCTCTGAACTCTCTCTCTCTCTCTGAATTCTCTCTCTCTCTCCGAACTCTCTCTCTCTCTCTCTGAACTCACTCTCTGAACTCTTTCTCTCTGAACTCTCTCTCATCTTTCTCTCTCTCTCTGTCTCTCTCTCTGAACTCTCTCTCTTTCTGAACTCTCTCTCTCTCTCACTGAACTCTCTTTCTCTCTTTCTCTGAACTCTCTCTCTCTGAACTCTCCCTCTCTCTCTGAACTTTCTCTCTCTCTCTTTCTGAACTCTCTATCTCTCTCTGAATCTCTCTTTCTCTCTCTCTCTCTGAACTCACTCTCTCTGAACTCTCTCTCACTCTCTCTCTCTGAACTCTTTCTCTCTCTTTCTGAACTCTCTCTCTCTCTCTGAACTCTCTCTTTCTCTCTTTCTGAACTCTCTCTCTATGAATTCTCTCTCTCTCTGAACTCTCTCTCTCTGAACTCTCTCTTTCTCTCTTTCTGAACTCTCTCCCTCTGAACTCTCTCTCTATCTGAACTCTCTCTCTCTCTCTCTCTCTGAACTCACTCTCTGAACTCTTTCTCTCTGAACTCTCTCTCTCACTCTCTCTCTCTGTCTCTCTCTCTGAACTCTCTCTCATCTGAAGTCTCTCTCTGAACTTTCTCTCTCTCTCTCTTTCTGAACTCTCTCTCTCTCTGAACTCTCTTTCACTCTCTCTGAACTCTCTCTCTCTCTCTGAACTCTCTCTTTCTCTCTCTCTTAACTCTCTCTCTCTCTGAACTTTCTCTCTCTCTCTCTGAACTCTCTCTCTCTGAACTCTCTCACTCTGAACTCTCTCTCTCTCTGAAATCTCTCTTTCTCTGAACTCTCTCCCTCTCTGAACTCTCTCTCTCTCCCTCTCTGAGCTCTCTGTCTCTGAACTCTCTCACTCTCTCTGAACTCTCTCTCTCTCTCTGAACTCTCTCTCTCTGAACTCACTCTCTCTGAACTCACTCTCACTCTCTCTCTGAACTCTCTCTTTCTCTCTCTGAACTCTCTCTTTCTGAACTCTCTCTCTCTCTCTGAACTCTCTCTCTGAACTCTCTCTGAACTCTCTCTTTCTCTCTTTCTGAACTCTCTCTTTCTCTGAACTCTCTCTCTCTCTCTGAACTCTCACTCTCTCTCTGTCTCTCTCTCTGAACTCTCTCTCATCTGAAGTCTCTCTCTCTCTGAACTCTCTCACTCTCTCTCTCTGAACTTTCTCTCTCTCTCTTTCTGAACTCTCTCTCTCTCTCTGAACTCTCTTTTTCTCTCTCTGAACTCTCTCTCTGAACTCTCTCTTTCTCTCTCTCTAAACTCTCTCTCTCTCTCTGAACTCTCTCTGAATCTCTCTCTCTGAATCTCTCTTTTTCTCTCTGAACTCTCTCTCTCCCTCTGAATTCTCTCTCTCTCCGAACTCTCTCTCTCTCTCTGAACTCACACTCTGAACTCTTTCTCTCTGAACTCTCTCTCATCTTTCTCTCTCTCTCTGTCTCTCTCTCTCTGAACTCTCTCTCTTTCTGAACTCTCTCTCTCTCTCTGAACTCTCTTTCTCTCTCTCTGAACTTCCTCTCTCTCTCTGAACTCTCTCTCTCTCTCTGAACTTTCTCTCTCTTTCTGAACTCTCTATCTCTCTCTGAATCTCTCTTTCTCTCTCTCTCTGAACTCTCCCTCTCTCTCTGAACTCTCTCTCTCTGAACTCTCTCTCTGTCTCTCTGAACTCTCTCTCTCTCTGAATCTCTCTTTCTATCTCTCTTTGAACTCTCTCTCTCTCTGAACTCTCTCTCTCTCTCTGAACTCACTCTCTCTGAACTCTCTCACTCTCTCTGAACTCTCTCTCTGAACTCTTTCTCTCACTCTCTCTCTCTCTGAACTCTCTCTCTGAACTCTTTCTCTCTCTGAAATCTCTCTCTCTCTGAACTCTCTCTCTCTCCCAGAACTCTCTCTCTCTGAACTCTCTCTCTGAACTCTCTCTCTCTCAGAACTCTCTCTCTGAACTCTCTCTCTCTCTGAACTCTCTCTCTCTCTCTGAACTCTCTCTCTCTCTCTGAACTCACTCTCACTGAACTCTCTCTCTCTCTAAACTCTCACTCTCTCTGAACTCTCTCTCTCTCTGAACTCTCTCTCTGAACTCACTCTCTCTCTCTCTGAACTCTCTCTCTCTGAACCCTCTCACTCTCTCTGAACTCTCTCACTCTCTCTGAACTCTCTCTCTCTCTGAACTCTAACTCTCTGAACTCTCTCTCTCTGAAATCACTCTCTCTGAACGCTCTCTCACTCTCTCTCTCTCTCTCTGAACTCTTTCCCTCTCTTTCTGAACTCTCTCTCTCTCTCTGAACTCTCTCTTTCTCTCTCTCTGAACTCTCTCTCTCTGAATTCTCTCTCTCTCTGAACTCTCTCTCTCTCTGAACTCTCTCTTTCTCTCTTTCTGAACTCTCTCTCTCTCTCTGAACTCTCTCTCTATCTGAACTCTCTCTCTCTCTCTCTCTGAACTCACTCTCTGAACTCTTTCTCTCTGAACTCTCTCTCACTCTCTCTCTCTCTGTCTCTCTCTCTGAACTCTCTCTCATCTGAAGTCTCTCTCTCTGAACTTTCTTTCTCTCTCTCTCTTTCTGAACTCTCTCTCTCTCTGAACTCTCTTTCTCTCTCTCTGAACTCTCTCTCTCTCTCTGAACTCTCTCTTGCTCTCTCTCTTAACTCTCTCTCTGAACTCTCTCTCTCTCTCTGAATCTCTCTTTCTCTCTCTCTCTAAACTCTCTCTCTCTCTCTGAACTCACTCTTTGAACTCTTTCTCTCTGAACTCTCTCTCCCACTCTCTCTCTCTGTCTCTCTCTCTCTGAACTCTCTCTCATCTGAAGTCTCTCTCTCTGAACTCTCTCACTCTCTCTCTCTGAACTTTCTCTCTCTCTAACTCTTTCTGAACTCTCTCTCTCTCTCTCTGAACTCTATCTCTCTCTCTGAACTCTCTCTCTCTCTGAACTCTCTCTCTCTGAACGCTCTCACTCTGAACTCTCTCTCTCTCTGAAATCTCTCTCTCTCTGAACTCTCTCTCTCTCTGAACTCTCTCTCTCTCTGAACTCTCTCTCTCCCTCTCTGAGCTCTCTGTCTCTGAACTCTCTCACTCTCTCTGAACTCTCTCTCTCTCTGAACTCTCTCTCTCTGAACTCACTCTCTATGAACTCTCTCTCACTCTCTCTCTGAACTCTCTCTTTCTCTCTCTCTGAATTCTCTCTTTCTGAACTCTCTCTCTCTCTGAACTCTCTCTCTCTCTCTCTCTGAACTCTCTCTTTCTCTCTTTCTGAACTCTCTCTTTCTCTGAACTCTCTCTCTCTCTGAACTCTCACTCTCTCTCTGTCTCTCTCTCTGAACTCTCTCTCATCTGAAGTCTCTCTCTCTGAACTCTCTCACTCTCTCTCTCTGAACTTTCTCTCTCTCTCTTTCTGAACTCTCTCTCTCTCTGAACTCTCTTTTTCTCTCTCTTTCTCTCTCTCTCTGAACTCTCTCTTTCTCTCTCTCTAAACTCTCTTTCTCTCTGAACTCTCTCTCTCTGAATCTCTCTTTCTCTCTCTGAACTCTCTCTCTCTCTCTGAATCTCTCTCTCTCTGAATCTCTCTTTCTCTCTCTGAACTCTCTCTCTCTCTGAATTCTCTCTCTCTCTCCGAACTCTCTCTCTCTCTCTCTGAATTCACTCTCTGAACTCTTTCTCTCAGAACTCTCTCTCATCTTTCTCTCTCTCTCTGTCTCTCTCTCTGAACTCTCTCTATTTCTGAACTCTCTCTCTCTCTCTGAACTCTCTTTCTCTCTCTCTGAACTCTCTCTCTCTCTCTGAACTCTCTCTCTCTCTGAACTTTCTCTCTCTCTCTTTCTGAACTCTCTATCTCTCTCTGAATCTCTCTTTCTCTCTCTCTCTGAACTCTCCCTCTCTCTCTGAACTCTCTCTCTCTCTGAACTCTCTCTCTCTGTCTCTCTGAACTCTCTCTCTCTCAGAACTCTCTCTCTGAACTCTCTCTCTCTCTGAACTCTCTCTCTCTCTCTGAACTCTCTCTCTCTCTCTGAACTCACTCTCACTGAACTCTCTCTCTCTCTAAACTCTCAATCTCTCTGAACTCTCTCTCTCTGTCTCTGAACTCTCTCTCTGAACTCACTTTCTCTCTCTGAACTCACTCTCTCTCTCTCTGAACTCTCTCTCTCTGAACCCTCTCTCTCTCTCTCTGAACTCCCTCACTCTCTCTGAACTCTCTCTCTCTGAACTCTAACTGAACTCTCTCTCTCTGAAATCACTCTCTCTGAACTCTCTCTCACTCTCTCTCTCTGAACTCTTTCTCTCTCTTTCTGAACTCTCTCTCTCTCTCTGAACTCTCTCTTTCTCTCTCTCTGAACTCTCTCTCTCTGAATTCTCTCTCTCTCTGAACTCTCTCTCTCTCTGAACTCTCTCTTTCTGAACTCTCTCTCTCTCTGAACTCTCTCTCTATCTGAACTCTCTCTCTCTCTCTCTCTCTGAACTCACTCTCTGAACTCTTTCTCTCTGAACTCTCTCTCTCACTCTCTCTCTCTGTCTCTCTCTCTGAACTCTCTCTCATCTGAAGTCTCTCTCTCTGAACTTTCTCTCTCTCTCTCTATCTGAACTCTCTCTCTCTCTGAACTCTCTTTCTCTCTCTCTGAACTCTCTCTCTCTCTCTGAACTCTCTCTCTCTCTCTCTGAACTCTCTCTTTCTCTCTTTCTGAACTCTCTCTTTCTCTGAACTCTCTCTCTCTCTGAACTCTCACCCTCTCTCTGTCTCTCTCTCTGAACTCTCTCTCATCTGAAGTCTCTCTCTCTCTGAACTCTCTCACTCTCTCTCTCTGAACTTTCTCTCTCTCTCTTTCTGAACTCTCTCTCTCTCTGAACTCTCTTTTTCTCTCTCTGAACTCTCTCTCTCTGAACTCTCTCTTTCTCTCTCTCTAAACTCTCTCTCTCTCTCTGAACTCCCTCTCTCTCTGAATCTCTCTCTCTCTCTGAATCTCTCTTTCTCTCTCTGAACTCTCTCTCTCTCTGAATCTCTCTCTCTCTGAATCTCTCTTTCTCTCTCTGAACTCTCTCTCTCTCTCTGAATTCTCTCTCTCTCTCTCTCCGAACTCTCTCTCTCTCTCTCTCTGAACTCACTCTCTGAACTCTTTCTCTCTGAACTCTCTCTCATCTTTCTCTCTCTCTCTGTCTCTCTCTCTGAACTCTCTCTCTTTCTGAACTCTGTCTCTCTCTCCCTGAACTCTCTTTCTCTCTTTCTCTGAACTCTCTCTCTCTCTCTGAACTCTCTCTCTCTCTCTGAACTTTCTCTCTCTCTCTTTCTGAACTCTCTATCTCTCTCTGAATCTCTCTTTCTCTCTCTCTCTCTGAACTCTCCCTCTCTCTCTCTGAACTCTCTCTCTCTGAACTCTCTCTCTCTGTCTCTCTGAACTCTCTCTCTCTCAGAACTCTCTCTCTGAACTCTCTCTCTCTCTGAACTCTCTCTCTCTGAACTCTCTCTCTCTCTCTGAACTCTCTCTCTCTCTCTCTGAACTCACTCTCACTGAACTCTCTCTCTCTCTAAACTCTCACTCTCTCTGAACTCACTCTCTCTCTCTCTGAACTCACTCTCTGCTCACTCTCTCTCTCTCTGAACTCTCTCTCTCTGAACCCTCTCTCTCTCTCTCTGAACTCTCACTCTCTCTGAACTCTCTCTCTCTGAACTCTAACTGAACTCTCTCTCTCTGAACTCACTCTCTCTGAACTCTCTCTCACTCTCTCTCTCTGAACTCTTTCTCTCTCTTTCTGAACTCTCTCTCTCTCTCTCTCTGAACTCTCTCTTTCTCTCTTTCTGAACTCTCTCTCTCTGAATTCTCTCTCTCTCTGAACTCTCTCTCTCTCTGAACTCTCTCTTTCTCTCTTTCTGAACTCTCTCTCTCTGAACTCTCTCTCTATCTGAACTCTCTCTCTCTCTCTCTGAACTCACTCTCTGAACTCTTTCTCTCTGAACTCTCTCTCTCACTCTCTCTCTCTGTCTCTCTCTCTGAACTCTCTCTCATCTGAAGTCTCTCTCTGAACTTTCTCTCTCTCTCTCTTTCTGAACTCTCTCTCTCTCTGAACTCTCTTTCACTCTCTCTGAACTCTCTCTCTCTCTCTGAACTCTCTCTTTCTCTCTCTCTTAACTCTCTCTCTCTGAACTCTCTCTCTCTCTCTGAATCTCTCTTTCTCTCTCTCTCTAAACTCTCTCTCTCTCTCTCTGAACTCACTCTTTGAACTCTTTCTCTCTGAACTCTCTCTCCCACTCTCTCTCTCTCTGTCTCTCTGAACTCTCTCTCATCTGAAGTCTCTCTCTCTGAACTCTCTCACTCTCTCTCTCTGAACTTTCTCTCTCTCTAACTCTTTCTGAACTCTCTCTCTGAACTCTCTCTCTCTCTGAACTTTCTCTGCTCTCTCTCTCTGAACTCTCTCACTCTGAACTCTCTCTCTCTCTGAAATCTCTCTCTCTCTGAACTCTCTCCCTCTCTGAGCTCTCTGTCTCTGAATTCTCTCACTCTCTCTGAACTCTCTTTTGAACTCTCTCTCTCACTCTCTCTCTCTGAACTCTTTCACTCTCTGAACTCTCTCTCTCTCTGAAATCTCTCTCTCCCTGAACTCTCTCTCTCTGCACTTTCTCTCTGAACTCTCTCTCTCTCTCTCTCTCAGAACTCTCTGTTTTCAACCGCCTTAATCTTTAACTAAGATCAATAAAGCGATCTTAGGAGAGGTAACACAAAATCATGCCAAATTATTCTGTGATACTCTCCGAAGCAAATGTTAATGCGAATGGTTGTTCCATAGGTCTATGTATATCTCACAGTATCGTAATAAATTTATGGTGTTCAATTTGTTATTAAATGAGAAGCTATCATAAAAGAAATATTTACAGAAATAGTTCAATTAATATTCTGTGTTATATTCCACAATTTAAATTTTAAACCATAATTATGGATACCTCAATATAATGTAATATTTATATTGTTTAAATTGTTTTTATTTTCTAAAATATGTCTATTTCTAATGTACAATTATTTCCCTTTATTACTAACCTAAAATACGTCACATTTTTTTTTCATTTTTTGACTATTACGTCACATGAATGAATTGAATAAGGGTTGAGTTTGAGTAGCGCCGTACACAACGTTTACAATGCAAACTAACCCATTTATGATGGGGGCTTCACACAGAGGGTGTATGGAGGGGGCCCAGTTTGAGGAGGGACCCCAAAATATTTTAATATTTAGTTTAAAAAATATTTAAAATTGTAAGCCGGTGGAGGGAAAGACGCGAAGCCGTTTTTAGCCAAAGACAAACTAGGCAACCAGCCTCTAATAAAACGGGACAACACCAGTAACTACTCCTATTAAATCTAATGATATCTAAGACTCCCTCTAATAAAACGGGATAGCACCAGTAACTACTCCTATTAAATCTAATGATATCTAAGACTCCCTCTAATAAAACGGGACAACACCAGTAACTACTCCTATTAAATCTAATGATATCTAAGACTCCCTCTAATAAAACGGGACAACACCAGTAACTACTATTAAATCTAATGATATCTAAGACTCCCTCTAATAAAAACGGGACAACACCAGTAACTACTCCTATTAAATCTAATGATATATAAGACTCCCTCTAATAAAAAGGGACAACACCAGTAACTACTCCTATTAAATCTAATGATATCTAAGACTCCCTCTAATAAAAAGGGACAACACCAGTAACTACTCCTATTAAATCTAATGATATCTAAGACTCCCTTTAATAAAACGAGACAACACCAGTAACTACTCCTATTAAATCTAATGATATCTAAGACTCCCTCTAATAAAACGGGACAACACCAGTAACTACTCCTATTAAATCTAATGATAATAATGTCACGAAAATTGCTTTTGACTAGGGCACCATAATATTTCTGGAAGTCCCCCCCCCCAAAACAGGGCCGGCCTTACGAATTGCGGGTCCCAATTCAACAAATGCTTGCAAGGCTCCTCTTCTAATTTTTTTTACAACTATTACTATTAATGCTAAATGTAAATTGCGGGGCCCCTGCCAGGCGTGGGGCCCAATAAGGAGCAATCGGTCAAATCTGCCCAAAGGCCGGACCTGCTTTAATAGACCTAAGAACGAATCTGAGGGTAAGGCATGAAATTATGGACGGTCTTGTTTACAGTTTACAAGACAGATGTAAACATTTTAAGTGCAGGGACAATAAAGTTTTGTAAAGCGCTCGACTGTTGATTGGAGGGGGGAGGGGTTCCCGGGTTCGAACCACGGGAAGAACCAAAGTATTTTTTTTAGGTCATGGTAGAAATCCCAATACCACCCTGCTTTAAATGGGTTGTAAGTTGGGGGGGGGGGGTAAAGTCGACTGGGCGTTGCGTTAACCACACAATGCCTCAATATGCCGTGGCTACCGAAACAGTAGAATTATAGGCCTACACTCCATCTGCCCCGATGATTAGGGACTAAAGGGAAGAAAACTTCTTTTTTTTTTCAGTACAGTTATGAGTTGTGCAACTTTATCACGTGACTGTATCAGCGACAACCGGGGCGCGCTGCTAAAGGGGAGAAGATTGTGGTTCTACTACCCGAAAACATGTTTTAGGCCGAATGGATTTGCAGTCAAAAGGGCCAAAGATTAGCCTGGTGAGAGGTCATTAAGATATATTCGTATACAGCACACCTTTGCAATAAACTGGAGAACGGCATGTTTATTAATTGGCCATTTTTATTAAGTTCTTGCAAATGTGGCTTTATCGTCAATCTATTTATTGTCTTGACACCACATTTGAAAGTGTTTTTTTTTATTATTATTATTCAGAATAAGCATCGAATTGACCTAAGCAGCAATGTGATTGAATAATTGAAGTCTTCAAACTTTAATTTTCATTAATAATATTAAATAGTATTTTTTTTATAATTTTTTTTCTTACCCCCCCCCCCCCCACAAAACAATGCAACTTTTTCTCAAAAATGTTAATTTTTCGGGGGGGGGGGGGGGTAGGTAAGAAAAAAAATTCTATCTAATATTTCCAAAAAAAAAAAAAATTGGACGTTTGTTTGAAACACACTCATTAACATTTGTGCAAAGTTATTTTATGATATCTACAATAGATTTTAAAAATTGGTTCTTTGAAAATTTTTGAAAATATATCTTAAAATTACCCTTTTTTACCCAAAAAAGTCACAAAATACATTTTTAAATGCATTTGTTTATATTTTTTTTTTTATTTCTTTGTTCATTAATTGGTATGTTGTATGCATGTGCCAAAAATGGCTAGTGTAGCTTAAAAAATAAAAAACAACTAGCAGAAACCTTAAATGCCCCATGGACCACTTTAAGAACAGCTTTAACTAAATTGTGGGTCTTGCATGGTGGTGGGTTTTTTAAATTAACATTTTGATAAGGACTTTTTTTTATAGGGAAGAATAACTAATTACTTCGAATGAAATAAGTTAAGGTTTCACGTCATGTGAGAAAGCTTACATTTTTTTAAAGAAAGGGGGGTAACAATATTGATCTTTAATCCGGATTTAATTAATAGTTACTTCCCCTGTGTATAAGCCAAATCTGTTGCAGTTTAAAAAATCAAACAATAATTTCGGATCCAAAATTTATAAATTATATCTGGCAGTTTACTGGCTGAATGACATGTAATGTATCAGTTTTTATTTAGCCTTTTTCATCAGCAATATGGACTTGTTTTTTTCTGATCTTTTCCAACTTTTTAAAATCCTGTTTATTTAAATTATTTATATTGTAAAATATCAATTCTTCTCTGATCATATGTGTTTATGGCTTTTATATTTAAATTAATGGAAAAAAAAAAAGGATTAAGTTAATATTTTAGTTAATGACTAAATCATTTTTTGATGGTAATAATTCGAAGAAAATCATAAAATCAGTGATTCAACAAATATAACTGAAATAAAAAATGATTTAATGTATATTTTCATGTCAACTACATAACAATGAACAAATTCAATTCATTGGTCCATCTATTGTAAAATAGTTTTAAAAAAAAAATCTGACGAATTTTGCTTGATAACAACATTCATATAGGAGCATAAATACATAAGCAATGTAATACAAACACACACAAACATATAGAGATGTAAACATGCATGTAATACAAACACACACAAACATACAGAGGTGTAAATGTTATCTGATAATCTCAAAGCAATGATGCAGCTTTGTGAAATAAATTAGCGTTGTGATCTACAGTGAAGGAGAACTGACCAACACAAATACTGACAAGACATGCAAGCAATACACACACACACAAACATACAGAGGGAATTATTTCATCTGATAAGTAAGTAAAGTAAAGTTCCCTTAACCCTAACGGGCCATCGGGGCAGATGAAGTGTTGAATTCATCTGTTTCTATAACCTCGGCTTATGAAGGGGTTGTGTGGTTAGCACAACGCCCAGCCGCCTTTACTTCCCCAACTTAAAGTCAGGTACCCATTTAAAGCTGGGTGGACTTGTGGGACGACTTTGAAACACATTTTCACCTGGAAAAATTCCACATGGTCCTCACGGAGGATCGAACCCAGGACTCTCAGGTCGACAGTCGAGTATCTACACCACTCGGCCACCCGTCCCACATTTCATCTGATAATAATAAAGAACTTTTTAAGAAGTGATGTAGCTATAGAAAACAAATATGTGTGTCATGTAAAGTGAAGGAACACTGACCTACACAAGTACTGGCATGTCGTCATTAACTGTCAATACAAAATCACGGCTGAGACTGTACGATTATGAAGGAACAACATACTCTTCATCGGTATGTGGCAAAAATTCAAGTAGCAAGTGTGTGCCAGGAAACATCGTTCACTTTGATTGAAAAATGAATGGATCCCATGTTCATACTTGGGAATTCAATTGGTTGTTTCCTGCACTATTACATTGGGCTAGTTTTTCATATAAAACTTTGTGCTGAAGGCGGGGGGGGGGGGGGGGGAATGTGTGGTTGAAGGAGGGGAGAAAGCAACATTAAATGACACAGTAAGAAGGATCTCTGCTGAGGTGTGAATAGTAAGAGGAAGGATGAAAATGATTCTCACTATAAAGGTGGAAATACAGGCAAGGATAGGTAATTGATTCCATAAATAGCATGAATCATCCATGACAATGAGATAAAAAAATACAGGAAAAAAAAAAGTATAAGTTAAGATTATTAGCGGTCAGAGCATTTCATTAAAATCTAAATTTTAACAACGAAAAGCAATATATATATTTTGATTCATTTTAGGAAGTAAAAATACCATTTTTCCAAATACTTGGGACAAAGTACTCATGAGCATTGTGCATTTTATCAATCTGTCAACCTTCACATTAATAAACATCTAAATACAATGGCACTTTTAGAAAATTAAGCTCTTGTCACACAGAAGAATTATACATGTATGTGTTCATTTTACACACCAACATTTAACAGTCCTGATACACGTTTAAAAACTTAATCTTGCACTAGCAAAACAACACAGTACAATACTGTCAAGCTCCAGAAATTTCTTAACTTGTCTTACTACAATAGGGCTTTTTTTCTGGCTTAACAACAGATACAGTTTCTTGTAAGATTCTTTTGATAAAATAATAACATAATGATTGCTGCTTGTGTTTTATTTACAAACATATTAGGGTGATCTTATTGAATCTAAGTACTCATTGCTATCACATTTCAAATGTATGTAGAGGTGAAGTAATTCAAGAAAATGACAATAACTTAAAAAAGTGATGGGCTACACAGTTATCAATGATAGAATAGTTATTATGAGTTTATCATTATCTTAATACACTGGCTACATCATAGGCTGCAAAAAATGTTGTTCCCAAGTGTTAAAAATGCAAGCGACAAAAAACTATAGAATAGTGATATAGAAAACTTGTCAAATAAAATTATTCTGTGCTTATACAACCATTTTAACTATATTTAAAAAGGGCAAAAGAGTAGACCAGTAGAGTTCTATAAGTAAATTAATCTAATCTGCCAAACAAGTGGAAGCAATAGGATCTATCTCTAAGTCTTAAATTAAAAAGAATTAATGAATAATAATCTTCTGAATGCTATTTTTACTATTATGGTCTAATGCCACAGACTTGAAGGCAGGGAGCCTGTTCTCTATCAAATCATACAGAAAAATTGACAGGTAGATCTGAGTTTAATTTTGAATCAAAAAACTTTTTGAAAAAGATAGACAGTCTATTTGCAAACAGAAGATCATAATGCATTTATTCTGTCCATCAAACACAAAACATACATAATTCGTAAGGATTGGTTTATATATAAAAAAGCGAACTATGCTAATTACAGACATTTATAATGTTAGATAAAACAATCGAATCAACAAGAAATAATTTTTTTCTTAGATCAATAAGACCACAAGACTATGAACCAAATGGTTCGGGTGTCTGTTATTTCCAAAATAACCAGATTTGTAGCCGAACGGTGAATCTGTCTTTCAACATCAAGAATTTTTATACATGTGTATAAGGAAGTATAAGTCATTATGACTAATGAAAAGCTTCATTACATCCTCATTTCCAGTGAGAATATGGAGCACTATAGAGAGCCAGCATAAACAATGGCTCAAATATTAATCATGGAAATAAAGCACAAAAATAGTCTAAAGTTTGACAAGAATGTTGTCAGCAACATCTCCTCCGATCACTGACGACTTCTCGCTCTGGCGTGTCACCAGGCCGAATCAGATCCCTTCTGAGGGTCATCCGAGACACAGAGTCTTGATGCAAAACCCGCGCCATGTCATAAAACATGTCCTCAAGTCCTGTGCAGTCCTTGCATGACACTTTGTACACCCCAGACAGAACATCCTCGCACTGCGACATGAACTGATCCAGGTCGGCCTCTGTGACCACATTCCTGCTGCCTTCAAGTGAAACCTGATCAGACATGTTGCCACAAAGAAATATTTTGGCACCCTCTGCATTCATGACAACATCCAGAATGTACTGCGATAAGATAGAGAAGGTATCTTTGTTGTTTACGCTGTAGCACAAGAGTGCTGCATGTGCACCCCGGTAATAGCTGGATCCAATGAAGGACATCCTCTCCATTCCACCAGTGTCCCACAGTGTCAACTGGAATGATAGGAAAAAAACATGTTACGTTGGAATTTTTAAAGATGTTTAATCAGATGAAGAAAGCAGCAATTCAAAGGTATATTAAAAACAAATCCGATTTAAAAAAAAAAAACTCCAATCTTAAATTCCATCCTACTGTATAACCCTAGCTGAAAATTTCATAATTAAAAAGAGATACATGGTTTTTTGAAAAAAAGTCATTAAAAATATATCTAAAATGCCAACAATTGTGTCCCCCTCCTAATATAAATGATTTCACTGGCAATAAAAAAAAAAAAAATTAAGATAAATAAAAAAAGTAAAACTTTTGGTTACAGAAATTTAATTTGATTCAAAAGCTTTGTCATTTAAGTGTTCATTTTATGGCTAGAATTTAAAACGTTGTATCCCTGACTTTAACTTGATCAAACATTAATAAAACAAACAAAAACAATGGCAGGGAGAGACTAACTTTGACAGTTTGAGATCCAAGATTGATAGTTCTGGTGCACTGGTCCAGCCCGATGGTGGACTGTTTCCCCGTGGCCGTGGTGAAGGAGTTGTTCATGAAACGTCTGAAGATGGAACTTTTACCCACACCGTACTCCCCGTGGAGGATCACTTTGTAGCTGGGTATCCCTGTGGCCATTTTGATAGATCTGAAATGACGTGAGAGACACTGAATATACACGGAGCTAAGAATAAACTTTCAGCCTGACTCTGAGCCCTGTACACACTATAATCAGGAGCGCCGCTATTTCCGTCTAAACTAAATGTTTCGCTCATTAGACTAATATATCGTTATGTTATGTTGCGTAGATTGGTGCAACCAGAACACTTGTTGAACTCCATCCCACCCCATCCCACCGGAGCCGATCATCCCTTCTTAAACATTTTTCAGCATACTATCGGGATTTCGTGTTGCGCGATAAGAAAAAATAAAATAAACATATAATCTAAAATTATTTAAACACAACAAGGATGGATCAACAACGCGCATGAATGTCCAGTCTTCAATAATGTTAGTTGGGTTTTTTTTTTCGCCAGCAAAATTCCAATTTTCATTTCGCTTTTTATTTGAGAGGGGAAAAAAATAAGATTTACCGCCCCTGCTTTAAAACTGGTCTGCTGTTGGTGTTCCACGGAAAAATAGAATGTCAAAGTTTAGGGTTCCGCTGCTTCAATAAGATTTAGCACATAGCAAATTTACAATAGATCACAAACCTTACAGTTAAAA